>JBAMBP010000490.1:0-152016 GCA_037044515.1 Phortica magna
TACAGCTTGCTCATTCTTACTTTTGCTTTGTTGCATACGCTCTCACAGAAATTGCACCACCGAACAAACACCAACACTACTGCATATATGCACACATCTGCCGTTTTTGTTAGTCTCTCGTCCGCACCATTTCGTTTAAGCGAGTAGACGCTTCAATTTACAGTTGAATTTCAGAATTTGAAGAAAAAGGTTCGTTTGCTGTTCTGTTAAAAGTGAAATAATTAAGAATTTATTCTGCAAGAAACTGACATTATTAAAATAATATTCTGCAAGAAGTGGTGTAATATTGTTAAATCTGTTTTATTTCTTGTGTTAAACGAAGTATTGAAAAAAAAAAAAGAAAAACTATGAAGAAGATAAACCCCGTTGTTGGTTCCAATTTGTTCTAACAATAGACAGCTAGTACACATCAATGTATTTTCGAATAATTGTAAACGTTTTTCTATATAAACCTGTAGAAAATGAAAATTCGCATGTGTCTTCATCTCATATTAATGAGTACACCAAGTCTGAAGCTGTGTCGTCTCCCTCTTACATGCACACATACAATAGACATATTGTCAAGCAGTTTTATTTTCGCCGTTTTTTTTAATGCAAAGTATTCCAAGGCATTTTATTCATTCATTTTTTTTAAACGTTCAATATTTTATAAACACTAAATTGTTGAAATCCTTCAGCGTTGTACTAAAAAAAATTAAGGTTTCTGAAAACAGTCATGTATTGCTACCACGTTTTCGCGGCATTTTTTTATTCAAGTTTGTGTGTATTTGTGCGCGTGGCTTCGCTTTTTCAGAGCGCGTCTCGAACAGACAGTTGCGCTCGCGCTCAAACACACCTACACTGGCATACTCGCTCTTATAGCCGCGCTACTAACGCAGCACCCTCCATACCAATATGGCCGAACTGAGGCTTTTCAAGCAGTTTTTCGCACGCTTGAAAGCAAATTTTTTAGTTTTAAAGAAATAAACCTTTGTTAATAAAATATCTCTTTTCTATTTTTTTTTACAGCATAACGCTTTAATTGCTATATATTTAAAAAAATAAATCAAATAAAAATATAAAAAATGGGTGATAAACCAAAGCGTCCTCTTTCTGCGTACATGTTGTGGCTTAACAACGCTCGCGAACAGATTAAGCGTGAAAATCCTGGCATCAAAGTCACAGAAGTCGCCAAAAAAGGCGGTGAACTGTGGAGAGGCATGAAGGACAAATCGGTAAGAATAATTAGTTAGTTAGCTTATAAAATGAATTAAAACTAAAATTGTATTTTCGCTCTGTCAACAGGAATGGGAAGCAAAGGCCGCAAAAGCTAAGGATGATTATGAGCGTGCCGTCAAAGATTTTGAAGCAAACGGTGGCAGCACAACGAATGGTGGCGGCAAAAAACGCGCAAAGCCCACCAAAAAGGTTGCAAAGAAGAGCAAGAAGGATGATTCTGATGACGATGATGATGATGAAAGCGAGTAAGCTGTTGTGGAACAATAACTCAATAACAGCAGCACATACTTTACGCATCTAAAAGCGTCTCCTCCTTTACAGCTTATGCTGAAAACGCCATTTCCTCCATCCTTTCCCATTCCTTCCCTTACTTTCAATTCCTTAAGTCCTAATTCTGAAGTTTCCACCACAAAAATTTCGACACTATTTATTCATTAAGTAATTAAGTAGTTTCTTAAAACAAAACAACAAAATTACGACTCCTGATTATAATCTAAAAATCTACGTGTTCTAAAAAACGAGATTCATAAAAGAACATATTAAAAAAGGTTGAAACAGTCGAAGAGTTAGTGGAGTAAAGAAGTAGAATGCTTCAATATAAGAAATTATAATTTTGTTTAACACAATATTGTCGTATATAACATATTATTTGTAATTAATTATTATTTTATTTTTAAAGCGCAAATCAAGCAAAAGAACAAAAGACAAAGAAAAACCAGAAGTTAGTTTTATAAAGTCACGTGAAGTTGTTTCATATTTGTTAACTTGTAGTGAGCAAAATGATCGAAGGTTTACAAAATTAACAGATCAGATCAGTCGAATTTTAAACAATATAAGACCAAACAAACAACTATCAATCTAATTACCAACATTTGTAGTTATATTAGCCTATAAAAAGATTGATATACAATACATCCACGAGAAGTACGAAAAACGGTTCGAACGTTAAACAACTCGGGGAAATCACGAAAATTCGTCTAAGGAACTTCTTTTCTGTAATTTGTTTAAATAAATGTATTAAAATTAACAAATAAAAAGAAACAAAAAATCGGCAAAATTATTATGGAGTTTTCAAAATTCTTAAATAAGTACAAAACGACAACTGACAATTAGGACGACAAAATGAAAAGCTCAGGTTTTCCAGCCACTGCAGGTTAGACGCTTCTTTTTTTTCTTTTATTCTCTCTAAATTTACTACTTAATAATTTTAATCGACTTTAAATGTAATTTCGAAATGCCCTAGTTAAATCGAGAATACGAGCAGAGAGCAAGTTATTTTATAGGATTTAAAAAGATTTTTCGCGCGAGAAAGTGTTGCATTTATTAAAACGCGATTGCCACAAATTGTATTTAAAGACATTAAAATTTAATAAACATTTTTTAACGAAATGTTAAAGAAAATGGTTGAATTTTTATTGTAAATCACAAATGGAATAAGAAAATGGGTCGTAGGTAACGCTTGGATTGAAATATTCATTTCATGAGATTGTTTAAAGAGTCCTTTACATAAACAATATTACTCATTGGAGTTTTGACAAGTATTGCTGCGTCACATCCGGATAGAAACTCTGTTTGCTTGGGTATGTACGTCAATGACTTAAGTTAGATTTGAACTTATCCTTCCACTTGTCTTTCGATTTTTTTAATAATGTCATATTATATACATATATTAGGAGAGAATTGACTGGTTGTGTGGTATCAAAGGCAAGTTACATTTTATCGTTAAGGACATAAAATTTTATGCGTTTTGATCGACAACGAAATAAATAAAAATTTTCATGTTTGATTATTTTTATTTTCATTAATTTATCTTTTGAAAATGTTTATTTTTTCTAATGCTAAATGATTTAATATGTTAATTGTTTATATTTCGTGATGATTATTTGTTGCTTTTTCATTTTTTTTTAACATGCATTTAAAGTGCATTCAACGGTTTGATTTGAGATTTTACCCATCGATTTATTCAATATTTAAGTATATCTGTTTCAATGTTGTAGCGTTTAACATACTTTGCACACTGATTGGCTAGTTTTCTATATATTTTGTTTTGTTTCTGCACGAACAAACAGGCTAACAATTAAAATATAATAATTATACTTTTTTTTCTATAACTCAAAGTGATAAATAATATTTTTAACACAACAATCATTATTTTACCAATTCTCAAGTTTTTGGTTTCACAATCTTACAAATTCAAAGCTTAACTACTAAAATTCAACGTACAAAAAATTAAAATCAAAATTGAGAAAAATTGGTTTTCGTATCCAAGACGTGCAGACACAACGTGCGAATTCATTTTATTACTTCGTACACCACTTTAAAGAATAACAAAGTTTAACAGTTGTACAAAATTTGTCATTGTCAAGATTGAACTTGCAGAGTTATTCGAACATTTTATATATAATTCAGGCAAAATTATTTTGTGGGGTTTTTTCTTTAAAGTTACTAGCACAACTAAGTGCAAATCGATGAAACTGACTGGACCTAGTTTTAAAATAGAGCAGACGTTGAAAATTGAAAAAAAAAAAAAATAGAATTACTAACAAAAAGGTTTAATACACTTTATGAACGTCTTCAGCATGACTTTTGCAACTGCTGGGATTTGCTTAATTTTTATTTAGCCAGAAAATGGCCTTCAGTACGAAATAGGCCAGTCCCAAGCAATAGACAATTTTCTCACGTTGCACACGTTGCTCGTTGCTGATCTCTATGTTAAGCACGCGTCGATTCAGTTTGGCCAGTTGACGACGTAAGTAGAGAATCTCCTCGTGTGGTGTCAGTTCGCCAATCGGTGTGCCATCGCGTTGGGCAATCAGTGAAGTGTCCTGATTGTAGTTCTGGTGCGACCGTTTGCTGACGCTACCAGTTGTCACCTTAAAATACAAACAAAGAATAAGTTATAAACAAACCTCGTTTAATGGGTAAAATTTGAAGTGATTACAACAGAGTTTCTTGGCGCCATAATATATTTGTATTATATTTATAAAAATATATCAATAGTTATTTTTTGTTTGTTTATTCGATTCTGTTACTGAAGCTGCAAATGCCAAATGCCCTAAACTTTGTAAATTTAGTCAAACAGTAAGCGGCAAGTATTCAATAATTTTTTTAGAAACTTCTCTAAAACAAAAAAAATTAAAAATTTTATATCCTTATACCCAAATTCCGGATAAACTACTTTTTTCCATATACTTAAAAACTAAAACGACAATTCGGCTATCCAAATAGAATGTCTCAAGCGCGTTTATCTGAAGAAAGTGCTGAGTTGCCAAAACTCGAATCAATCATTAATGCTCTTAAGTGCGAACAAACTGGTCACATTATGGAGGCGATATTGCTATACGAGGAGAGCATTTTTAAGCTGAATAATATCGCTGCTACTGATGCGACCAAAAAACAGTTATGTGGCAAATACTTAAAGATGTATGAGGCTCGTGCCAAGCAATTACGAGATCAGGTCAAGATGCACCTACACAAGAGCAAAATGCTTGATCACATCAGCGTCGAGCGTGACTCACGCGGTCGCAGCTATCAGCGTCTGTTCGGTCACTATCTCGATGATAATGTGAAGGAGGCGCATATCAATGAACCGAATCTCACGGAGCATTATCACTTTAAAAACCTACTAAATTTCTTTGAGGTACTAGTTAAAAACTGTCGGTATCTGAAATACATTCGATTGACGACACGTCCGGATCAATCAATGCCAAAGAATCAAATACACATTCTACAGCAAATACGATCTGATCTGTCTACCGGCAATATACATATGAATTTCCAGCTGGACGATACGCTGCATGATCGTAAGATTGTGCTTAGTTCGGGCGTTGTAATCAAGATTGGTCGTGGTCTACATTATTTTGAACCAAAGCAAGATTCATATAATTTAGGTTTGTGCGACTACGATTTTCGCAAATGTTTGCCTACAGAGGTGGACATTTGGAAGTGTAAACCATTTGCCAAGAAACCGAAGGAGCTACAAGAACGCGAGAGCTTTTGCGAAGACGATGAGAAACATTTGAACGGTCGTGAGCGAGAACGAGATGAAGCTCTGGCGCACGCCTGTTCCAGTGAATGAAACTAGGAGAGCCATGGCGATTAATTTTATGTATTTGATGCTGAATATTTCGAAAACAAAAAAATTGTAGTCTAGTAAAATTGAATATCATTGATTTATTTAATTTCTTATCTGCGATCTCCTGGGACTTACGGACCTTTCCAAAAGGTTTAAATAAACACGGTAATACAGTTCGATGGTTATAGCTGAATTAGAGCTTCTATTGAGTAACAACTTCAACATTTAACAAAAAATTAATCAGATCAGTCTTAGTAATCACATTTATCTACTGTTCTTCAATTTCACATGTTTGTGTTGAACGACGATTAAAAAAATTTACTGATAACAATGAAGAAATTATAAGTAGATTTCAGTTGTGCCTTGTGACATGTGTTCAGCTTTTAGCGTAACTCGAACTAGCAACAATAAATGTATTCAATTTATGTCCCTCTTTTGGAAACACATTTTAACTCACCTGTGAATCTGATTCCACTGAGTTAGCATCGTTCGAATGATGAAAACCAACACGGGCTGCCCCATTTGAACGGACATATGGCGGTGGGCGGGTTTCGTCATCCTCGTCGAGATCTCCATCATAGAGATCACCGCCAATTTGTAGCTTATTTGGTGAGTTGTCTTCGGAAGCCGAAGGAAAGTGATGATCGGTGAGTGTGATGACTCGTGGAGGTGTTTGTACACGCACAAAACCTGAAGGATTCTTGGGTAATATTGAGTTCTCCAGTTGGATTTCACGAGGTGCCGAACGTGTCTCTAAGTGTTGATTGTGTCCGAGAACGACAATCCGATCGGGAACATTCATATCAATTTTGTCGTGATAGTTCCAAGAATTTATCATGCCATTCTGATTAGAAAGCAAGAGATCTTCATCTGAATACTCGCCAGTGGCCTTAATGCGCTTAGGCACACGCATTTTATCATTGATTTCATGCGCAAATTTGGCATCCATGTACAGATCGTCGTCAAGACCATTGAACATTGGGGTTGGAGACTGTGGCGTAACCATTTTGTGTAGGTGTATGTAGTGGGACTTTTGCCTTTTAACCTGCGTCACTTGCACGCCCTTGTTTTACTGCGTAAGGAAGCACCTAGCGCCTTTGTTCGTTCTGTCTGCCTTTGTTGCTGTTCTCGAGCACCGTTTTTCGTTTCTTGCGTTTTTCTTCACGAGCAGCACGACATTTGCAGGAAGGAGCAAAGAAAATATGTTTTCATAACAAATTACTTAGAATTTCGTTCAGTTGCACAACATTTTCAAGTAGATCTTTTCGTCTTGGATACAACTTTGTATAAAATTACTTACACTTTGAGTTCTAGTTGACAAATTTTGCTGATTTTGATGGAATAAATTATTTAGTTTGTTCTGTCCCAGTTATTGTTCCTTCTTTTGTGCGTTTTTGGATCCACTGCCTTAATTTTTAATATTAGAAACTCTAATGATACTCTGCGCTCACACAGCACATAAGGAACTATTATGCTTACGCTCTTATGAACGCTAAGTTGCAGTATATGTTGTGAGAGCACTCGGTAACATAGGCGGTCCTAATATCAATATATTGAAACAGCGTTTTTTTTTTGGCCGCGCTAAGCGAATATGTGCACAAAACGTAACTCCAGAAAACCAGCAGAGCTGCATTCGGTGTCAACACAAACTTGTTAGCTTGAAAAGTTTAAAAAGAAAAACAAATTACAGAAATTGTTAGTTAATTGATAATGATCTATATAATTTGAATGATCAATTGAACATAAATTTATTTTAAAGTAATTATTTCAAGCTCTGAGGCTGCTTACATTTGAAAGTATTTTTTTTTAAATTAGCACAATCTAACACATTAAGTTAATATTAAAGTTGTTTTCAAATAATAATTAGCCACTCCTAAAATACAATCAATTTTAACGTAAAAGTTGATATAAAGGTTGTTTTCAAATAAAAATTACCCACTTCGGAGCACAATAAATTTTAAATTAAAAATATTTTATATAAGGATTTCTAGTATATCTGGATTTAAGTAAACACTCGACTCGACAACCCTACACCTAAGAGCGTCCGCTCATTCGTCGAAAGAGAGAGAGTGCGGAGCGTCGGTTTTCGTCCGCCGCAATTTATAAAAATATCTTTTTAAAGTGTAAATATTAAATAAAAAACAGTGCGAATTGTAAAACAAAGTTAAAAACTAATCAAAAGTGAAGAAAAAGGTAAATTAAACTTACAACTAGAAGCAAACCATAAAGAAGGCTGCAGCGCCGGCAATACTTGTACAATGTACAGTCGTCGCTAATTTGTGCAGCGTTGCTTTGGGCGCGAAAAGCAAAAGTTTCCATTGTACGCGCGCGGGGTGTTTTTACTTAGGATGGGGGTCAACCGACAGTGTAAACTATAAATAAAAATAAGCACAATATAAATAAACATATATATAAGTAACAGGAAAAATTTATGATTGCTTTGCAGAACTTGACGACATCGACATCGTGTTACACAAGTTAGGCAAGTCAACCAAAACATGGAACGTCGTTTAAGGGGTCGTGGCAGGCGAGATGATGTGGAGCCATCGTCTCCAAGCCAATTACCCGTTAGTAAACGCGGTACAACACCTTCAGTGGCATCGAGCGGACCAGCTACACGTACACGCGGAACTACTTCACCTGCACGAACACGAGGAACCGCGTCACCTTCACGTAACAAGACAGCTCCACAAGAGGAAGTACGAACACGCCGTTCTTCGAGACCTCGTTCAACCACATTTGGAATGCCAGCAGTAGTGGTGCTTAATTCACGAATCAAGCCACCATCACCTATTAAGGAAGTCATTCGGGTAATTTTCGTAGAAACCAGTTGTATAAGAGTTTCTTGCGCTATCTTTACATAATATTTAGAAATAAATGTTGGGTTTAAAACACGGTACAGTAACAAAAAGACGTACTCTTGAAAATCAATGTTATCAAAACATATTCCCCCTCTAATATCATATCATATAATAGAAAATCACTCGTTATCAAATAGACAATTAAAAATATGCTTCGTTTTAAAGTATGTCATTATAAACACTATCGCACAACTAAATATAACCTGTTATTTTTGTATTTATTTATTTATTTTTTGTTAGTATATAAATTATGTTAATTCGTTTTTAATTGTTGATTTTTTTCTTCTCATCCTTAGGAAGTAAAAATCACGAGAAACAGCAGCAGCCTTCCTACTACACTCACAACAAATACGTCGTCACGTGCTCCGAACAAATCTTTCGCCACATCCTCGGTTCATAGTTCGTATAGCAGTACCACTCAACGTACTGTAGAAATAAGAAGCACAGACCTCATTGATGAGGAGTCGATTAGCAAACGTTTGGCCGATCGCCTACGTCGTTCGCTGTCGAAGTCGTTCACTAATGCCACCAGCACTGGCACCGAACGAACACATACCCCAACCACAAATTCAGATGCCGAGAGCCGCTACTCACGCTCAGTATCGCGTTCTGTATATGATGATGACAAGTCATCGAAAGCGACTCATTCTGATAGTGACGATGTAAACGATAATGAGGAAGATCTAAAATTCTGCAGTTTTAATGCGACACAGACTTCAATTAGTTCGCCCAGCGTTTGTCGGAAAGTAACAGCTCCACGTGAGTTTGGTGGCTGGTTGGGCGTTACATTATTGGTACTCAGCGTCCCTATTATCGTCTACTATCTGCAGTGGTGTTGTAGCGGTGTACGAAATGCTTGTGCCTTTAAGCCATTCAATTTCGCAGTGCTTACAGATGTACAATACCTGATGAAACAAATCTTTAGGCCAACAGTTGTCGGAGCTTATTTGGCGTTTCAACTGGGTATCTTTGTACTGACCGCTTTACTACCCGGCCGGCGTGTACATCTTACGCGTGAAACCTACAAATTCAATTCACTTTCGATTGCACTGTTTGTTCTTACGGCAGCCGGTGTTGGTGAATATCTACGCTATCCAGTTGTCGATTTCATTGTGCGACACTATCTACGTTTCTGTATTTATGGTATACTGAATGCGATTACTGTTGCCTTTTGGTGTTACATACGCGTCGATAAGGTCAAGTATAATGTCCTGCGTCAGACTTTATCGAATGATTACGGCAAATCCGATAATTTACTTGTTGATTACGCACTTGGACGTCAACTTAATCCGAAATGGCTTGGCTTGGTGGACTTCAAGCAAGTATTCTACCGTACATACCTTGTAAGCACACTAATCTTTGCATGCTGTTTTATCTACAAAACTGTGCAAGTGCCACAGTTGCCTGAGGAGACAGCTGACATTGCAAATGCAGCTAAAGACTATCTTAAGAACATAAACTACGAACCTGCAACGTTGCTAAGCGCATCTATGCTGTTGCTTTATATTAGTGATGCGATAATCTTTGAACACCACTTGGCCTCGTCTTTTGAACTGCAACACGAAGGTTTCGGTTGCCTGCTGTTACTGCGCTATGCCTCGACGCCCTACATATTAAGCGCTACAGCTAAATACTTCCACGATCATCGCGTGCCCATCTCATGTAATTTTGCATTCTACACCGCCGGCGTTTTCCTTCTGCTTGGATTGGCCATCAAACGTTATAGCTGCGCATTCAAATATAAGTATCGCTTAAATCCACAGAACGCCATTTTCGCCAATGTTGAAACTATACACACCTTTCAAAGTAGCCGTCTACTGTTAAGCGGACTTTGGGGCCATCTGCGTCAACCTAACTACCTTGGCGACATCATTGCGCTACTCTCACTCAGCGTCCCGCTCTTCCTGCGTTTCGTTTGGCCACCATTGATTTCGTTGCTATTGCTCATTGTGCTGATTCTGCATCGTGCAACACGTGCCAATGCACGGAACCAGGCGCGTTATCACTCATCTTGGTCACGCTACTGTGCGCGTGTGCCACACTATGTGCTGCCCAAGATCTTCTAATGGGTCTTAACGAATTTTTTTCTTGTATGTCTCTAGTTGTCCCCACCGTTTAGTGGTATACAAATTTAGTTCAAAATTTCATTAAAATTGCATGTTTTGTGTTATACAACACCAAATGTAAATTTTTTTATGTGTCATACATATGCTGTAAACTCCTATTTTATTTGATTGCAAATATTTCAAGGATTAGTTAATTGTTTAACTAAATCTACTGAGTAAGCTTAAAATATAAAGCATACATTTTGAAAAAACAACATACCCTTCAGAACGCAAATTATTAATAATATTAATTATTATTATGTTCGTCAATATAAAATTACCAATTAATTGTGTTAGTTCAATAAGTTTTATGCTAATTATTTAATTACAGTGTCACATTATATTGTAAATACAAAATTTATAAAAATCAAGAATTTTTTATGCAAAAAAAAAAAAATAAAGAAATCTATCAATAAAAATAAACTTTACAACCTTAAGTAAAAATTCTAACATTTTGTTTCAATAAAAAAAAACCAAGCATAAAACACAAAAAAAAAGCATATGTAAAAGTTGACCTTATTTTAATGATTTCAAACACAAAATTAAGCATGACAGTTTGTTTATAATGATTAAGAAAGCCAAATCACGCCACTTTATAGATTAGATTATGGTAAAGTGTGTGATAAAAGCAGCAAAATCATATCTTTGCGACTCTCGTGTTAAACCAAATACTTCGGATTGTTGCAAAGTCAATAAAAGTTGTTAAAAATTCCAACTTGTATTGAAATAGACTTTTACGAGACTTTAGGCTCAAAACCGAAAATGTAGAACTCCTCGCCTCTGAGAAGTACTGACAAATAGACGGAAATGGGTTGGGTAATAAAATAATTCTGACCAATTTTTTTTCTTTGCGATTATATTTTGCATGTATATTTGAATTTAACATTTTTTTCGCTTTCTTTGAGCACATTGTATAGAAGTATTTGCATTACAATCTAAATTACTAAGTATTGTGTTAAAAATAAGTGGAAACTTACATTAGACTTTGAGTACAACTAGTATACTCCTCATGTTGAATATCATAGAGCCTTCAATGACAAAATTATTTAATTAAAGCACTTACAATAATATTAGCTATACACCTTAAACTAAGCGCACTAAGGAATTAATGGCGGCCGGCCAAACTTAAAGTAATGTGAAATGGATCCAATTCGAACAATTTTTCAATTTGAAAAAAAAATATGAACGATTTAAATTAATTAAATTCAAGTTAATAATGCAATTAAATCAAACTGGGAAAGAGTTCGTTTAGGCTGCTCTCCCAAGCGAAAGCATCCTCGCCTGGTGTCGCCGCTGCTGCTGATGCTACCGCCGCGTCCAATAAGCTGCCGTCGAAATGCGTTACTCTTGCAGACGATGTTGGCGAGCCCATAACTGATTCATAACCATGATCAGAGGCGACCGAGTGCAGCGTCAACGTAGGTGACTTGGCCAATGGCGAAATTAATTTACGACTTGGTGAAAAAAACTTTGCAATTGGGTCAAAGGTTAGCATGTCTGTGTGTTCTTCATCGTCTGAGTCGTCACCATTACCAACATTTAGATAAACCTGTGAGGGCGAGGCTGCCGGTGTTGGGCATTTGATTACAGCCTCTGATTCTGCGAGTGCAGCACCCTCACAGTAAATCTCTTCGACGGCCTCGTTGACTGGCACGGCATCGCCATCCATTACAATTGTGATTGAGTTCGATTTGGCATCATAGGTGCCATAAACCGTATCCGGGGTTGTGAGCACGGTTGATATTGGTGTTTTAACTGTTGTTGATTTTGTCGTTGCTACTGATGATTTTGTGCTTGCTACTGTAGTATTTCCACTTAATTTTAACGCAACACATTCATTTGGTTTTTGCAATTTAAATGCTTCTTCCGTTTTGTTGGTAGTACTTATGCCATTATTTCTATTTCCGCTGGATTCCATGCACTTTGCTGTGGTCCCCACCACTGATCCAAGCAATCGCTTTGCGTCGCTTGCAGTTTGGGCAGCAATTTCATCGCACGCTCCAGTGCCTGCTTCCATGTTTGCTGTGATATCGGCGAGCAAACTTTCGGCCAACTCTTCAAGCCTTCTTGCATCGAATTCTTCATCGTCTTCGATGTCGAGTAGCATGTCTTGTAGAGAAGGCAGAGCGCCACAATCTTCCATAGAGAAGCTAGTGTGTTGCTCTTTTGCAGCTGTTGTTCCAACACGCTGTGTGTCGACTGTGTGTCCATTAGTGTACCCTGCGGCAGAGGGTCAGTATTGGATACTGCTGATCCGTTATTTATGGACGCACAGCCGGCACAAGACTGGACAACGGCTGTCTGAGTGCTAGGCTGAGCAATGCTGTTACTTTGTTTTTCCTTAATTTCATTTAGTTCTTGACGCAACAATTCAACTTCCATATCGAGTTTGTTGTTCTTTGCCAGCAGAGAATCGTTGATAATCTGTAGGCTTTCGCACTTGTTTTGAAGTATTTCGGTCTTTTCTGTTAAATCTTTGATCTCAAAATCCATTTCCTCCATGCGTGCCTTCTTGCGATCGCGTGATGTTTGTGCGGCGACACGATTCTTTAGTTTCCTTAAATAAACAAAATTTTTAAATTAGGAAATCAATTAAATACGTATTGAGTTTACACTTACTTCCGTTGCACTTTTTCCTCCCAAGTAAGATGATCCAGACGCCTTTTCTTGGCCTTGGGAGATGAGGTCTCCTCTGCGCCACTATTGGACGAGGCATAGCCAGAGCTGGACGTCGGCGAAGATCCTCCAACAGCTTTCAGCATAGCCGCCGTCACAGGCGAAGGGCGCAACTTGGGCAAGGCTGAACTGTTGCCATTAGTGGCTATGGACGCCACATACTTAGGCACTGCAACGAACATTGCTGGAGCAGGCGATGGCATTCTATTTTCTTATTTTTCTCGATTTGTATTATTTTTCACTTTTTATTATTAAAATAGAACTTGATTGCAATTTCAAAATCGTTTAAAATTGCATTCTAATTGTTGTAGTTATCTTGAGTTGTTTTATCCACCAGAGCAGGTTGTTATCTGATGTGGCTGCTTTGAGCCATCTGGAGTTAAGCTTCAAGTGTCGCTGCTGGTTTTGGTAGTTTCGTTGAGGGCTTTGTCAGTTTAGTTTTCATCATGTCGATGGAAATTTGTCTCTATAATTTTCTCACGCAACTTGTCCAAGTGAATCTTGCAATTCTTTCTGCTGACAACTTTTGCTCGAATGACTCAATTTGCTGACGTGTTCTTTTCGCACTGGCCACCCGCCACCGCTGTTTTTTCGAATTGCTGTTATCAATAGACGCCAGAGAGAGACAGGACTTGAAAAGTGAGGCAGAATAGAAAAACGACCCATTAAATGGGCTCTAACGGGGCTTGAAGAGCGTTACATTCAATTTGGAAATATGACGTGGTCTTACTTGATTCGCTCTGATTGGTTGACGGTTTTCAGGTGGCCATCCAACAGCGCTGCTTTGGTAATTTTTGGACGATTTTTTCGATTTTTGAGGGGTAACGTCTGCTAAGAGTCTCGCTAAAACGAGTGTTTTTTTATTTAATAAAAATTTTATGAATTTTATATAAGTAATAACTTCGTGCGTATTAATTAAAGTTTATTTCCGTAAAATTTGAGAAAAAAATGTGTAAATATAAAAAGTTACAGCTATACATAACGGCTTCTTTTTAAAAAATAGTCTTTTGCGGTAACCACTATAACTTTTCAACCGTTAAACCACTTAAAGTTCTTAGCAATTTTTATATTAAATTATGGCTGACGTCTATTTTAACAATTTATTTATTTGATTTAGTTTTGTGTGCGAGATAAGTATGATGTGAATAACTAAATTGGTAATTTTCAAGAAAGAATCATATTGTTATGGAGATTGTATTAACAAAATGTACACATGAAATATCTCTCATAGCAACCCAAAATGTTTTATCAATTAAATAATATTGAAGAAGTATGAGAAAACGTTAAAAAGAAAAGAAAGCACAAAATTCGCAGTTTAATTTAATAAAAAAGAAAAAAAAATTGCAAAATTTGAAAATTTAACATTGATAAAATGGAGATTGGCGGTATGTTGGCGATATGAAGACATAATCAAAACTTTTAAAAAAATTGTTGATTGAATCTCAACAGTTCCACTCAATAATGAACTTGAGAAGCGCATTTCGGATGCGTTCTGCACCTTTGATGTCCATGGCGACAAATATATTGACGTCAGAGAGGTTGGCACCGTTTTACGTTTTCTGGGCTGTGTTCCTACGGAGCAAGAGGTAAGGAACTGCCAAGGATATTCCGTATTTTGGTGAGACAAACATGTATGTAATTGCCTTTAGGTGAACGAGATGATAACGGCAACTGAAAGTGAGGAACCAAATGGAGAAATTCATCTAGCAAAGTTTCTGTCGTACGTGACACAATTGCTCATGGAGCGCAAGTACAAAAGAGTAATTTTTTCGTTAGGAAATATTTTTTATCGACTTTCTTACTAGATACGAGCCCGCTGCTCCTGAAAAACTATTGGATGCATTCAAGACCCTGGATCCAGAAAATCGTGGTTATATCGATAAGGAGTACTTTGGCAAGTTGATGATGGAGGAGGGTGAACCCTTCACTCAGGAAGAAATGGATGAAATGTGGCCAGTTGCGCTAGATCCTCTTACCGGAAATGTGCAGTATAACTTCTACATGAATCAGCTAATGGTAATTTTACTTTAAGAACTATTTTGAAAGTCTATGTTCTTGCACTAAATTTATTGCACATATTTGCACAAAAATTCTATCGTTAGCACACGACTGATATTTATGATATTGCCGAAGTCGTGAAAAACGAAATGTTGGAAAAAGATAAATTCAAAAAAGGCGCACCACAACAAAATCTTTGAAAATCACTTTAATACTGTCATTTGAAATTTATATTTTCAGGTTTATCTCTAAAAAATGCTATTTTAAAAAAGGCAAGAATAAAACTACAAATTCAATCTCAAAAGTCTTTACTTCTTTTAGTTTTCTGGTTTTTCTAGATTTTAGACGTTATTAATGATAATTTTTCAAAAAAAAAATTTGTTTGAATAAATTGAACTATGATGTTGTGAAATGGAAAAAAAAGTAATGTTATGTTTGTCATGATTCCAATCCTTGCGGTGTCCGGAAATTAAAAAAAAAATGTAGGCTTATTTTATGGAAAGTGATAAGAATGCAGGTGAATGCGTAAAATTACGTGCTGCCAATTTTCTAGAAGCGTATGTTCAGTTCTTACACAAGACATAAGACACTTTTATGTTTAACTTTGACTAACGCTCAATTGCCATATGTGGAGTGTGTCGCCATGCAACTTAGCGTTAAGTAAGTAATATTAGAAATGGTGAATTTAGCGGAGTGAGTTGACGCAGAACTCGAGTTAAATAGAATTGAATGTGGAGTTATGTAATGCCGTGCGCTTCGATGTGCATAGAATAGGCGTTAGGCACAATTCGAAACTTCAACAATTAAATTAAGAATTAACATTCTTTAAAAAGGCCAGAATTCTCTCAATTCTGGCTGATTTGGCCACACTAATACTTCGGTCTTTTTTTAGGTTCTTTCTTTCCTGTTAATATTAACAGCCTGTAAGCGCCCAGTTTTGTCCTTGTCCAGTCTGTTGCTAACAGCTTATTGAGTTTACATTGCTGTTGGTGGCACTCGCGGCGTCGGGTTTTGTTTGTTGCACTTTTTTTTGTTTATTTCACGATTATTAATCTTTAATTTTAAGAAAATGGTAGCCTCTTAAGCTATAAATGGTGCCTTGTAAACACAACGAAATTAAAACCACATGAAGTGCCTTACTAATGAAATTAATGTGTGAGAATGGTAAACAAGTGTTTGGAAGAGTGTTCAACGGCTTAAAGTTGCAAGAATATGTAAACAACGGCAGAGCAAAGGCAACAAACGCAAGGTTAATAACATTATTTATTTTATTAAATAATAATAATAAATAATAATAAGTTTTTTTAAAAATACAACATTAATGCACCTGTGTGCGTGCAAGCATTTGTGTGTGTGTGTGTGGCTGGAATGTTGTTTGTTTCGGGTTTCCACTTGTTCCTTGAAGATAGTTTCCTCAGGTGAATTGGTTTGTGTCCAAACTATGTGGGCTATGTGGAATTACCGAGCAATGAAACGGTTGACATAACAAGCGCAATACGATTGACTTGTCGTATGTCGCCGTGCATTCGCTAAGCCTTTTTACTGTTCCACCGTTTCTAGGGCATTAAAATTGGGGCTCCATGCTCCTTCTTCCTTAGCCGCAGACGTCTTTTCGCCAATTTGACTCGCGTGCGTCGCCCAAAATAACGAACAATTTATTGGCGCCATTTCATGAAATTTCGAAATCGATTTTTAAATTGTGATTGGGCCAAGTCTCGAAAATGGCCAAAACCAGCCAGAATATGGTCAATTTGGCAGCACTGATGGTGGAATGCGTCATAGAACGACATGCGCAATTGACTTGCCGTATGTCGCGCTGTATTGAAATGCGATTTGTCCCGTTCCTCTATGTATTGGGAGGGTCCATTTTCGCCCAAATAACGCTTTCAATTGAAACGTTCAATTTTAGTTGAAGTCTCGTCGTGTTAGTGTCGTGCAGCGCAAGTTTGTTGCGGCTATAACTTGTTTTGGCCTAAAAGTGCATTTGTCGATTTCGTTTTTTGAATTCGAAAGACAACAAAACCAAAAGTAATAAAAATAAGCGAATCATAAACAATTGAAAAACATTTACACACAAAATAGTTATTTGCATGAGAGAAAACTAAAAACTATTAATAATTAACAAATGAAATTAACAGCTTAACACAAATTGGCTTGAAAAATTAATTTAAATGTGTTTATTAGAAAAAAAAAAAATACAACATTTTTATGGTGAATGTCGTGCAGGTGTAAATCTCCCCCGCGATCATTAACAACAACTTGGAATCAATCTTGGCCACTTGTTTACTCGAATCTTCAACTTGTTTCAACGCGCTTACCATCTCGTCGTCAGTCGTTCGTTCGTCCGTCTCATTCAGACGCATTCGATCGCGCGTTGAAAGCGGTTTCGATCAACAAATTGTAAAATAATCTTTGCAAAAACAAATAAGTCAGAGTTGAGTTGTTTTTGTGTCGCGCTGTTTGGAAAACGCTTTGATTGTTGTTGTCAAAATGGAAAGTGTTCGCTAAGCTTGTTGGTTGATTGCTTGGTCAGTCTCTCACCTCTATCAACGGCAGCAAATAGTAATTATCAGATTTGTTTTTTGGTTTTCATATTTAAAAAATACGTGTAAATAATGAAAGTGTACTTTTATATATGTATATGTATATGAGCAATTATTGTGAACAAGTTTGGTTGTTTTTGTTTTTATTTTGTAAAAGTGATTATTGATTGGCTTGAAGCAATGAAAAATAGCACAATTTTAATATATTTTTGAGTAAAATAAGACTCTAAAAATAAATTAATCATTTTTCCATTTGTAAAAATTACTTGAAACATAAAAAACATATCTTATGTGTAAAAGTTTATTACTTAAAACAGTCGACAATTGCAGCATTCAAAATTTGCATAAATCTCTCTTAATTTCACTTTTTGTGCGCCTCAGAAATCTCAGATGAAAAGTTAACATAAACTGCGTTGACAATTTCACCCAATAAGTGAAAATGTGTTCAAGTGACTTGTTTTGCCACTTGCAGTGTTGGCCATTGCACATACTCGGGCCAACCAAACAACAACAACACGGACAACTACCATGAAAATATTTTTGCGCGCGCGCGCAATTTTTATTTGCGGTTTGCAACTTGTTTGTTGTTTGTGCGCTCCTGCAAGTAGTTTATTTTCGTTTATTATTTTTTTGTTGCTTTTTTTCATGACTTTGTTGATTGCTTTCGTTTTTGTTTTAGTTTTGCGGCATGACGCAGCAGCAGAAGCAGCAGCGCTGCTTTTTAACATGCGACAGGTGGTTTGGCCTGCGTTGACTGAACGGGTCTGGTCTGCTTTGGTGTGTGCGTGTGTGTGTGTTGAGTAATAAATAGAGCGTCGTAGTAAAGAGAGAGAGGCAAAGATTTGAGTTAAGAGTTTGCATTTTCCCAGGAGGCCTTCTTGTATTCTTATTGCGTTTGCCATTTTGTTGTCTTTCTTTTTTCTAAATCAGCAACGCCCGCGTATGTTGCTTTGACGTTATATGCTTGCTTTCATTTCTCTCATCTTTGTTTGTTTCATTCACTCAACTGCATGTCAGTCGGTGGGCCTGCCGCAGACACACACACACACCCAATCGCTTTTCTACAGATCAAGATTTTCTTGGCCTTACAACAACCTCCTCAACACTTCTTGCCGTCATCATTAATTTATCGGTTATCTTTATAGTTTCTACTGTTATGCGTCTTCCCTTTTGCATTTAGACTGGTCTGAAAACAAGTTTTCGCTGCTGTTTCTTTGGCATTCTTCCGCTGTTTATTATTATTATTTTTTTCTTTATTATCATTTTGATTTTTGTTTTTTTTTTAAGTGTTTATTTTTCTTTTTACAACCTTCATTCGTGTTTTATTTTTTCACAACGTAAAATTTTTCGCATGAGGTGTTTCATGTTGATATTTTTTCGCATAGTTTGCGGCTCAGAATTGTGTCTATTTGTGGCATGAGTCAACCGTTCGATGTGTGTATATACATTAGCGGCCTAGTCTATTATTCACTACAGAATAATGACCTGCACACATGTTCCTCAGCGTTAAATGGCCAGTGCTATGCCCCCAAAACAAAGGGAGCTGTTTAAATATTTACAAAAAATCATAAACTATACATAAAAAATTCAAGTAAATGCAACTCGCATTATAGATTGGTTTTCAAGTCTTTCGCTCTACTGGACGGAAAATTGTTCTTATTGAACGTAGTATTCCTGCAAAGAAAGACAGTGACCCCTCTTAATGTACTTACATAGACTTTATTTGATCCCTTGACAATCTGTGTGGTGCGTTGAGGCAAAAAGTCTTTGCAAATAATTTGTGTGGCAAATATGCCAATAAACAAAACTTGAATTCATATTGTAAAAGTTGCTAGCGAGAGTAATTTACAAACGTACCGGCAACAATTACTTAATTAACAACAAACTAAAAAACAAAATCATGCAAACATAAAATAAGTCAAATGACTTCAAGCAAAAATTATATTTGCTTTGGAAAAAGTTGAGCATTTTCGCGAAGAAAGTTGTAACCACTTTGTTTTTTTGTATGACAAAGAAACAAACCCTTCATTTAATAGACGTCACAAAAGAGGATTTACGGCCAAAGTTACCTGTACAACAATGGGTGGGGAGGGGAAGACGCCATGGCTATGATTTACGTACACTCATGGCTGTGAGAAATTTCACTTCTTATAAATGGAATTTAACTGTAATTTCTTTTTAAGGCATAAAAAATATATATGTATGTACATTGTTCATGCATGTGTTTATATATATGTGCACATAAAAACGAAAACAACAAAATGAGCAGGAGTGTCAGTGGCAGCAATGTGCAAAATTGCGAACATGAGAATTGTTGGTAAGTGAATGTTGACTACGACGACGACGACGACAACAATAGACAAACGAATAGACAAAGAGACAGACATACCGTCGGTCAGTGCGCCTAACTTACACTTGTCACATCCAACGTCGCTGCTCACCACTCACAAAACTCTTCAAGCTCACAAATCCGTCAACGAGGCGCTTGTTTAATCTGTTTTCATTATCATTATGATCACGCCTTGGGTTAAATGGTACACGCTGATAATTATCGCTGCCTGAGGGTCAGGAAGAGTTTTCGAATTCCTTTCGAAAATAACTGAGGTCAAGAACTTTTTTTTATCATTAATAAATTATAAAATTTAATCGATAACTTAAACATTTTCGTCTTAAACAATTTATTTATTAATTATTTGAAAATTCGGTTGGTAATGACTAAGCTTGACTTAAGAGGTTTTTGTCATGTTGGATTTTCATTCTGTAACTGAAACACTTGATATTTTTTATACAAAATGAAAAATTCTTTGTTTCTAATTAATTTACTTGTTCTCTTTATCGATCTAACTACCCATTTATCTAAGTATCAGGCTAAAGGCATTAGCAGCCATGGCCTTTCTCAGAATTTATTTATTTATATAAGAATAAGTAAAAGTCTATCTATTTTTCTCATTGTACTTGCTTCGAGATATCATAGTTTAGGGTGACGTATAAAGTCATTAAGCTTATTAAGTTAACTATTCTTTTTTATGTTAATAAACCCAACTGTTTCACTAATAAATCATTTTTGATTTCAAAACTTTCTTTGCAGATTCGCTCAATTATTATAATTGTTAATTAAATTGTGATGATCAAGATGTGATTAGCTTAATGAAAAAAAGTGATTAATTTGAGTGAGAAATTTAAATTAAAAAAAAAGAAAAGAAAAAATTATTTAAAAGAAATTTTATATGAAAACGAACTGTTTATAATTTAAAATAGAAGAAGAAACTAACAAAAAATGCGCAAAAATAAATATTTATCAAAAATGGTGCTCAAAATAAAAAAAATTTAAGAACAAAAAAATAAAATTATATTTGCACAAAAATTGTTTCGTTCTAATAGAAAAAGTGAGTGAGTGAATGAGATAGAAGAAGTGTCTGTCAAGAGAAGTTAAGCAAAAAATAATGTCAATATTAGCAACAACAACAACAATGACAAAAACAACACAAATGGCGGCAAAAGTAACAAGTTTCGAACCAACGCAGACTTCAACAGCGGCAAATAGTTCAAACAATGATTTCTTATTACATCAGCAACAACAGCAACAACAACAACAACAGCAGTATAACAACCATTATTATCAACATGCCGCGCCGTCACCATCGCTGCTTGTTGCTCATCAGCATCCTGTTTCAACAACAGCAACAACATCGGCAACAATAACAACTGGTTCAGCAACATTTAACGGAAACAACACAAATCTCAATTCTAACCTTGCCAACGGAAGCAACAACAACAACAACAGCAATAGTCACATTAGCAACAACAACACCAACAGCAACAGCAGCAATAACGCTCACAACGGCGACAATGGCAACAACAATAGTGCTATTGGTGGCACCAACAATGTTGGTAGTAACGGTATCTGTGCTGTTGCCACCGCCGTACTGCCGACATCAGCATCAACAGCAGGTGGCAGCATTATTGGCATTTCAGCAATGAATGCACTCAAAAAGTCTACAAGTGAACTAGCAACAACAACAACAGCAGCAGCAGCAGCAACAACAACAACAAATGCACAACAACAACAGCAAATATATACGCATGCTTCACGTGAGGATGTTGCCTCATTGGGTGGCGCCTCATCGATTAATAGTCAATTGTCGTCCGCAACACATGGCAACAACAACAACAGCAACAGCAACCACATCGGCCTTAGCAATGGCATACAATCGTCTGTCTGTACAAATCATAATGGCAATGGAATTATCACTGCGACACGTCAGCCCAGCAGCATACTCAAAGGCAGCAAAGGTAAGCCGCAAACAACATTATTACTATCATTATCATCATCATCATTTGCATCATCAACAACAAACACAACGCACACTTGTTTCTGTTGAGTTGTGCTCATGTATTTGGAGCGGAAATTCGTCGCACATTGGAAATCGTTTTGTAATTTGAAGTTTTCTCAGTTGACTGTAATTCTATGATTGCTTTTCAGTTTCGCTGATGTAAGAAAACAAGATTTTCTGCACTAAGCCGCAAAAACTTCATACGTATTCAGATTGATTGATTTCAAGAATCATAGAAACCGGTGTTGTCACAAAAACTCATTAAAAATCGAAACTCATTTGAAATTTGCTTTGAGACATTAAAAATGTAAATACAAATTAAGTTTGCCTTCATTTTGGCTTTCGTACTCTGTGCATTAATCATGACATGCTTCTTTTAAGCTTCTGGGTTAAGTGCAACATGAGCATGAAATCGAAATTTCAATTAGATACAGTGTATCTATGCTAGCAGCAGCAGCAGCCGCCGCAAACGGAAGTCTCGGTCAGCAGCAGAATTGCACTTGTGTAATGTTGTCAAATCGAATCAGTTTTTAGACTAGCTTGAGTTGATTACTCAAAAGCCAAGACTGTAAAAACACTCGAAAAAAAAAACGAAGAAAAAATGCAATCAACGAATCTTAATTAATTGCCTGGCCATAAATTATGCTTAACAGATGTTCTGAAATTGTATTTTAAATTGCATTTTCGCTCGACATCGCACTGAAATTAAGTGACATCATTCTGCGCTTAAAGCAGCAGTGAAATGGAAATAACATGTAATGTAGTTGGAAGGCCATCAGACAGACAATATAAGAAAAAGAGGTCTGGCGGCCACGTGCCAATTGTTTATAAATACAAGCGGGCTGACAAAACTTTTGGGCAAAGCAGAGTAGTGCAGTTTTTTTTGGCTTTTTTGTGACTCATTGTTGCTATTAGCGTTTCTCAGCACTAACAAGTCATCACAACCGGGCACAAATAGTGATTTTATTATTTGCAAATAGACCATGTACAAAGTCTTATTAATTGTGACTTTTGTAATTGAAATTGTGTGCTGCTTGCAACTTGCAATTTCTTGCTGAGCACTCACATAACAAACACATGTGCCAACGTATTGTAATTTGAGTTCTACAACAAATGTCACTTAATCCATTTGGGCTCATTTCGAAGCAGACAAACTCAGTCTTTGTCTTGAGCAGCCACTCATCAAATAGCTTAGATACATATACATATATGTATGTGTGTCGTATTGTACATGTACATATATGTTGAATAATAAGCCAAATAAATGAAAACGTTAGGAAAAAAAATACATAAAAGTTGTAACAGTTTTCATTCATGAAACCAAACCAAACCAAGCCAAACTTTACTAAATGAGTTCATCATTAATGAATCAACTGTGTGTGTGTGTGTGTGTGTGTGTGTGTTATGCCCAAAGATACATATGTATATAATATAATTATATGTGCAGAGTGTTGTAGGTGCATGTGTATAAAAAAGTTGTTCTCACCTACAAAAATGCTCAGAATTTTTGCTTTGTTGAATAAAACATTTTTTTTTTCGGCGCCAAAAACATTTTGTCATAAATGAATGAATAAATTGTAACAAATTTTGTAAAAAATATTTCAAAAATTGTGTGGAATTAATCGTTTTCGGAAGTTACGCCAACTGTGTGAAAAATTTGGTCATTTTATTTGAGTATCTGTTGTTGTTGTTGTTGTTGCTGTTGTTGCTGGTTGTGCTAAGCGGGCGTTAAATTTGGTAACAACTCAACAAACAAAACCAAAAAAAAAACAACAAAGTTGGTAACTGAATTGTAACGTGTAGCCTTGTTTTCTTGGCTTCTTTCTGTTGTTGTTTTTGTTTTTGTTTTTTAGTATGTTTGTATTTAATTAACGCTTTTTGAGTTATTTCTCTTGAGCTCAGTTTTCTATAAAAGTGTTCATTTAGTTAGACCTTTTTTTTTGGGGCGTCTTGTGTCTGCCTAAGCTTTCCACACTTTATGACTCACGTGTTAATTGGTTAAATAGGGAACGACCATAAATTCACGTGAAGTTTTTTTTTCTTACTTAATTTGTGGTTGTCCTCTTATTTAAAGCACTTATAATTTTAGTTTGCAAAGTATTTGAAGTCGGTCAATTGGGATACACTGAATTGATCTTTTGTCTCAACTACACAGATCTTGAAAAAATTTTATTTATTTTTTTTATTATTCTGTATGAAATATCACTGATCTTAAGTAAATTTCATCTATGGCAAGGCATGAAATGTCACAGTGATTGGCAAACAAAACTTAAATATTTGCAGATTGGGGTAACTCAAACTTTTCTTCATTTAAGTGCCATAAATTCTTACATTGAATCTTTCTTACTTATAAATGCATTTAAACATAAATTGAATCCTTAAATCTTTGCCATAAACACAGATCAAATTGAACAAAAGAAACTCTTAGCTGTCATTTATCCGTAAGCCGCATGTCAGAAGCAATTAGCGAATTGTGTTGGAAAGCATCTCACAGATATCGCTGCGTTTATTACTCACACTCATTACACGGTGTATTAGCGTTACCACAAGTATAACGCATTCATATGAAATATAATGCGACAGCGACACGAATTTATAGCATGCAATCTTGTAAGCCAAGTTAACGAAGCAACAAAGCCAATTAGATGCAATCGCTAAGCAACAAAAGTGCTCTGATGACGAATACAGAACTGACGGATCCAAAAAAGGAGGCAAAACTCGCGAAAGTCCAAAAGAACCAAACCGAACCGAACCGAACCATCTGTTAACGATGATGAGGTTCTTGATGATGTATCAAAGAGGTGTCTGCTGGGCTTGGATTGAGCGTACAGCAGGAATCAAGCATCAGAGCATTAAGAATCGGGATCATGTTTGGCGACTACAACTTGTTGTGGGTGTGTGAAAATGCGAACAAAAGAAGTATTCAGTTAGCACGAGGAGGCAAGTCTGAGTGTTGCACTTGTTGTAGTAGTTGTTGTTTGTTTTTTAACATATAATTTCTGTATTTAGTTTATGTAACACATGCATATACATACATACATATACATATGTAAGCAAATTATGTTGAGATACATTTTTTCTTTTCTTAATTTTCAACTCCTTCTTTACAAAAACAAATGCCAAACTCTATTAAAATTTACGACTTGTGCTATGCCTCTGTTGTGTAGGTCTTTGACTCGTTGTGTTTTTAATTGAATGGCGCACTTCTTAGCGACTTTCACGTTCTACACATGAATGTGCACTCGCTTCAAGTTGTCGGTCTGCCTGTCTGTCATTCGTTGCATACAGCATGTCTTGCTGTTGAATGCATGCTCTTTTATAAGTGCTTATTATAGAGGCGTAGAACTGTTGTTGTTGCATTGTTGTCGCTGAATTTCTTGGAACTCGACTTTAATTAATTTTAATAGCTTTGTTTCGTATCGTATCTTTTAGATACGATACATACATATGCCTTATATTTGTGTACTGCACTTTCTAACACGCCCTAAAAAGTAAGTCAAGCCATCAATGCTTTATCACATGCCCACAACTACAGAAATCCATTAAACTGTCATAGCTCATCTTGTCTCATAACAAATTCATTGTCTCAAAGACAAAACCACATTTTTAATCAATGTTCTCTTGCCCAAATCAAATGGTTTTCCACTATTTTGCCTTTGCCGACATTCTTGCCGCTTTATCCGTCACTGAGTCATAATTACTTTCAAGAACATTACATTTTTGGCGTCGAGCACGCAAAGTAAAAAAAAAAACAACAAAAACAACAAAAGCCAAAGAAATACCTGAGTAAAAAAAAAAGCCTTGATTGAAATTTGCTGCGTTTTGCTTTATTTCGCTTTCATTGGAGGAATGCCATTTAAGTGCTTATGATTCATCGCAAACTTGTATAAGCCACAAAAGAAACCAAAACTGATATTTCGAACAATGATGTCATAAGAAGAAGACGAAAATCCAATCAATTGTAAACTAAAGGGAAACAAAGAGCAAATTACCAACAAATTTTGAGGTTTTAAGAATCTTCAGATGTTGAGAACAACTCTAGGACTGGACATGCCAGAATTTGACATGTGCGGTTGTCTTTGTGATATGATGGATCCGTACGAGTTTCGTTGCCATAGTTGGAACTTCGATTTATCGATCGATTCGATGATATTATTGTCAATTATTCTCTAACGCATATTTCCTTAATTGTTATTATATATATATCCAGCGTTTCTATCATCAATCTGTTTATACAGTGTTGTGTAGGTGATGTGCTTTAAAAGCATAATGTTTTCACTAATTTCACAACAAGAATTTAATTGAAATCGCCTAAAAATAAACGAGCAAAACGCACAACAACAACAACAAAAATCTCTTTTAACCAAAAAAAATCTAATTGAAGGCTAATAATAAAAATCAGTTCAATTTGGATTCAAGTCGAGTTCATTGACTCACAAATAAACAAAAAGTGAGTTTGTTGTTGGTGTTGTTGGGGATTCGGTTGCTGTTCATCTGGCTGTTGTTGTTGTTGTTGTATGTTGTGTTATTGTGCGTTTGACGGACGCGTGCCGCATTCGATTTCATTTACATTCAAGTACAGACAAATAAAAAAGAAAGAAAAAACCAAAACAAAAACATTAAAAAAACACACGCACACGTCAAACGAACACGGCTAATTTCATAGTTCGTGTCACGACCGCTGTGACCGTTGGTTGAGAGAGCGCGTGACACTTGCAACGGTCGCGGGCAGCATGACGCACGTTAAAAATGTTCATTACGTCCAAATTGTTTATATTTTAAGTGTTTTTCTTACATTTTGAAGTTGGCAGCGTGAGCGTGAGTGAGCGAGTAGAGGGTAACAAGTCATTTAAGGTGTCATTAACTAATTATTTAAGCCATCGTTTTGTCGTAGATCGTTGAACTGAACTAAGTTCATGTCATTTCATTTCGGTTATACAGATTTTCATTGTTTCTTTTGTCATTTCATTTTCGGTGTGTCAACGACAGAAAAAAATTGTTTTGTTTTAGCTCACGTGCGTCACGCACGAACGTTTTAGTTAAGAGCCAAGAATGTCAGTTTGGATTTGAATGACGTATCTTTTATTTACTTAACAAGCGTGTATTGTGCTTTGACAATGAACGTTCATTGGATCGGCATTTACGAAGGTTAGAAAACCCTTAAAGAAGAACTGATTACTTCCATCACTGCAGTATTTAATACTTTTGATAGGAGACTATGGTTTTTCGAATAAAAACTTTCGATTATCATGAAATCTTCGTTAGAAATCCTTTATTTATTTTTCAAAAGATAATTATCTAACGTGATGTTATCACTTTCAGGGATTATTGTATAAATACAGTAGATGGCAAGATAAAGAAATATTTAGATAAAGTATCGGCCTAACAAATGTTAGCAACAAAGCACAAATTTACCGTGTGTCATGTAAATATCCAATTCGGAAATTGTGCGCCGTTCTGCACTTATCTCAATTGTTTACAATCTGTACTTCATTTAAATGATTTTTGCTATGTACTATTTTGACTTTGTTATTAAGATTCTGCATGCCAGCCGAAGATCTCAGACACCCTACAAAATCTATGCCAAGACTGTCCATATGTCACAACTATGTAAAATCATCTGAAAGAGATTTCTGGCATACCGAGATTTGAAAAAAGAGTTGTTTTCTGGGTGAAATCGGTTTTTCGGAGATTTCAAACACACACACACCCAAAGTAAATTGTTTTATAAGGATTTTTGAGATGTTCAAGTTCTTTTTTGTATAAAGAATGGTTCCAGACAATTCTGAGAGATAAAGGAAAATGAGATATATTTAAAAAGTGAACCGTAGAAAAATGCTATATGGAGCGTATCTCATATTTCATATTACCAACGACAACTGTTTTTATCTCGTTTTCTTTTGCCATTCAACACGTTCATGCCATGTACACAGTGAGTGATATTAGCATGTGTGTGTATGTGTGGGTGTATATTTATGTTTGAACATGTGCTTCACAAAGTTCTTTTTGCATCAAAACTGCAAATATTTTTGTGCTAAATAGAGTTCAAAATGTTGAGATACTTCATCAGTGCGCGGCACTTTGTATTCACTTGAGTTGAACTGTTGTTAATGCTGTTGTTGTTGTTGTTGGTGTTCTAACGATAATAAACACTAAGCTTAAACTAGCTCGAGACTAAAGGCAAACAGGACCCTTCAGCATGTTGCGCTGTGCAGTGTGTGTATGTTTATTACCTTCCTTTTATTTTTGTTTTTATTTCTCTCTTTTTCAAATATTTCCACACCTTTGATAGTTTAGTTGAAAGCGGACACTGTCACAGTTGCTGATGAGGCACTAAAGTATCTTTCATCAACAACAGCGCTTCAACAACATCGCTTCTGGTTTGTTTTTTTGTTCGTGTTTTTGTTGATTTTGTTGTTGTTCTATGGACATGCAGATTGTACTTCATTGAGCGATGCTCTTCAGTTGAGTTGTTCATATAAATATTCATCTTTGTATGCAAATATTTTTGTATATGCTACACAGTTTACACATGTATGTATGTGTTGGTGTATCTATGCGTTTGTAGATAGGTCGATCGTTTTTTTTTTTTGCCTTACATGCATATTCGTTCAAATGCAAGCGCTTGGATAGCATCTACAGTTTGTCATTCGATTAGCCTTGTTCAAACAAGTGTTATACCGTTGTTGTTGTTGTTGTTGCGGTTGTGGTTGCAGGTTCTGTTGTCGCGTTTAAACATAAAGATACAAACAACAAACATGAATATAGGGCACGTGGAGTGTTTGAAAAGGGGTTAATGGCTCGAAATGAGCACGGTATTATTCATTCGCAGTATATTTACGGTACGCTTCTTGATCATTTCTCATTATTCCCAGTTGCATCATGACATGGGGTTGACAGCTTGCTTTTTTTTACATATATTGTATCTATATTAATTGCATGTCTCAGTTACTGAAAAAAAAGAAGTTTATATGGGTCAATGAATAAACAAAGAGCATATTTGCTTAAGTAAATGTTCTAAAAAGTGACAATTTAAGTAAATTGCATAAAGCGAAAATCTTTACTAAAAGTTTTGAACAAGTAAGCCGTGCAATATTGGAAAAGGAGAAATCTTATTGCTCCAATTCTACCTCATTATACTAATATACCGAAAGTTGGATGTATTTTGAATAAATAATACTATTTCCTTTTATAGTTCAGTTATAATTTTTATAACAATAACGCAGAGACGTTTGTATCTAAAAACTACGCATGTTATTTTAGTTGTAATACAAAAACAAAACCAAAGCGTCACACAAACAAAACTAATGACGACAAAGACTGACAGCATAATTCGCAACTGGTTTTTTCTCGACTATTTTATTAATTGATTACAACCTGTATTCTAAAAAAAAAAAAACTAAAAATAAAGAAAGACGTTAAATAGACAAAACTTTAAGCCAACGAGTAAAAGTAGGTCATTGGCCCAATGAGTTTATTAGAGTCTCCAACAAGACTTCTACATTGAGTTCAGTTTACACTCCATTCACCGGCAACCATGAAAGCGCGAGCAGCGCACAATTTGCCGTTAGCGTACCCTTGGCTGTCGCGTGTGATTGTGTGATGAGGTTGGCAGGGCTGTGCCGAGTTCAATGTGATTGAAAAATAACGGCTTGACAGTCAGTCAGTGGCAACTATTTTCAAATGGTTGCACAATTGCGATTTAGGCCCGGCCAAGGTGTCAAAGGGTCGCCATTAACGTGTTAGCGATGAGGTGCGATTGGTATTGGAGGCTGTAAAAATCGCTCAAGCAAAGATGATGTTTACATGTGAGTTTTGCTTTGCGGTTAGTTTAGTAAGCGTTCTGTTATTGATACCATGATATTGAGGTTATATTTTTAAATGAGTTGTGTGCATTGTTTGTTTATAGGAAGTGTATTTATTTTCGATTTTCATTTGTGCTTTTCAGAAAATTTGTTACAACATTATTACAATGGCGATATAACTGTTGGCGGCGGGGGTAGCAGCATTGGCAGCGAGAATGGCATTATTGGTCTACCTAACGGACCACAGTTGGAACACGATAGTCACGATGATGGCTTAGGCCCATTGCCGCCAAAGTGGGAAACTGCCTTTACGGAACGTGGTGAATTATACTTCATTGAGTAAGTTTGTGTACTAATATTGATACTTTACTTTGATTCATAAACTAAACATGTCTTAATTATGTTCATAGCCATAACACTGGTACATCACACTGGCTCGATCCACGTCTTTCAAAATTCCAAAAGAAATCGCTGGAGGATTGCTGTGAAGATGAGCTGCCTTATGGTTGGGAAAAGATACAAGATTCTTTGTACGGCACATACTTCATTGATCATGTTAATCGGCGTACGCAGTATGAGAATCCCGTGTTAGAGGCTAAAAGACGAGCAGCAGAACAGAATAAAAGTCAACCACATGGACACCAACAACAGTCACTTCAGCAACAGCAACGAGCTAAAACGCCGACCTCAATGCAAGGCTTAGCGGTCGGTCTTAATGGTGGCTTATCGGCAAATTCGCTAGATATCTCACAGCGCGCCATGCAGCCGCCACCGCCTCATTTAGCTAGTAATGAGCAAAATACGTGCATAAAAGGGCTTTTGCCATACAAATTTACACGTAACCCAACTGATTTGCAAGGCAAGCGCATTACAACAACTTTAATAAAGTCAGCACGGGGGCTGGGCATAACGATTGTGGGCGGTGATAACAACAGCGAGTCGGTAGGCGTGGATGAGTTCTTACAGATAAAATCAATAGTGCCAAATGGACCTGCGTGGCTTGATGGTCAATTGCAAACAGGTGATGTGCTGGTCTATGTAAACGATACATGTGTTTTGGGCTTTACACATCATGACATGGTAAGAGCGTGCAATGTTCGAATATTTGTATTATTATTTAAAAAATATATATGTTAATTTAGGTAAACATTTTTCAATCGATTTTACCTGGCGAAACGGCAACTCTCGAGGTCTGCCGTGGCTATCCATTGCCTTTTGATCCAAATGATCCGAACACGGAGGTGGTCACCACAATTGCAGTTGACGGCATTACAAGTGAACCGGAGAAACAACGTCGCATACTGATGGACCTTAACATGGATGGCAATTACAACTTTCTCGACGATAGCACTGGCACGACGAAGGCAGGCAATGGCAGTGCACGTAGCATAGACAACGCCTCACAATTCATACTGATGAAGAAGCCCGAAATGCATACATTCTCAATAGTCAAAGGTGCAATGGGCTTCGGTTTTACTATTGCGGATTCAGCCAGTGGTCAAAAAGTGAAGAAAATACTTGACCGCAATTGTTGCACGCAACTGCAGGAGAGCGATGTTTTGTTAGAAATCAATGATATTAATGTACGTAATATGTCGCACGTAGAGGTTGTGCAGGTGTTGAAAGAATGCAGTAAGATTACACCAACTATTTTGAAAATACAACGCGTACCAGAGGAGCGAGCCCCTGAGCCGGCCGGCATAACTTCAAATTTTGGCAATGTCGCCAAATTGCGTAAAAATTTTGTTGGTGGCACGGCTGCACTGAGCGGTGGCGGGCTGTTTCGCAGTAAGACACCAACGGCAGATTTGTACAGTACACAGCAAAAGGAGGTACTGCCTATGCGACCAAAGACACCGCTCGTGGACACTCGGCGATCACGTGTTAAAACGCCGAATAACGAACTCAACGAATTGGACACAATCACTACGTCCAATGGCGACGAAATAGAACGCACGCTCGCCGAAAGCAAATCTCAAGTAGACGGTAAATCGAATAATAGCTTACATGAAATTGAGGAGATACCGTTTATGGATCCCTATCCGAAATTGGTTAGTCGCCTGAGCGAACGTTTAGCTGAAGCTACACTGCACAGCGAGCCTAATGCCAACAGCAGTGGTGCTATGAGTGGCTATAGTATGTCGACTGGCTCTGCTGTCGGCTATGGACGTGGCACAACTGCTGATTATGAAAACCAAGAGTACGCGAGTGTGGCAAGTCAACACAATACTGTTGGTGGTGGTAATAGCAACAACTATAATCCCATTTATGGCATGACATCTATGCCGCCCAGCATGCATCCGATCAATCATCATTCTAGCACAGGCAGTGCTCCACACATTTATGCCATGCACACCGCACCACTCAGCTTGATGACCACAGGTAACACATCGACAACAACCACTGCCATGGCAGGTCAGCAACACCATCTGCATCACGAATCCTGTTACTGTTATGACTGTCAGGACATGCGTCAACAAAAATATCGTTTTGCACAAGCATCACAGCAAACGCCGCACCAATCGGCAGCAGCTGGTTACTACAGTCAACAGTTGCCCAGTACAACAACAATGCCGCAAGGGCATACGTTAGGCTCTAATTATTTATCAGCGCCAGCCCAACAGCATTTGCAGTCTCAATACTCGCCGCTGGCAGCTACTGGTGCCAGTGGCACATTGCAAGCCGCGCATATACAAAATGAACGTATGCAAAAACGAGTAAATGAGTTGCTTAACGATCGGCGGCGTGTAGGCTTTTCACCTTTGGATACACACACCATGAGTCATCACCAAGCGCAACAACATTCGCCGGCGGTAAGCAGTGTCTCTCAGCATGCGGCGGTCAATTGGGGTCTTGGTGGTGGGAGTGTGGGTTACCATACGTTACAACCGCAGCAAATGACTGGTGCCGTTTCGGCGCCACTTCGCAATGGCTTTAATGGTCTGATCGATGTGTCGGAGGATGCAGATCAGTATGAGCTCACAGAAGTAACGCTCGAAAGACAGGCATTGGGTTTTGGTTTTCGCATAGTCGGCGGCACTGAAGAAGGTTCGCAGGTTACAGTCGGACACATTGTTCCCGGTGGTGCTGCTGATAATGATCAACGCATAGCAACTGGTGATGAAATTCTCAGCATTGATGGCATCAATGTGGTAAGATGGTATTAAGCTCTGTAATGGGACACATTTTCTATAATATTCCATAATTTGTAGGTTAATTCCTCACACCACAAGGTTGTTTCGCTCGTCGGCGAGTCAGCACTTCGTGGTCAGGTCTCGATGATTCTGCGTCGACGCGTGCGCGTTTCGGGGCTTCCAATGCAGACGCAATCCCATCAATCGTCAACGCACTCCATGCTACGCCGCTATCCATATGATGTCATTGTTAGTCGAAGCGAGCTTGAGGGCTTTGGTTTTGTTATAATCTCATCATCGAATCAGTACTATGGTTCAACTATCGGTATGGAATTTTCATCTTCTTCAACGGTGTAGTTACTAATCCATTTATAAAATTATTAGGCAAACTTATTTCCGGCAGTCCTGCTGATCGCTGTGGGGAACTAAAAGTCGGTGATCGTATAATTGCCGTCAATCGAATTGACATTGCGGGCATGTCTCATGGCGACGTAGTAAATCTCATTAAAGAGTCTGGACTTCATGTTCGTTTAACAATTGGCTGTCCCATTAAGGAGGGTCCTAGCCCCGTTGCCAGCAACGATTCCGGAGTCACGGGCACCAATGCATCAACACTGCACATGATGAACTCTGGCAATTCACAGGCTTCTCCAAGCCAGCAGACACAGTTAACGCAGCCACCGGCACCGTCACTGTTAACTCATCCACTGAACGGTCCCAGCATGTCCCTAAACACGCAACAACAGCCAGCACAACAGAAATCAGAAACGTCTGCTCTCTATATGGAGCGCCCCAGCACCAGTGCTGCAGCTTCAGCGCTTTCATTGCATCAGCAACCGCAATTATGACTTTGAGATTTGCGCATTCGACTCTATAAGAGTTTCCTTTAATGAAGTATGATTCTGTTGTAAAAATTGTTTTATATTTATATATTTGTATTTGTTTTAATTATTGAAAACAAACACATTCATATGCACATGCACTCATATATACATGTACACAAATAATCTGTAAACAAACCCCAAAGACTGAAGTAGTAAGCCTTTATACCTTTTTCACTTGGCACCATTTTAAAATCCTTTCCTTCGAAATCTTCGAATTCTTTTTATCGCTGTAAACTTGTGCTTTTATGTTAAGCAAATCAGATTAATGAAAGAAAATGGCTCAAATATCATATTATGTACTTAAATAAATATTTAAAATACATATTTAATAAAACGTGGTTAATAACGTTGACATATAGTATAGTAATTAGGTTTTATTGGAAGTGTAAAATTAGTAATAGAAAGTATACTTTTGTAAGAATCAATACAAACGTTTTTTATATTGTGTTTAAAAATTGTTTAATTTTAGTAGATAAACACGTTGTAAAGCATTTTATCGGTTAAGTTAATAAACACCATATTTAAAAAAACATTTCATTCGAAATTTTCCTATTTAACCGCCTATTTGAGGACGCAACAGAATGTGGAAGTGACCATCTAAGAAGGGGAGGATACGATGATCAACAAAATCACATCGAACTTACATTCTTTATCTTTATTTGCATACAAAAAAGTATTAAAATTCGAATTTATTTTTGTTAGTCTCAGACGCATTTCTCGCTTCTCGTAAGCTTTGAGCTAACAATTCATCAGGCTTATACGAAAAATGTAACCAATTTATAATTTTTAGAGCCAGATCAATAATTTTCCATTCAAAAAGTAAATAAAAATGTATATGTCTGATTATGTTTTATCAAAATTTATTTGTGAAATATTAATTTTCTTTTTAATACAAAGGAGAGACATAGAGTTATTATTCAATGATTTGTTCTGTACTAAAAAATTGCTGTAAAAAGTGTTACTATAATGTATATACGAATCTTTTATGACTTTAAATGAATACTATATTGGCTTAATCTTAAAGTGCAGACCAATTAGAGAAAACACCAAGCACTTGAGATCCTGCACGAGATAATAAAAACAACGCAAGCCTTCCGGATCTTTTGAACGATTCACATCCACCAGTGAACCTGTTTTTGAGGTAGTAAATGAAATGTGTTCATCTCCGATGACAATTTCCAACTCCTATAAAAAATGTACGCCGTTAATAATTTAAGATGTGTCTGTATGCTGAACAGTCTCATATAACTCACTTGCCGACCAACGCGATCCGGTGGCGGCCATGGAGAGTCGTCTTCCTGCATGATTTCTGAATCAAGAATAATGCGTTTCAACTCTTCCATAACCGACTGATGTACGAACGCCTCCTTGCGGATCATTGTGTCGTTTTTATAGTTGGAATTGTTAGCATACCGCAATTTACCATCTGGCCGAAACTCAAACTCGAGAAATTCATGGCCAAATTTTCCCTTGTGGCCAACATAGTATCGCAAGTAAAAATCCTCAGTAGACATGTTGCTATAAGGTGAAATAATATTATACATTAGTTACACTTCTTTCAAACACAACTTTGTTACTTACAGGATGTAAATAAGCCGTAAATTCTAGAGAAATAAGAGAAATTTTCTGAGAACCGGAATAATGGCGGCTTCTTCTTCTTTTCGCTTTCACACTGATTATCGGTTCGATAACAAAATGCTATTTATTAAAGTGCTGCCACTTGTTCGTCGACATAAGGTAGAGCATTAAGACAATCATAATCAACAAAAATGTGATTTTTAAGTTAAAATGTGATCTGTAGGTTATTTTTCTGTTAAAATAGAATGATTACGTGAATTTGTTAAAATTTAAATGGGTCGGAGGCTGCACACTTAATCAGAGAAGCTATAAGCATCCCACAATGAGGAGAAAAACGAAAGTTGCAGCACTGGCTTTCAGCACCACCAAAACAAAGTGTGACCTGACCCATAACGCAACGCGCTGTGATTCTTTGTTTGTGTAAATTAAAATAGCGAATAAAATGTGAAACTAGTGAATTGTTTTGTTAATCCTTGAGGAATCTCAGTAGTACATACGCCGGTTAATTAGCAGCTGTAAGTAAATTAATCGAAATTAGGGCTTTGTTTATACTTTGCAACAATGTAAGTTGGCTTACAAATTTTGCAATTTTGTATAACTGTAAAAGTGTGAGAGTGTGTGCGAGTGGTTGGGCGGTGTAATTGCGTCGCAGTCAACTTTGACGTGTCGCCGGCAGATTGCTTTTATTTTGTAGTGGATTGGAAGGATGTTTGAATAAAAAGTGGTAGGATGAGTGAGTAGGTAAGTCGAATTCTCCGCCACCTCTCATAGATGTGTAGAGAATCTCGGTCAAAGTAATTTTACAAAAACACGTTGTGCTCTGTGCGAGAGGTTTGTAATAGAGAGAGGGATGACAGGAGAGCACGAGAAGCATCCTTTGCTCACGTATATGCAACAATTTTTGTTGTAAGTTAAACGAAAGTGCAAGCGTTTCTACGGTTGGCTTCATTGCGCATGTGCTCTAAAAGGGCGGGAAATCTCTGGCACTAAAGGATAAGTCGGTCGTAGCAACAAAGTTGTACTCAGCTGTAACTATTACTCTTCTACTCTCTCATAAAAACTATAAAATCGATGACATTGAGTGCAACAATGTTGTATGTTGTTGACAGGGACGGTATCATTGTCGAGGATGCAGGTTCTGCAGTAGCTGCAACAAAGAGTGCAAACCCACTACATTGTTGTTGAGATCTGAAATAACTGCGCGAAACCTTACGCAACTTTTGTTGTTGAGTTGGTGCGTGTTTCATAATATTTTGCATCAACAATGTTAGTCTCTCTTGACTCATGTTGCAGTCATCGTCGCCTCCACTTGATTGGCCATTATTACATGTCACAATTGTTTTGCCGAATGCGTCAGCACATCCGCCCATGCACCCTGCTCGTGCAAGCTGCCTGGTTGCCATTCCGCTTGCCGTGCAGATTCGGCTCCTTGGCTTGGCGCTCTGCGAGCCGTGTCCTTTTTACAACTTTGTTAACTTCGTGCGTTGCGCTCGTTGTTGCAGTCTGTATCCGGGACAGTAAACGTTTACTTTGTTGCGCGCATTGATTTTCTGTTGCTGCGACAGTTAGTTTAGGGTGCAACCTTTTTCTACTTTAAGCCAATACTTACTGTGGAAAATTATTGTAAGTTATCTTATTTTCTTATAACTCTTTTTCGTTTGGTTTATTTTTCGCTTATTGAATTTTAAAACTGGCGAAAAATGTTTTGCCTGTGAAATAGTTACAATTAACTGCATATTAATACATTCAGACTGAAGAAAATTCTCTATATCACTAGCGAGTAAGTACAAAATTTGATGTAAGGAGCCGTTTATCTTATATTGTACAAAAAATAAAATTATTCTTAAACTTAAATAGAGACAACATGTTGCGTCGAGAATAACCTCTGTATTAAATGGTTTTGTGATTTATGTGTCTCAAAATTGGAAGCAGGTTGCTTTGAAAAGACTTTGGCAGAAATTCAAGTGTTTTCCACAGGAACTAGTTTTTTCTAAGTCTAAAAACTTGGCAAGAAAAGAATAAGCGTAGCCAAAAATGTCTTATATAGCAGTAGTAAAAATGTCCTTGCAGACATTTTTGGACATTCATCATCAGAAGCAATCTTCGAAAGCATAATACTTGAAAATGTCCATTCTTAATCCGAACGGCTAGGGGGGTTGTGACACAAAACTCTTCAACTGATAGTGGGAGCAACAATTAACAAAATTATGCGAAAAGATGTTCAATTTGGATTGTATTACAACCGCGTAACGAATGCTTGAGTGTTGATTAGAAATTTCTATGTTTAAGAAATTTTATGTATGTATTTATTATGAGAACAATCAGGCCGACTAAAATATGTGTGGATACTCACTGTTAAATGTTTTTAAAACCTACATATTACGTTTTCGTTTCAAAACCGATTGCTGTACAATAATTGTATACAAATTGAACAAATGGTTTAAAGCATAATTTTTTTTAAATTTCAGATCTCATTAAGATAATCATTAGAATGTAAGATACTATAAGTGGCAACAACTTAAAGAAGATGAACAAATCGAAATGCATGTGTTTTCAAGTGAGTATACAAACTGAATCGTAGATATGAATAAAAAAAAAATTTACTTTGCTTACAGTAAAAACTATGGGTACATAAATTACTGAAGAGCATCGATAAACGAGTCAAGTCAATGAACTCACATCAACTTTGTATGCAATAAAATTGAAAGCAAAACATAAAGCAACATTCCCACCATCAAACGCAATCCATTAGATAGGACAAGTTACAATAGATAGAAATAAAACCAATACGACAATGTCCTCGCAACGCAATTTGTTCGAGTTCCTGTGTATATGCATTACTTGTGTTGCCTGTTATTACAACAGTACACAGTGCGGGCTTGTCTTTGACGATATTAGTGCTATACGCGACAACAAGGATCTACGGCCGACAACGCCGCTACGGAATGTTTTCCTCAACGACTTTTGGGGTACGCCAATGCGCAAAGAGCAATCGCATAAATCCTATCGGCCGCTCACAGTGCTTACATTTCGCTTAAACTACTTGCTGCATGCATTGGAACCGTTTGGTTATCATTTGGTGAACGTCATTCTACATGTGTTAGTCTGTTTGTTATGGCGTCGTGTTTGCCGGTTGTTGTTACAACACTGCGCAGGCTTTAGAAACAGTAACAGAGAGCCAATATACAAGCGACTCTCAACGCCAGAAGAACTCAATAATGGCGCGTTCATCGCTTCGTTACTCTTCGCCGTACATCCAGTACACACTGAGGCAGTCACTGGTGTCGTTGGTCGTGCCGAATTGCTCGCGTCAATTTTTTATCTTGCCGCATTTCTCTCTTATGTGCAAGCCGTACAGCAGCGTAACGGCGAAATAAGTCACAAGAAGACTTCGTGGATTTGGTTGTTCGTTTGCTTTACTAGTTGTGTGCTGTCGTCCATGCTGTGTAAAGAGCAGGGCATTACCATTGCGGCAGTTTGTGCGGTATACGAATTGTTTGTAGTGCAACCAGTGCGGCCGGTGCATTTATGGTTTTATTTTATGTGGTTATTTGAAGATCGCGTTACTGCTTCGTCGCCGAAATCATCTCCATCAAATCGTCGCGTTGCTGCAAAACGCCATTTGTCCTCGATAATATGGTCACCGACTCTGTTTAAACGTCTCGCTTTCCTCGTCTTTGTCACTGTCGCGTTGTTGGTACTCCGCGTGTATGTCATGGGTTCACAGCTGCCGGTATTCACGCGTTTCGATAATCCAGCATCTGCCGCTACAACTCCAATCAGACAGCTCACTTTCAGTCATCTCATATACGTAAATTCCATGCTGTTAATATTTCCGAATAAACTTTGTTGCGATTGGACGATGGGTAAGTTTGTGAAAATTTTTGATTATTTATTGCATTCTAATACAAATAGGCAAAAGCTATTATTATACTTTGTCATAGTCTGTTAGCACATTAACGTAGCGACAATTACTATGTGTGTATAATATTTTTAATCAGATCGACTAAACAATAAATGTGTCCGCATTTCTATTCTTCAGTTTTAAAAGCTTCCAAACTTCAGTTTAGCTTAGAATCGCTTTTTGTCTGCTTGGCTAAGGTCGGACCACTGTAGTTTTAAATTAATAGTACTAATAACGAAATGAGAGTTGGAAGTTTTCATTAATTAAAATTTAAAACTATGTGCATAGATCGAACATTCTGCTTGATGAAATTCGAATTTAATTTATTTAAAGGATTTATTTTTGAAAGAGAATTTTTTCTCATGAAGTGCGTTATAATCTTAGGTTTTGGTTTACAAAATATTTTCTTTTTAGGCACGATTCCCTTGATTACCGGAATTTCTGATATGCGCAACATTGCGACGATATACACATTTCTATCGCTGATTGCATTGATTTTTCAAGCGCTAATATCAAACAATCTGCAACAAACTCGTATGTTACTGATGAGCCTAGCTTGGTGTGTTCTTCCATTTCTGCCAGCGTCGAATCTGTTTTTTCCAGTAGGATTCGTGGTAGCTGAACGAGTGTTGTACATACCATCAATGGGATTTTGTCTCTTAGTTACTTATGGCTTTATGGAATGGCGTCGCGTCTATGGCGTAAACTCGAAATGGTGGTGGTCTGTATTGCAAAAGGGTGGACTCGCCGTGCTACTAATAACGCATGCATTGAAAACGCATCAACGAAATTATGATTGGCATACAGAGTACTCGCTGTTCATGTCAGGTGTGCATGTTAATGGACGTAATGCGAAGTTATTTAATAATGTTGGCCATGCTCTGGAACACGAAGGCAACTATAAGGAAGCTTTACTTTATTTTCAAGAGGCTGTTCGCATACAAACGGATGACATTGGTGCACATATCAATGTCGGACGCACCTATAATAACTTGAAAATGTACAGTCATGCGGAAGAGGCTTATATGCGCGCAAAGTCATTGTTTCCAAAGGCAAAGCCAGGCGAAAGTTATCATGCACGCATTGCTCCAAATCATTTGAATGTATTTATCAATTTGGCAAATTTGATATCGAAAAATGTAACACGTCTAGAAGAAGCGGATCATTTGTATAGGCAGGCAATTAGCATGCGCGCCGACTATGTACAGGCATATATAAATCGTGGTGATATACTCATGAAGCTCAATCGCACTGCACAGGCGCAAGAGGTATACGAACAGGCGCTGCTATATGATAGCGAAAATGCTGATATTTATTACAACTTAGGTGTGGTCTTTCTCGAGCAAGGAAAAAGCCAGCAAGCGAACGTGTATTTCAATAAAGCCATTGAATTGTATCCTGAACATGAACAGGCGTTATTAAATTCCGCAATATTGTTGCAGGAAATGGGTGGAGCTGATGCGCGACAGACTTCACGTTCGAGACTCTTCAAGGTTCTTGCCAAGGATCAAAATAATGAGAAAGTATACTTTAATTTGGGTATGTTGGCAATGGATGAGTCGAATTATGATGAGGCTGAGCAGTTCTTCAAACGTGCTATACATCTAAAGAGTAATTTTCGTAGTGCACTCTTTAATTTAGCATTACTGCTGGCAGATACAGACCGCCCCTTGGATGCAGTACCATACTTAAATCAATTGATACGACATCATCCGTCACACATCAAGGGACTTATTTTGCTTGGAGATATCTACATTAATCATATGAAAGATTTGGATGCGGCAGAAACGTGTTACCGCAGCATACTTCAATATGAGCCGCACAACACGCAGGGATTACACAATCTTTGTGTTGTATTTGTAGAACGAAAGCAACTGGCAAAGGCTGCAGCATGCCTTAGATATGTGCAGCAGTTAGCGCCTGATGAGGACTACATTAAACGTCATTTGGATGTTGTTCAAGTACGTTTACAGAATATCAACAAACTACCGCAGGCAGCGATTGAGCGTCAAGTTGCTTACGCTGGCTATGATCCTTTAGAGTTCCAGTTGCAGCAACTAACAGATACAGAAAACCTCAACAACAGGCAAGCGATCGTACATTCATAGCAATAAGCAAAACGGGTTGAAATAATAACTATATCTAAAGTCTAAGTTTCTTTTTAATTTAATGAAAAATTTTACAAGCGTTATTTTTTTATAAAATGTTGAATTCACATTCCCCCAAACCTATGTCTAAACTCACAGCAACTAGCAAAAAATAATTTTGTTTATTTTTTTTCTGTCTAACTTCTTTGTTTTTCATATATATTTACGTGTTAATTTTTAACCATACCGAAAGGAGTTGAAGAGTTGCGAAACAATGGGGAAAACACAATGGTCAAGGCGGCATCTAACAACGAAAACTGGTTGCTCAAGTTAATCAAATAGGGTTTTGAGGGTCTTTTACAATATTTCAGCAAAAACTGGATTTTTGGGGGTAATAACGATATTGCTTTGTGCAATTTCAGAAGTGGAATAAGATTTTTTGTCAGAATTTGGACGTAACTCAGCAAAAACTGGTTGCTTAAGTCAATCAAATTGGGTTTTGAGGGTCTTTTACAATATTTCAGCAAAAACTGAATTTTTGGGGGTAATAACGATATTGCTTTGTGCAATTTCAGAAGTGGAATAAGATTTTTTGTCAGAATTTTGACGTAACTCAGCAAAAACTGGTTGCTCAAGTCAATCAAATAGGGTTTTGAGGGTCTTTTACAATATTTCAGCAAAAACTGAATTTTTGGGTGTAGTTTTAATATTGCTTTGTGCAATTTCAGAAGTGGAATAAGATTTTATGTCAGAATTTGGACGTAACTCAGCAAAAACTGGTTGCTCAAGTCAATCAAATAGGGTTTTGAGGGTCTTTTAAAATATTTCAGCAAAAACTGAATTTTTGGGGGTAATAACGATATTGCTTTGTGCAATTTCAGAAGTGGAATAATTTTTTATGTCAGAATTTAAATGTTTCAGTGAAAACTGGTTATGATTACTATGTAGCTTCTGTACTTAGGAAAAATCAATATTAATATTTGTGTAATCAGACAGAAATATTGGAAAATTAGGTCGCTTGCTTTAAAATAAGCCTTGGCTGCTATAAGTTCCTCTTTTAAACTATTTTATTGCAACGTCTAGACTGATCTAATAGATTGAGTGATTAATTTTGCGTGATTAATTTTTGATTTCAACAAAGTGTTGTCATGTATAGGTGACACACTAAATTGTGTCATGTCAAATGAATATGTGTTTGAATATATTTTGTGTAATTATATTTAAATTAGTATTACTACTAATAAAATTCCAAAAAAATGATGGAAAGTGGGATTGTGGTTTCCACGCTTGTATGTGAATATTTAAGCATTCAATTGTTTTAAAATGTTTTATCTTTGGTGTTTTTAATTTTATTGTTGAATTGAAGATTTCATGAAGAGGTAACTCATAACATTTTATATGTTATGACGAATGAATACATTCAAAGAATATTCAGTTTCTATGAATTTAATGTTGTTCTATCTTACTGTATTCATTCAATTTTTCTTGACCGTTAACACTTTTTCGTATAAAAAATACTTTTTTCGTATTTTGTCTCATAATCGGCTAATTGCTTGTCAACATGTGAGTTAAACGTTTTCTAACTGTAATATCAATAATTTTATTAAAAAATATACATTAATTTTCTTAAGAAATATTTTAATTTGGGACAAATATTCTGCCTCATTTGATAGAGCGCTGTAATTGTGAAGTTTATCTTGTGCAACTCCAACTCTAACTTTAATGTTTTGTTCTTTGCCTTGAAGATTTGTTTAGAAAATGGCATTTTCCTTCCCGTTGACCAAAGTGTCTTGCGCATGTATGTGTGCTGCAAGTGTACTGAGAAATAAAATATCGACATAGTACACAACACGTGTTTTGATAATGAAGTATTTAAGGCTGCTGTAAAATGTAATGCTTGTAAGTTTTTTCATTTGATTTCAAAAATTAATTAAATATGAATTATAAAATAGCATTATACAATTATCAGTAGTAAATTTTGTTATTGTGAGAAAAGAATCCGGTATTTTTTATTTGAAAACATTTAAAAAAAAATATTATTCTTGAGATTTTTTACTATGATTGATTGATCATAATTGTATGTAATCAAATAAGCTATCATTGTTGTAAAAAATTCTTTATAAGCAAGGGCAAAACTAATGACATTTTCAGTTTAAGATAAATAATTTTTTTAATCCAAAATCCGAATTGTTATTTTCCTAAAATTATTTAAAACAAATAATTTTAAATAAATGAATTATATAAACAATTATCATAAATGAAATAAAGGTATTTTTTTAATACAAAGGTAAGTACTCTTTACTTGTTCACTAACGATGAAAATAGAAAACTTGAATTCAATGAAGAAGTGGTCAAGGCTCGTCATTTTGTTGGATAAAAAAATTTTAATAAAATTATTTCAGTGGGTACCTGAAAAGGTACTCGGCAATCTGGTCTTAGGAAACTACTTGTTTTAAATTCACTTTATTTTTTTGCCAATCTTAAATTATGAATCAGATATTTTAAAATGAAAAAAAAAATAGATATTAGTTGAGTTGCATTTTATTAGTTTTCTTCAAAATGAAGTTCTTATAAGTAAGTAGCACATTCATTACTTAATGTTCATTGTTGTTCTTCGTTATACTTATTTATTTACTCATCTACATTTAAATTTAGACACATTTAATTACTTTTGATTTTGCTTACAATTTGAAAGTTTGACAATCATTATGTAATATTTTTTAATTCAACACTTTCTAGTGTCTGCCATCCACTTACAATATTATACCAATTATACCAAAATAGTTTGATAATTTCATTTTGATATTTTATATAGACGTTTTTATATTTGAAGTTAAATATTTGTTCTTAACTATTTTGTTTTATTAAATATACAAAATCGGTGAGCAAATTGTGTTTATTTACTTTTGCTTAAAATAAAAGTCAAGTATTATATTAATGCAAAAGATGTTTCAAATTCAAATAAATATTTAAAATCAATTATTAAAACTCGATATTTTCACTTCTGTTTTGTGTTTTATCAAAGCACTAAGAAAAATATATAAGCGTTAACGTCACATAAATCATTAATAATTTAATAATTTTATTTTATAAATCACTTAGCAAAATAGAGTGTCAGTTGTTTAAATGATTCCTACTTATTAATTATAAATTATTTTTACATACACGTTAATATTTGAATGGCTTTCAATGACTAGACATGCCTTTGAGTGTTTTCGAAACTCTTCCATCTTTCAAACGACATTTCTTAGTTTCTTTTAAGTGAACTCTTGTTTTCGTACAAGTGTCACTATTTATGCTTGTTGGGTTAGGCGTCAGTAAAAGTTGTCAGACGCCGAAGAGAAGGAGGATAAAAAATGTTAAATATTTCATTGAAAACTTTTAATTGCCGTCTGGTGACTTTATAATTTTTATTTGAATATTAAAAAATTTAAAATATATCTTGTGACTCTCTTCAAACCAATTTTACAAATTTCGCTTTCATCTTACGATAAACTGAAGCAAATAATAAGCATATTAGTGTGTTAAAGAATATGGGAAATAATTTATTCGCATGCGATCTTGCCATCGAAACTACTGAGTGCTATAGCGAAGGCTTGCAATGCGCACAGCGGATAACGGTAATCCATTGTGAATACGTCTTCGGATGTGCGTCCAAACTGCATAACGATATATTCAGGATCTGAGTCGTGAACAAGCTGAAAATTCTTAACCGATGCTTGCGTGACACGTCCATGAAAATTGAGCACATACGATTGAGTCTCATCGTTCCAAACAGGCGTTTTATTGTGCAGTTCAACAATGTTATCCATGTTCTGTTTAGCAGATTAATTTTAATGAAATAAACGTTTTGTTTGAACTTTCGGCTTTGAAATAGACAAACTCACCTTATTCTTCCATAGATCGAGTATGCCCTGCTGCTTGGGATCAGCTGAACTAATCTTGACACGCAAGTCTTCCTCAGTCATTCCGGGTAATATGACAGTCATGTTACGTGGTCCTTTAAAGCCAAGTATGTTTGTATCCTGTGTAGATTGATGAAGAATGAAAATCGATCTAATCATATTAAGTAACGACTTACGTATATAATGACAGCCAAATCCAAACGGGGATTTTCGGCGCTCTCCTTGTTGCCATTATCGAATACAGTGAATGAGGTGCCGAAAACATTCGAACGCAATTTGCCACAAAAACCATCCGCGCTGCGTGACAAATCTGTGGGATCGCAGCTGATGATATAATTTGAAGTTTTGCTCTTCTTGCGTTTGCGACCTAAAACAAACAAACAACGTTAGGTACGTCAGGACAAAGTATTACTCAAAGCACACTCACCACCCAACAGAAATATTTTTTTGCCATAATCGCGTTCCAAATGCAGATAATAAATGGGAAACAGGCCACGATCCATGCCCTTGCGATCACGTGTGATACGGCATTTGAAAAGCATGCCCTGCTGCGCTGGCTGCATGACGAACTGTTCGGTGTTGCCCACCATGTCACCTTCCGCTTCGCCCGGCGCCATGCCATCCACGCTGCCACCGCCTTCCAAGCCTGTGTCGTTTTTGCTTGACGTCGCACCCGTGGACGCATCGTTTGGCGTGCCGCGTGCTGGCATTACGGGCGCAATGTTCCGATTGGCGTAGTCCTCTTCGTCCAAGGTGTCGCTAAACGAATGCTGTCGCGTACGTGGCGGTCGTGGACCTCCAGAGTTGGCCGAGCTGCCGCTGGTTGTATTTGCTGAATTTTGGTGTTGTTGCAGTCCATCAACCGTGCCCGTTACCGGACTACTTTCATCATCCTCCAAGTCGTGTGATGAGATTTCCTCAATTAAATCTTTAATAAGCATTTAACATTTGTCTTCTTATCGTGCATACTCTCAGCGCAAATGTGTCTGATTCACTTACCTTCCTGATTGATGGTTTTTTGAGCGCGCATGTGATTTGAATTGTTTCGTCCTATAATCGTTGTGGGCGTTGTCGCCACAGTTGTTGTTGTGGTCGGCGTCTTTGGTGATATAGGCGAACTGCTTAATATTTGATCAGGATTCTGTGGTGAGCTAATAAATTGCATTGGTCCGTCATAGGCATGTAGTTCACGGGAATTTGTGCGCATGCCGGACATTGGACGATTTATTTGCAAGTCACTCGCTTGCACCATGCCGGGTGAGGCACGTTTTTGTCGGATATAGGCTTCCATCAGTTGACGCTGTAGAAAATCATATGCAAAGAAGATTAATCAATGTGTATGTTGATTGTGGTAAGTTAGGAACACACAAGGCTAATTGTTTAGCTCAGGTTGCTTGTAATCAAGCCATCTTGGTAGTAAATTCAAGGGTAAAAAATTTTCAAAAGTTCTTATTTATAATAGTTAAATGACTTCAGGCATTGAGTGTGGTCAGTTGTGGGACCTCACGTGAGAGTTTTTTACACAAATCCAAATAATTAAGTCTTGTACTATAAAGATGGAATTGCCAAAAGTTGAAGTTATTCACTTTTTAATATCATTGGTTCACTCTTAAATAATGTAGGTACATATTAATATATATAGTAAATACATATATGGTATAGTATATATTGTTCTGTTTCGAGTGCACACATTTGCGCGTTTTTCAAATTGCAATCATTTTCATTGCTTTCCATTTCGTATATTTGTTGTTGTTGTCGTTGTTATGATACAACGAACTATTGTCAAGTGTAGCACCCTTGTAAAAAATAAAAAATGAAATAAGTAATAACAATAATAAAAGATGGATATGAAAAACTGCAAACAGTCGTGCACTTTTGTAGGGGCATTTTAAGTACTCACACGGTCAGTTAACGACCGTCAGGATTGTTTTTCAAAACAAATTGCAAGCGATTAGATAGAATGCTTTGTGATTATCATAAATTACTAACTTGTTTTGATAATAACAATTGTAAGAGGCTTGAATCTCCCACTTAAAGTCTAAAGTTGAGAGCATGTGCACTTGTGACTATTATAAAACTTGCTCATAAACCACACCATAAAGCTCATATATGTTAGTAGTTGGGATCGAGTATGCTCAACATTTGTTATTGATTTGAATGCTTTCTGGAAATATCTACTCTAACATCCTCAATTTTGTGCTATGTGCGAATAGATATATAGTATATACATCAAATATTAAAATATATCTGCCACGAGCAACTTTAAACCAAACAATTTTTTTCCTGTTTGTTTTTTACAAAGCTTACTGCAAATTCAATATACGTACATTGTATAGATACATAAGTGACGGGCATAGAAATGTTAAAATATAAATCAATAAGGAATGTCAAAAATGCATGTTTTTGCAAGCGTCAAAATAAACAAGTTAAATTGCATTTTTGATTTATCATTTTTCAGCTGTTGAAAGCGGCAAACCTTTTATGACGCAATTTTGCAACTTTTCGATATTCCCTCGTAGAATCATCACTTTAAATGACTGTTGTCATGTTGTCGTTGTGCATTTTTCCCCTGACCAATGATTTAATTTAATATTTAAATTTCAAGTTCAAATTACATAAAGACTTGTTGCGTTTGTGTATGCCATGTATTCGGCAGATTGAATCTAATGTTGCATTAGCATATGGAGGGCTATGACATGGTTATGCGCGTATTAACTTTCATAGTCATATAACAACAGATTAGACTTATACAGAAATAGGCATATATATTAAGCATAGCGAGTTGAGGTCGTAAAAGGTTGGAGTACTTCCTGCACGTAGCAAAACTTCTAATGAAGAAAATGAGTTTACTGTAAAATTTCAAATAACTTTCTGAATGGCAGCGGAAATGAAGGCATAAACACGTACAGCAAAGCCAAAGTGCGAAGGTGTTGGTTAAACAGGACATGCCAGAAAGGCGTCGACGTTGCGCAAATTAAATTGTGCAACGAGTTGAGCGCTTAAGAGGGCTGATGTGCCCTGCAGTGACAATTGAACGTGAGGTATTAAAGTACGCATGGCAAAACTTTATTTAATGTAGCAAACTAAATAACAAAAACTCAACAAAGTAGGGAAAGGACTAAGCTAATCTACAATAAATTAACGTTGCTTAAAATGCTCTCGATTGTCTCGTTAACGGCACGTTTTTTCGCTGTGGGCGTGCACTGCAGTTGAAAGAGTTCGGGCAGGTCCGGCTCAGCGTCGAAGGCATTGGTCTTGTTTGCCGGCAGCCACAAATCCATGCGATCGTAAATGACACCTGTGGCACCGGTCGCCTTGAACCAGTCAATGGATTCACGATCTTTTATGTCGGAGCCCCAGATTAGTATAATCGGCAGTTGTGCTTTTGAGCGTGCAATGAGCGTTGGTTCCGCTTTAATGAAGACGGCGTTCGGTACAATGCCAGCGAAATCGAAAGCCTGCGCAAAGTTGATGCTATTCGGGATCGTATCGGTGCGTGGATCTGCAAAAACATACTCCTTGCTTGAGGTGAGAAAGAGCACCGGATACATGTTCTGCTTGAAACGCAACAAGGTGCATATGTCCGCATCGAAACTCTTGATCAGATTGAGACGACCGCAGCCGGCTTGTTGCACAACTTCAAGAATACGATCAACGAAGAGATTCTTGTCAATTGTCTGTTCGCTTTCGAATTCGCCGGTGACGCGTTGTTGCGGCCACTTGATCTCGATGTCGAAGCCGATTGTCAGATTGATGCGCATGAAGAAATCCTCGAGCGTGGGAAACAAACGCTGATCCATTTGTTCAACGGAATTGTGCGCTGGATATTCAACGATCTTGGTGCCAATGATTTGATAGGTCTTCAAGTTCTTGAGTTGCTCATAGGTAACATCTTTGATGTGTACTTCGGTAAGATCATGCTTAGTTGTTGGCGTCTTCGAGTCCATGCAAACGCGTATGACGAAATCATGATGTATGATGGGCACCAGATCGCTGGTCAGCTGAACATCGAACTCAACAATGTCGGCACCCAACTCACCGGCCGCTTTCATGGTGGCAACTGTATTCTCGATTAACGGCGCTGCATTCGATGTTACCGTTAAGCTCTTGCCCAGGCCACGGTGACCGATCTCAAGTGCTGTCCAATCGTTGCGCCAATAGTTCGCAAAACTTGTGCGAAAATCAAACGTTGAATTCGGCATAGGTTTAATCACCAAGTACTGCAAGTCGAGTTGACCGACGGTGTTCAGCCAAATGGGCGAGAGCAACTTGATGCTAACGTTGCCCTCGGAACCAAGCAAACTTGTCGCCTGCACATGCTGGTAGCCAATCAAACGCGTCAGTTCATTGTCTGGCTGCGTGGCATAAACCTTTAGCAGAAAAGCGACATTCGTCAGCTGGGCAACAGTTGCATGAAACATGATAATATCGTCCTGCACATAAGGCACACCATATTCCGGCTGTGCACGCAAGAAGCTATCGGCGTACGCCATGCGCACATATTCAACATTGGCACGTGCCGATGGCAGTATGGGCAACAATGAGACGGGATCGACGGCCTGGAGGCGCACACGTAGGCCAGCTATGCCGCCCGATTCGTGTATGGTCAACGGATTACGGAATAGCTTGAATTGCACAATATGACCGCTAGTCAGCCAACCGCGTGTAAGCTTCACTTGACCATCAATCAGACCCAAAGTATCCGTGCGGTTGCCTGCCGACTTTGAAGTATTGAAAGCGCGTGCATTGAGCGATGACTCCCAGTGACGCACTTGTACGCCGCCTTGGTGGTCAGCAAGCGGCACTGCTGCTATGAAATAACGGTACTCGACGCTACTGTTTTGCGGCAACTGTACTTGACCGCGCCACACATTATGCACTTCAGTACGATTGAGCAGTATCGCCTGTTCGGCACGCCATCCGCCCAACTGCTTCAGATTGCCCACCAGTGCGACTTGCTCGTAATCCGCAAGCGGCGTGTGCGTGCTATTCACGTTGACCGTGAAATTGTACGGCAGCAAAGCGTTGCGCTTTAACGGCACAAAACGACGTGCAGCGTAATATTTCTCATAGTAGGAAGTATCGCAAAGCGTTGCCGCTGGCAGATAGGTGAGCACGTTCAGTGCGACAACAATGGCCGCGACAAACGCTTTCAGGCAATGCATCCTGCACACTTTCAGACGTCCACTTGGAACTCGTCACCAATGCACGTTGAGTTGCACGTTCGTCGGCAGATACTTTACTGCGTTTGGCGTGAGTTCTGTAGTTTGCTTTGCCGATCGGCACTTGACTTGCTCGCTGTCGCTGTCGCGCCTTATCGCGCACTAAACGTGTGCACGAGATTTCGCTTATCACGTTTTAAGGTTTGCTGCACATTGTAAATTCTCATTTGCTACGCGACTTAATTTGCTTTTGAGCGTTAAGTGTTCGTTCGATAAGTTAATATTTATTTGTAGTTTTTGTTGTGGTTGCTTTTGATTTATTGCTTGTTTTTTAGTTTTGTTTTTTTTTTTGTTTGGTTTGATATCGCGTCTCTTTGATAATCGTTGTTTGAATATTTGCTGTGTGCGTTCGACTCGTTTGGTGTTCTGTTATCAACTGCCGCCGCTTATGTTCGCAAATCGTGTTTCGCGCATCTGTAATGCGCGCTTCACAGACAATGTTCTCCAGCGCCGTCGATGGCCATATGGTCGGTCATTTTGCATTATGTGGCGCTGCGCTCGCCCACATTGCGGGCTCTTGCATGCCCCCCACGGGCTTGCACAGCATCAGTTGAATAACGTCACCAGTCATCAGTGTGCCCCAGGGTAATGGGCAGTGTAGCAGTAGGGCGCGCCTATTGACTCGCACAGTGGGCTGACTGCACTCAACTCATGACAATTCAATGTAAGCTTTCTTCAAAAAAAAAAAAAAATATACTAATTCTATTTAAAGTCGTAAGGCGACTTCCATCAAATACGTGAAATAAATTTAGAGAAGATGTGGTGCAGCAAAATCTTGCTAATGGCGAGTGCGATCATTGAAAATCTCATGCCAACTTTTTGGCTCATTAATGCACTAATTATTTCAAATTTACATATAAGCAAAATCGCCCGTGGTATACAGAAGGAAGGCTCTCCAAATTCTTACCAGAACTTATTAATTGTTTCGGGCAGCGGCGTTCTATAAAAAAGCTATACGTCATTTTTGAACGTCCCCTAACCTTTAGTAGATTTTCTACTACGTTGTTAGTTGTGCTCAGACCACTGTAACGCATGTTCTTCTTCACGCGGCAGAGCTCAGCCCGTCGCACGTGTTGTAAACTTTCGCGCTCGCATTTGCTATTCTACACCGTTTACTGATACTGTGCGAATGCACATCAATCTATGTATCTTTATATTGTATGAAGAGTACTTGTATCTATGTATGTATGTATATAGTAAAGAGACTTTTTTGTTTTTGTAGCTTTTGACATTGTAATCGTTGTCATGGTTGAATTGTGTGGAAAATATTCGCAATGTTTTGCATGCTGTTGTTAAATAGTTTTATTTGTGCACTTGATGTCGCGTTTTAATATCGCAAATTTGTTTGTTTGCGCATGAAGTTTTGCACTGTTTTCTTTTTTTGATTTTTGTTTTTGTTTTGAGGAAGCTTAGGGGCTGAGGCACTGGGAAATCATCATCATTTATGTGCTGATGACCCACTGATATAATTTTCATTTGTTGTTGTTTGTTTTTGCAATGAAAGTGTGCATGAAAGTGTATAAATTATGAATTTGCACTGAAAAAAGCCATGAGAATTGAAATTTTGTGTTTATTTGAAAAAATTGTTTAAGTTTAATATTTCACAATTGCTTTTAAGTGCAACGGTGCGTATGAGTAATATTTTTTTGATTTTTATGGCAATCATGTTCGGTAGCGATTTTGATTTATATAAAATATTGTATTATATAATATATTTATGTATATAATATAGTTTCCGTATAGAGGCGGAAATAGATACGACATGAAGTTCATTTGAAATCGTATTCGGTAACTAAAAAGTTATTGTAAAAATTGCAAATATTCAGAACTAGTTTCTCTTATGCATTAAGTAAATTGAGTGTATTTATAAGTTCAGATCCCTCTCTTGCTCTGTGGTGAAGTGCTAATTTTTTCATTCTTTAAGCACACACACACACACCGACAAACTGTATCTCTTTGCACTCTTTTCACATAATCAGAAGCTATCAACGTGTGAACAACATCTTTTTGCCTTGACGTTTTATTACATTAATTTAATTCTTGTCAGCTTTAATTAAATTAAATGACTGTGTAAGAACAAGTTAACGAGATACACTGAATTGCATACTTTAGCAAATTAAATTAAGTCAATGCGCACATTTGGTGCAGAGAACTCTTTCCCATTCCCATTCCCATTCCCATTCCCATTGCCGTTGCCATAAAACGCCGTTTCCGTTTCGCTGCCTCATCAGTGACTCGTGCAACATTTATTCTCATTGTAACTGACAAATTCCGCACAGTTACAAGATACAATTATTCCTTAAACACCTTAGCCGCGCTGTGCGTGCTTTTAGTTTAATAGAAACTGAGGCTCATGTCAGTTGTCAAAATGAATTCCCACATGTGCGGTGTCTGAAATTTATTAAATTGCTTGAAGATGTTTAAAATTTTACGAAAAATTAAGCAAATAAACACGAATGATGCCAAATTCGGCTTTACTGCCGATTGAATACACTTCACGCATCATTTGATGTATAAACCGATGAGCAGTTTGAACTCATTCACAGCTCTTGTCGAGTTCATCAAGAGATGGAGATATTTGCTTCACTGTGTTATGTACATAATGATATGATATTGATAATGGAGTGATAAGATTATTCACTAGAAAAAGAGCCAATCCTCATTATTACAATTGGATCTAGGTTAGTCCTTGTAGCTTTGAAATTTGCTTCTTTATTTGCAGCTTGATTCTGTTGAGCCATGATATTACTTCATGGGTAAGTCTTGGTTTCAACAGCGTTAGGTATTTCATAATTGTCCGGTTATATATAAGGTTGTTCACATGGCTGTCACAGTTATGTTGTTTGTGTGGAGATAAATTGCTTAATTTTATAAATAGCCAAGAGTTGTAAGTTTTTAAAGTGAGTTGAGCAGGTGTGAATAAGTAACAAAAAGGGAAAGGTAAAAAAAATTAAACAGATTCCGAGAATTTTATATCCTTGACTTATAATAAACGTGCTTTTATGTTAGAAACACTAATAATATCTTCAGCTACCCAAAGACCATCATCAGCAGTATATTAAAGATATGCTTTATTTGCTACCAAGAAGACGACTATTACTGCCATGAACAGACAACATGATAAACGCGATGAACATACTTTTCACACAAATGAAAAATGTGTGCGAAATGAAAAAAGAAAAAGAAAAATAATACAAAAAAAAATGTTCAACAAGCGACATGGAGGCCATAGATACTGTATCTTTTATCGCTTTTGTTTCAGTTTTGTGTTTAAGTTTTTGTTAAGTTAAGTTCAACAATAGCTGTCATAACGTGGCTTGTTTTTGCTTTGTTTTGTTTAAACGCTTATAAGTAGAATAAGGCACATTACAAAGGATTATGATGTTAAATGGCGCCGCTGGCATGCTCAAACAGTCATATATTATATAGTAGACCAAGAGATTTTTTCTTCAAACTGATTTGCATGAATTTATGCCTGCGACACTTTAAAGTGAAAATTGTAGAATTTTTTTCACGGCTTTCTTTTGTCACACCCACCCCCACACACACACTCTGAGCAAATTAAGTGTGAAAAATTTTTGAAAAATAAATGTATTTAGAGGCAAGTAAGTGTATAAATGCTTGCGAGCAATAACGAAATGCAATGGTCTGGAAAATGTTGAACATCAACTTGGCTTTGAACCGGCCACTATAGAAGGTCGACTGAATAGAAAGCAAGTCTGTCTGTCTTTCTGTCGGTCGGTCGGTTCATCAATCAGTTGAACAAAGAGCGAACGAGAAATGTTTCGTTAACATTCGACAGACATGCGAATATGTGAAAATTAGTATAGATACTATAATGTGCAAATGGCTAAAGATCTTTTTGTTCCTAACACGACGAATTTATGTCTTGTTGCTTTCATTTGATTAAGTCGTAAACTGACTCATAAGATTGTGCAATCATAAACTCATTCGTTTATTTCTTCATTTGCCTGCCAACATCATAATCAGCTCCAAGTCAGTTGCTCGTTGCCATGCGTCTTAAATCTTGCTCAGAGCAAAGGCTTTCGTCATTGTTTGCCTTTCCCTAAATACAAATTTTAACAATGTTTCCTTAAATTTATGTCTCAAGTGTTGTAATTTGCACATTTTTTAGCCCAAAGTTAAACTGCTTTTTTGTGGGTAAGTAAAAAGATTTTTGGCATGTTGCCTAAAAGCCAACGAAATTTGTTAAATTTTTCAACTTAATTTCAAATGAAAGTATCTTAGAAAGGACAGAAGTATGAAATGAGTAAGCAATTATTAAAAACAAAAAGGATGACTGCGAAATAATTTATTAAAATAGAGAAGAATTTATAATATATAAAGATTATTATTTTTTTCTTAAATAATCGATTGTGGCAAATGTACTGTTACGATTAGATTATCTAGCGAAACCACAGCCAAGGGAACGGGCTTGGAAAAATCTAAGAGTACACTTTCCAACTCCGCGTCTTGGGTAAAGGTGGTAAGACATCCAACCACCTTTTGGTCCTCGTCCAGCTAGATGGGCAATGCATAGTTCGCTATGTAGCAGAAAAGGAGGGGTGCACAAGTTGACCAATTACTTGGAGTCACCTGGACTCAAATTTGGTAGTGCTACTGTATTAACACCTAACAGATGCACGATACCGGACCAATGGTTTATTTGGTACAGCGGGGAGAGATAGCCCCAGATCATTGGTTTACCTTTGATCTGATCTCTCATTGGTTGTGGCCCATATATGGAGCTTCGCTGTGGCTGTGGTTTAAACTACAAATGCAAAAACTACAAATGCAAATAAATAAAATTACATAATACAATAGAGGTAGCTAGACCTCGACCTTACCTTTGGGCAAACTTGTGACCAGGTGCAACACAACTTCAAAGGTAGTCGTGCAAGCGACGATGCTGACTTGGCATAGATTCAAGTCCATGTGCCACATGCTTAACATTAGGGCACCATTGTTGTAAACCTTACTATGGTACACGCAATGTAAAAGAAATTCTGGAGAGATCCAGTTCCTTCTGTTACGATTAGATTTTCATTATCAATGTTAATGAGTTTGTATCACCTATACATAACCTAATACATAGATTATATGTAAGGATTCTTCAAACAATTGCTGATGCAACATTAAATTATCTCTTACGATTTTCAATTGGGACTTTGGCTTCAATTTTTTAAATATGTGAGAATAAATTTCTTCTTGAGATAAGCAAAAACTCTCATGTCCGAGAGCTATTATTTTATAGCCCATCTATTATATTTTGGAAATCATGTGTCTCTCTCAATAAGCGAAAGTCTTAGTTTAAATAAAATATTCTTGAAAGTCGGTTCAACTCTCTGAGCGACATTTGTTTTTGATCAGCTTTTTGTGGTCCGACGATATATAAGAAAGGTTTTAAACTTGAAAATGTTTCTGTTCCAAGAACGAAACAACGGGGCTACAAATTATCGTGCTTCTCGAACTTTTGAGACTATTATAATTAATAATAAAAAAAAACTAACGACCGTTACTTGCCCGCCTATTATAACTGTATAATTTGACAGTTAATCTTTAATATTGATAAATCGATGCCTGGAATTCGAAAGAATCTCGAAAGAATCATCATCATCATTATTGATATTCTGTGTTTTACATCATGTTTCCGCTCGCTTTTAATAAATCCATGCCATTACAACATAACATAATCAAATGCCAGCAAGGAAATGAAAATAAAGACAAATTAAGTCATAAAAAGCGATTTGATTAAGACAAATTTTGGCTTTTCTTTAACTTGTTGGTTTTAGAATGTATTTTTTTTTGTGTCGAAAATGACGGCGTCAGCTTGCGGCATTAAGCGGTAGCTTTACAAAATGCCAACAAGCCGAATCAGGTAAAACCTTATTTCTGTACCAAAATAAAAAAAAAAGTTATAAAAGCAAATTTGCTGCGCTGAAAAACAAATGGAAACGAGGAAACTTTTTAATGCTTAACTTTCAAGTGTGAGCGAATGTTGGGCGAATGCTTCTTGTTGTTGTTTTAGATGCCATTCATGTGTTGCACCAGCAGCGCCTCAAAGTATGCAGCAGTGCATATAAAATGGCTACGAGTGTGGATAAAATTTACATGTTAGTACAAAACTATTAAATTTTGTATGAAATTTTTCAATAAAATTTACTTCACAGTTAAAATTGGCAAGCAAGCAAAAACACAACAAAGCTCTGCTGTATTAAAATAACATTTCTGCGAAACTTGTTTAAAATTTGTCAAATCGCTAAATGAAGAACTCAAAATAATACTCGTATAAAAGCGACACTAAAATAAACTTTTTTTTACGCTTAAATGACTACTTAAGTCGAGATTTATGACAAACATTTGTGATTTAGCGCCGCCAAAACTTTTTTGCCTTTTTTTCGGCTTTTTAAAACAAAAAAGGGAAAGCAAATAAAAGTTGTAAAATGCATTGGGCTTATATAAGTGACGCTGGCGGTGGCGTTGGCAACGAGTTGTTCAAGTAAAAGTGACGCCACTCAAGGGACAAGTTAATCGTCCTCAGTGGGCCAAGGCGAGCGCAGCGCGAACTACAAAAGTTGGGCGCGGCAAAGGTACAAGGGATAATCGTTTCTTGCACAAATCCCACAAACTTGTTTATTTTTTTCACTTCTCAGTTTGCATTTCAAGTGCTTAGATTGTTTTTTGTTTTTTTTTTGTTGCACGAAACATTTTAAGTTTTCAATACCTTGCAGCTTTTACTGCCTTCAAGTCATTGCCGCTTGATTTGCTGTTATGCCACATTGAGCACAGACTTTGAGCCGAGTTAGACTCAACAGACTTCGTCATAATTATCAAAGTTGTCAAAACTCATAATGAAATTGCGCAAATGTTCAACGCCTCTGGCAGTGACAATAATTGAAAATCTATTACAAAATACCTTTGTGGTCGACTGCTTGAGGCGGCTTCTGCTCATTGCTCATTGCTCATTCACTTAAAGTACGTTATATCTCTGTCTCTGTATCTTGTAACTGTATCTCATTGGTTCTGTGCAAGTCAACCTGTTTATTCTGTTGCTCGATAACTCTAACCAAGCCAATGACATTTCTATAAGGCTGAGTAGTATGGCTAAGCTCATTGACTGGGCTATGAGCGAGACGTGACTAACTGTGTCTCGTCTCGTCTATTTGCACATAAAGTTTGCCTTGTTGGCTTGTGCGAGCTCTGCGGTTATACAACTCCGTGTGTTGTCGTTGCTTTGTTGACTTGATTTTGGTTGCTCTGTGGATTACAACAAGTTCTGGCTGAGTAGATTGCAAAATGTAATCAAGGTTGTCATAGTGATTAGATTGTGGTAAAACGGAAATTGTTGTGCGGCAAATATTTTGTCGATAAGAGGGCAATTGTTGAATTGTAATCCTCGGCGCTCCGCTCAGAATTATATTTCAAATTAATCTTAGCAAAAAGGAAACACATTTCACATGTATTTATTTTTTTTAAGTCGATTTAAAAGCGTACGATTTGTTGAGTGTGCAATTTGTCGTTCAATCAGTTACAGCAACGCACAAATATGCTTGCATCAACTTGTTTGTACTGCTTTTGTTATCCAGCACAAGTAGCTTAAGCTACAATGATAATCATCTTTTTATCAGCTTTTTTGTAATCGCCATGAAAACTCAGCAACAAATCTGCTTTAAAGTAACTTCACCGCTGGCTTGCCCTAAATGAGCAACATAAAAACATGGCTTAACCTTCAGTTTTCTTACAACTACATGCGCAAGCAGTAAGGGCGCACGTAAAGTTATGCACACAATCTCCATATTATCTCACAGGCAACGCACAAATGTAAACATTTAAGAAATCCTTTTTATAAAATTCACATAGCAACGCCACGAAACCTCACAAAACCTCAGAAAACCTCAGTTGATACGCAACTGCCACATGTGCACCGCAGTTCTTGTGGATAGAGACATGTATGTTGAAGCGTGTGACATGTTTTGAGAAGCATGTGTGTGTGTGTGTGTGTGTATGAAAATGTGCTCTAAAAATTTGTTGCCTTCTTTTGTGTACTTTGTGAAGCTTAAAACTTTGTCTTGTGCAATGTAAATATTTTGTGTGTGTGTGTAAAACTGCCTTTTGGAAAGTTTCACTTTGTGTTTTCTATTGCATACTTTTGGGGTTGGCGCTTTCATTTGCAAATGCATTTTCGCCGTGTGAAGTTTTTGTTTTAAAAAATTCAAACAATAATCAAGCATTTTTACATGAATTTCTTTATTCCTTTTTTATGCACAAAGAAATGTTTATTAAAAGTTTTCATTGAAGTTGTGCTTATTGAAATAGTTGAGCATCAAAATGACGGACATGATGTAACATACGAAGGAGCGAATTCAACGGAGAGTAAATAAAAATAACAAAATTCAAGCAAAAATATTCTAATGATGTTGGTTCGAGATAAAATCTACCAAGCAGCCAGTGATGAAACTTGAGTGAGTTTTCAGAGTGAGTAATTCATTTGCCAATTTGAACGCATTTGTATCTGTATTGCAGTTACATTATAGAACACTCGCGCATAGCACTGCATTATATAACTGCTAAATATATTTTCATACTTCGAAAGTAATAGAAATGTATTTATTATATAAAATATTCCCAAACGATGAATGAAATTCTATCGCTTGTGATTTTAATATATTCTGCGCATGTTGCAGATTAATTCCGGCATTTTTTATATATTTTCGTGCCATGAATAGTTTTATATTTTTTTTCATGCAATTTGTAGCACACGAATCGATTGATTTGTATATTTGCTATTGGCTTAGAGAGAAGAGAGTGAGAAGTGTTCTTATTTTTTGCCATATGTTAGTGGAAAGTTGTCTCCTTTTTTGTGTTTGTCGTTTTATTTGCACATTTGCTTAAAGTTGTCAGTTGCGGTGTTGGCAGATGATTTAGTGCATGACTTGTTCGTAAAATATTCTCGAATTTTTCGTGTTTGCATTTCGTCTTTTGTTGCAATAACTTGGCATTTGTAGCAAAGATGAATTTATTTTGTTTATTTTGCACCTTTTGTGATTTTACAAAAGAGTTTATTAACTTTGAAGATCTCAACGATAGAAAAAAGTATCTTTCGAGAACACTGCACATAAGTATAAATGTGTTGTTAATCAGCTCAACGAGGCTGTCTGTTTTACTGGGATCTGAGTTTTAAATTTATAGAAATAATATATTAAAGTTTTTAATTTTTTAACTGTTGGCAGTTTCAATGAATTTATTAAGATAATTCCACAAAATAACCACTCAAGTTGACTCTTCAAAATGAGCCCTCACAATGATCTCTCATAATGAGCGCTCAAGATGATTTTTAAAAATGATCTCTCAAATTAATCTCTTAGAATGAACTCTCAAGATGACTAAATAATTTTTAAGTTGATTGAGAACATATAATACAACAAGAACATTTTGTGTCATTAGGAGTTGAAGTGCGTTTCATATCTATAGATGAATTGCACTACTAAGCCATTGGTGCAAACGAACGGTCAGAGAGACATGGCTTAAATGCCTATTCTGAACACACAGTATGCGAAAAACATGGAGCAAGAGATAAAAGCGTTTTAGTTTCGCTTATGAAATACAACGCGAGCCTTGTCAACGTTTGCATGCGAAATGCTTCTCATTGACGCTTGCCAACTTCTGCCAGCCTAGTTTCAAACGACGTGTACATGTGCACAATAAAACAAAGCGCAGCAAGGACATTCATGTCAGTTGTGTGCGATTATAAAACGATAAGGAACACAGAGTAAATGAACATGCAACACTTTCCGTGCCTCTTCGACTGTTCGACTGTTAATTGAATGGAAATGCGGCATAAAAGCAAACAGCAGTCGGACTGATGCGCCACCAGGAACTGAAAGTAAAAACAAGACACAGAAAGCGAATTGCATGTGGCAGCAGCACATAACAGAATTTATCGATAAAACTTTACTTTATGACGCATTCGTTGTATCCTTTTGCATTGCCATTGTATTTCATTGTTTGGTTGAAGTAGGGAAGGAAAAGAATCCTTGAAAATGGGAGTCAATAATGCTTTATGCGATTTTCATTTATGTCGGAAACAAAAGACAATGCTACGAAATGGGGCGGTTAAACATAATAACTCTAACGGGACTTTAAACATAACTCTGAGCGCGGTTCGCTTTTCACAATATTCCAAAAAAGCGTATTAAGTTCGTTGGCGATTCGAACGCTTTTGTTTCATTTGCGGTTCATTGTTGTATTTGACAAACATTTAAATCAATTGAAATGCAACAACAGCAACAGGAAGAGAAAGTTGCAATGCAAAAGTATGAGTAAATTGGCAAATATGTCGACTTTAATTTGTTAATGAGACAACTGTTGATTAAGGCACATTTGAATCGCCAACGATGTGTTAACATTTTAGACATCAACATTGAAAGTCATGAACGCTTTTGAAATGATTTTGTAAAAGAAAATAATTGCAAAACATAATGTTTCTTTCAAGCACATTCGTTTGAGCTTAAACAAGTGTCTGCCTCAACTGAAGTTGGAAGGCCTATGTATTTTATAAGAACTCAACACTCGTCTGATTAAGCTGATAAATATTATGACTCATATATAACCAAAGCATTGTGTGAAAATTGATTTACTGATTGAGCGATGTAATCAGCCAGCAGGCAAGTGGGAGAGAGAGCGAAGAAGTGAGGCAGCGGATTAAAAATGATTAAAAGCACGAAATGCGCTTTGTCGAACGCTCAAATTAGTATCGGGAGCATTGAAGAGGTAGAGGCATGTAATGACTTTGCTTACTTGCGCTCACACACACACACACGCCCACAAGCGCACCTGTCCAACATTATGCTCAAAGTGATTGGCCGAGTGACCCCGAACCGTCATTGACGAATGCTTTGCTTCTGACAATTTATGAGTTGAAGGTCTGATATGCATTCGACGTATTGTTCCGTCAATGTGCGTCTGTGTGTGTGTGTGTGTGGGTGTGTGAAGTTCCGTTCTAATAATACATGTAAATTGTCTTTTTTTTTTCTGTTTTTTAGTTGCTCGCATCGAACTTGTAATTAATGCGTGTGTGCTTGCTTGCTCGCCATTGTGTGTTAAGGACATTTCACCTTGTGCCACCTCGCTCCTCTCTGCGCGCACGTGAGTTGCATACAACAAAGTTGTGTGTGTTTGTATTTTGAGGATTTTTACGTGCTTTTTCCGTCGAACTTAAACGTAATTTCCGTTTATTGATTGTATTTTTCCCAGAACTCTTTTTTTCTCATTTATTTATTTATAGCGACCCATTTTTGCTCTTTTAGCGTCGTGACGATTTAACAATGGTTTTCATTCGTGAGAAATTGTTTCTCTTCCAACACACCACTCCCCCCTTGACACACTTCTGTCGTTGGCCATGTGCAATGTGCGTTTCTTCACAATTCAATTAATATTTTATGGTTTTGCTTTGAGTTGCTGTTTGACATTCTCATGCGGCTTTGACCCAATTGTGGTTGTCATTAAGCGATAAGTTAATAATCACAACGCTTAAAAAGGACAGTAAATTAATGGCAATTAATATGCCATTAAGTTTTGCGTGTTGTTGTCTGTGATTACTTACAGTCTAACACATCGTTATGTGAATAATGATATTGCAGCAACAAGCGTACGATTTTTTGACTTATTATTTGTCTTCCTACTTAACTTCGCCATCTTCAACAAAGATCTTGTTCGTTTAAAATTTGACAGCGCAAAAGCTTGAAATCCTTAAATGTTAAAGTACTCAATGAGCAGAGGCTGAGAAGGAGTGGAGGAGTGCTTTCGGTTGTTGAGGCAAGAAAATTCAATGCCGACATTTCATTAACAATTCTTCAACGCTTTGTTATCGTCGCTTATCTTCAGCGCTTTCAGAAGGATTTGCACTCAAAGAAAAAAACGCAACTCACGCAAAAAGTCGAGCGAACGAAGGTGTCGAGTGGACTGGACATGAAGACGCGTGCTTACTTTCCGTTGTGCTGTCATCGTAGCGTCTTCATTTTATGCCTCGAAAGGAACATCAAATAAGCAGCTTTACATCAACGCTTGTCAGTTGCAACGATCCGTCAAATAATTACAAAAACATTTGCATTTAAAATTTATGCGCGCTTTTTATTTCACTCGACAGGTGCTGCTTTTTTAGTATTTTTATTAAGCGTTTAAGGCGCCGTTCTTTATACTGTTGTGCAAGTGTTATAAAGATGCGAAGTACACTCGGTTGTATTAAGAAGAAATTGCATTTAAATAAAAATTTTCATTGGCTTTAAATAAAGTTTTAATACACGGAGTTTTGTATACGTTCATTGAATGAAACCATTACAAATGTAACATGTCGTATACGTAACGCGCATAACGTTGGCTTGGCGCTGGTGGCGACATAAAAGTGAATCATACGAAATGTTGCACGTTCAAATGGCTAGAGTAAAGTCTGTTAAACGATGATGGATATTTATATGTCAATTGGATTATCCAAGTAGCGAATTTTAAGTCAATTTGTGAGTTATTTAAAGCCTTGGCATTTGAGTATAACATGTGTTTGACCGTATAAAGTTCTCATTCTTAAATATTTTAGAACTTGTGGCAAATAAGAAAGGACTTTAATTTTGGATTTTCTTATTGTATTTTCAAGCCATATATATGTTGTGTTGAAAAGTTTTTCTAACAAGTTATTATTAGTTCGATTAATAGAACCTGACGTGCTGCATTTGCCATCAACTAAAATTGCCGTCTTTTGTTTGGATAAGAACGAGAAATTTTGAAATTGTTTTAACAAAAATAATTTTTCATTTCAATGACAAAATTTAATTGTTATTTCGTTGAGTATTTGCCATGATTACGTTGCACATTTCAGCATGTTTGTGCATGTGCAAGTGCTGTGAAAATGTCACACACATTTTCGGTTGTTTTGGGTCAACAAAGCGTCATGGCGAAATAAATTATTTACCTTCATGTGTGGCGAATGCCAAATGTGAAAAACATCAACAAAATTACTGACTGACGGCATTGTTGTTGTTGTTGTTGTTTCCTGACCATTATCGGAGTAAATTATATACCTTTTTATATAACAATTTACTGACATGAAGCGTTTAGTGAAATTTTATTTTTAAGCTTTAATGAAACTTGTAAACTTGTTTTGAGTTTAAGATTTCAAAAAATTAAAAACCACAAAGACTTAACGGTACATTAATAGCCTAAAACCAAGTGGCATATTGATAAAAAGAAACTTTTTAATTTATAATTCAATTAAAATATTGTTTATGAGACGCGCTTTGGGCCTTGACGCTCATGAGTATAAAACAAAGGTTCTACCAACAACTCAAGGCAATTCAAGATAATCACATATTTTTGTTTGTATTTATTTTACGGTTAACAAATAAACAGCAAAGAGCAACAAACAATAAAATATTTATTGTTGCCGACTTTTGGGCGCTGATGACATAAACATGCGCATAAATGTATGTATGTACTTAGATGGCTATCTTTCCGTATGACCGTGTACGTATTTTGGTATACGAGATGGCAGCATGTTGAACATGCCTTTGTGACAGCCGTTTTTGTTGACAGGCGCCGCCACGGCAGGCAATCTGTATCAACACTGGAATTTCCCACATCGCCAACGCCATGGAAGGCCCGCCCGAGAGACATCGTTACGATTCTGCCATGGCACTTGGCTTGTTTTTTTTTCGGATTTTTTTTTAGTATTTTTTAATTACATTTTTGGTGCTGTTGACTGGCGCGGCGTCAGCGTTCTTGTCGCTGCTTTTGTGTTACTTCGCTGCCGCAGATTATGACGCGTGATGATGTCGAGCAAAATGTCATGAGATTTAAGTTGCATAATTTTCGGCGCGCTCATTGAATCGTTGGCGGAAATGGAAGATTTTATATGCTCTTCAAATTAAAATTTAATTGTTTTTCGCTGTTTTTTTTATTTTTGTTTATGTTTGTATTTATTTTACATTAAATGCGCGACTTCATTTAATTTTTAAATAAGTGCTGTAAACACATTGTGATATGTGTGTAAGATATTGATGGTGAGCCTGTCAGAACCCGTGAAATATATGATTGAATAAGATTTTAAATATCTTTAGTCTAATTTTCTTAAAATGTTCTTTAGATACAAATGAGAAATTCTAAGCAGTTCCATCTTGAACTTTTTTGGAATTCTATCGATTGATATATAAAATTTGGATTAAGTTGTTCCAAGATTTGCTGTATTATAAGTTTGAGCAATAAGCTCTGGTTTGAAATTTATCTTATGAGTGCAGGAAGGCGCTGAGAAAGTATGTACACATATAAAGAAAAGATCTGTGCAACAAGACAATTAATGCTGAAATTTATCATGAGTTGATGAAAGTTTAACTTTAATTTGCACACCTTTTGCGAAGAAGAAAGCGAAGATTAAAATCCTTTGAACGTTTTGCTAATTTTCCGCCTGTGCTGACGAAATCAACACGAAAAGGCGTTGTTTTTGTTGCCTTCTTCGTTGGCGCCTGCTAATTGCGGTTAACCTTCAAATGCGGCTTTAATTGCGGCTTTTGATTACTTTGTCCCAACAGATTCGCAGCAACCATGGCCACTTATACACTAATACAGACACACTCACACATATCTGCCGCTAATTTCACTCTTGTTTATTATGCGCTTCATGCTCTTGTGTGCGCTTGTGCGTGTGTTTGCTTGTTTGCCAGCGTTTGTGCGTGCGTGAGTGCCTGCTTATCACATCCACACCTAACGTAGCTATCTATGTATCTGCCTCTGTTGCTCTGTCTATCTCTCGGTTTTCATTCGGTGAGTGCTTTTGCAATCGACACTGCTTAAATCAACGACCGCCAAATCAAGGCTCCCGCAGCCATTTTGAATTATTCTAACGTTGTTTGTAAAAGTGAATTGAAAACCTATAAAATGAAAGCGAAAAAGCCATTAAAGTGAAAACTACCAATTAGTGTGGAATTTCGCTGATTTCACGTTAAAATTAATTAAGCAAACGTTAATAATTCCGGTTGGCGCAGCATTTCTATGCAAAATTCATGAGAATAAAGTGCAAAATCGCTGAAGGAAATTTCACTTTTCGTGTGAAGACAAAACTTGTTAGGAAGATTCATGATGTTATCAAAAACATTTTTAGCTGCAACAAGAAAATTTCCGCAGGTAAATTGGCAGAAGTTTTCATTGCATTTCCATGAAAAATTCGATTTCCACGAACGCCGGAAATTGCGGCGAGACATGATAAATTCGATAAAACTTAGTTTATACTCGTTATGAAATAGTGTATACAACAAAGTTGTGTGCATGTCTTAGTTAGGATGTTTATTTTGCTTTCATGCACTGTGACTTGAAGACTCATTTTCACTTGGATGCCTTTGAGTATTGCAGATTGAAGAGGTTGGCATGGAACAAGCATCCTAAACAACTTTACGAATTTCCTACTTTTTGCAGTATAGCAAAATTTTGAAACAAATATGTGTTGAAGATGCTGAAGTCTTGTCTGAAGTCACACTTTGTTTATCTTTAGTTGAGGTTTTCAATGTGCCATTAAAGCATATTAAGTATCAAAAACAACCACGAGTCGACTGCTCATCAGTTCAGTGATTCGTGTGGACTCGTGCCATTAAAACACGCCCACTTTTACCGTCTACTAAAAATGAAGAATATACTTTTAAGGTATTCTGAACCACAACTGAGGAAAGACACATGAAATAATAAACATTATTTACCAAATTTACCTTATTGGACATATTTTCATTGATGATGAAATAAAGAAGAATTTCAAAATGTCATGTGCTCAAAAGTTGAAAAAAAAGATCAACTTTGCAATAGAAAGAAACCAAAAAATTGCCAATTAACCCTTCATAAGTAAGAAAGTTAGGCTGAGAAACGTTCGTGATGAAACAAAAGTAAACAATGAATGAAAGCAACAAGTTTCGTTGATTGTGCAAAGCGTTGAGATGAGAAAAGGAGCGCCCAAAAACACACTGTTTGGTGCTATGTGCCAAAGGGTATTGTGACTGATGATAATGATGACGATGGCAATGATGATGATGATGATGATAACAATGTTGATAATGTTGGTTGTCGCTGTTGTTGACTTCATGAATGTCACTCAATCACAACTTTGTTGTTGTTCGGCGCTTGTTAGCCTGCTTGAACAAATTTCGTTAAATACTTGTTGTTATTGTTGTTTTTGCACATCTCCCACCAGTTGTTTGCACAGCACGTTTGGAGGACATTATGAAGGACTTTTACTTTGCCTGTCTGTATGTGTGTGTGTGTGTGTTTGCAAGTAAATATAACAAAAACAACTTGTACGAAAGGCGTGAATAAGTCATTAGTTAAACAATTGCAAATTTTCTTGGAATACTTTGAGTGAAAGACATTAACGGTCAATGAAAAAGCGTTGAATAATTTAAAATGTCAAGAACAAGTAATTATCAAATGATTGAGGACAGCGTTTGATGCTAAGTAGCTCTCATGCAAAAGCAAATCGCAGAATTTTCTTATACATAAGTAAACAAAAACTGGCAAAGGTATCTTATGTTGTATGTATGTTGTATAAAAATGCTTTATGCAAATAAATATTGAAAATGCATTTCACATAAAATACAATAACATGCAAATGAAATTCATTGCTGAATGGCAAAACAAACATGTATAAATGTTCAAGTCTACAGGCCACAAAGCCTTGAGCTTTTGTATGCGAATCCGATTTATTTGCATTCACAAACAAAATGAAATTCCATTTATGAAAAAGCTTTGACGCTGTGATTTCACATTTTTGGTAGCTTGGTGAAAAGCCACAGTGAAAATGCAAGTCTTTTTGCATTATGGAATTAAATTTTTAAAAATATTTTATTAAAATTCAAGAGAAAATCAAAAAGTAGCAATTTAATTAGGCTTATCTCTCAAAATACCACATATTCATCATGAGATCTCCGAAAATGATAGTTCTATTGATTTCCTAATGAATATTAGACTAGAACAAACCCTGAGTTCAAACGGTGAAAGTTTATAATTTGCTACATAATCAAGCATGACAGATTTGAAAATGTTTCTTCGTTGATAGAACATACAAATATTTAACAGCTTATGAGCTGAGATGAACACTAAGAGAAATCTCACATTGAAAGTTCCATTATGTGAAATAGTTTAAGATGACGGCCTACTTTGTGAGCCCTGACTTGTGTATGACATCAATCGAACTTAACTCTTTCATCTGTTTATCTCATCCTTAATTTTCGTAGATCTCATATGACAGTCTTTCACACATACCATGACACATCTTAAATAAGCTTTAATGGTTATATGAAATAATTTTTCAAAATGACTTTAAAACTTGCAACTTTTATGCAATACACACGAATCTGTGCCCAAAAGTGTAGTCAAACCTTTCAAAGGCTGCCACACCCTCTGGGCACTTCGTAATTAATTTATGGCACAGCAGAGCAATTGAAATGTTGAATACAACAATTTTCAAATAAAGTTTTGTAACTTTTTTCCAAGCGTGAAATAAATAAATTTACTTTAAGAGTTCAGTTGGTTCAGTCGTCGGTCGGTGGTGCCAGCAGAAGGAGGGGTCGAGCTCGACGCGACTGTCAACGCCTTTACAGCAATGGAACGTGCCCTGGCGTGTATGCGCTTGCATGTGTTTCATATTATTCTCATGACGGCAGCAAAAAAAAACAAAAACAAAAACAAAGAGACAGAGAGACCAGAATGTGTATAAATTTCCAATTACCACAAATGTTGTCGGATTACAAGGATTTGCTTTTGTCTCCTTCATAGACTCATCTCTATCCGCAGCTAAGCCGCTGCTATTTGTAGTAAGAGATTCTTCTGTGATTTTCTGTTCGGCTTGTTTGTGACTTTTTTCTTTCTTTACTCTGTGTGAATAACTAATTTATTGCGTTTTCATGATATTTGCTTTGCGTAAGAGAAGGCGTGCTAGAACCCTTGATAAATTGTTGCCTTTAGAAAGTCATACACAAGGGGGTAGCGGAAAAAATATAACTTTTTGTCAAAAACAAGTGTATTTGAAGAAGTTTGTGAAAAAGAGTTAAGACATTAAATTCTATTAAAGTCCTTTAAGTCAAAATATTGTATATTCTTTCATATCAAAGAAAATTCTTAGCTTGTTAATTCATTAGGACAAACCGTGTATCTCCGACTGTTCGTGAAAATATTAATTTTAGCACTCCATACATCAACTTTTCTAATCTGAATTTGTCGTATGTTACGTATATGCACACAGGCTACATACGAGAGTTCAGAGCTCGAATTCATAGCGAACTTTTAAAAAAATGATTCGTATCTTGCGACGTTGGGCTTATTTCCATTCTTTAGATGAATCTTGTTAAAGCGAATTAAATTTAAGACGAATTTATATATTAAAACCGGACATTTTACTGTACAAAATTTTATGTTAACTATTACAAGATTGATGTGTGTAATGTATATTTAAATTAAGCACAAAAGACATACATATTTCCTACATTCGTGAGAAAACATTTGTTGAAGCACATGAATACAAAAACAAGAGCACACATATGCCAACATTTATGACATGTTGGTCTTTATCTAATATTTATTTTGTGCTCAATTATGTTTTAATGATTTATTACGTTTGAAATTTACCAAAAGCGAAGAACACTTAAATTGTTCATCAAAATTAAACACCTTTCAGTGAGCAAATCACTTGACTTGACTTCAAGAGAAAAAAACTATTATTACTCAAGCACTAAGAAATGCTAAAAGGAGAATGAGGTCAAAGCACTTTCATTTTGCTAAGCAAATTGACTTTAAGCAAAGTCGATAGCAACAACAAAATAAAAAGGTGAGAAAATCATTAAAGAACTTTGAGCTTGGCCGAATATTCGATACGCTTGTGATGTATTGTATATATAGAACATTATTATAACAGGAAGTTAGTTTATAAGATAAATATAGATATAAACTGAACTGAGTTACATTTTCTATACATATCCTACAAGCATTATGACAAATTTCAAATGAGTGATTTAAAGGTATAAATAAATAAATAAAGCAACACAAATGTGAAGCGTTAAAATAGGTCAACTTCCGGCCGCCCACTTCCTGTGCACCAGCTTGATGACAACCACGCAGGCGGAAAATTGTTGTAGCTTATATGAGATTGTTTGATATTTGACAGACTCTTGTACAAATAAGGGAACATGAAACGGCAACCGAACGGAATGAGTACAAATGTCGTGAATGTCACTCAGAGATATGCTTAAACAGCCACAACCACAACCGCGTGCACAGCTGTGTTCTGCATCATAAAAGGATAATGAGTGCGAGCATGGAGTTCAATGTACACAATTGTATAGGAACATATATTCATGTAAAGTAAATGAGCGCGCTTGCCCACCATAGACAAACAACAGAAAAAAATACATAAAAAAAATCAAATAGATACAAACAAAGTGAGAATATAAAGTTTATGACAATAGTATACCCTACGCCATTAAGAGAAATATTCATAAACTGCCACCTATGTTGGGTAAGAGAGAGAATAAGAGGGTTTGTATGAGCGATCCATTAAAATGATAATGCAATTGAGAAGAGTCAGTATAGTCTATGTAGGCAAATCCATAAGTCGAAAGCGCCCGACGACTTTCAGTATGTCACAGAACAGCAGTTGGTCAAATGAAAATGGTAATGTGTGTGTCCTTGCATGGAGTGTGAGGTTTTCAAAGGGCGCTTTCATACTTGATATCTAAAAGTTCACACATGACTCGCATCGATCGATCAATAGATTTTCCATGCGGTCATATTTCCCTTAATGATATTTCTGCCAGCACGTTTTTTTTCTAATGTACTGTTTTTTCTTTTGTTGTGTGTGTGTTCTATCTTTGTACACACTCACACAATTATGGGCATTTTGTTTATCGCTGTCTGGCTCCTGCCACACTTTGTGGCGTTGTCCTGGGTTACGGTTGGCACAACAACACCAAATCAAATTAAGCTAAGACTTTTCTACAATTCTTTTCGTTATTCGCTTGAAATATATTTAATGAGAAATTGTGAAAAAAAAGATTAACTGTAAAAGATATTTCAGCTAATTTAGTACCACCGAGCGACCATAATGCATTCATATGAATAATTGAGTGTGCCAAATGACTGCGGATAGTTGGACATAACTTTTATTTTTAACTTGGTTCGTGAAAAATATTCACACATTCGTAAATAATAAAGACCTCTAAGCCACTTCATTAATTGGTTTTTATATGAAGTAAGTGCAACAACTTATCCAAAAGGATTATCAGCGTTGCTTGTTAAGAGAATTAACACAAATGTAAAGTTACAGAATTGAACTCAGAATTGAAGTGCTTTCAAAATAGAATTCGGGATAAAAATTCGGCTATCCCATTCTCACACATGGAAAATGTTCTAATATCACACAAGTTTAATAAACCACACACTTATAACTTATATGGAGTACAATATACATTTGTATTTGTTCTTTCCACTACCTTTCTTTTCGCAAATGTTAAAATTTGATAACCCCATTATGTAGAGAACATTGCGCAAATGTATCTAAGTATAATGTAAAGTATCTTATCTACTGTACAAACCTGTTGTTCCATTTTCTGATTGCGATTACTCATTGCAGACATCTTGGTGTGCGCTTTGTTTTTATTCTTCTTTTTTTACAGTGTAGTAATGATTCGTTGATGATAATTGCAGACAAACTTGCTGTTGTTGTTGTTGTTGTTGTTGTTGTTGTTGTACTTGCTAACGCTTTACATTCAAGGGCTTGTTGCTTCCTCAGCTTCGATGTAATTTGCGGCAATTTTTGTGTTTTTGCGCTTTGGCAAGGAACTTAAACAGGAATTTAACAGTTTACAAATGACGCGAATTTCTTGTTTGGTTTTTTATGTTTTTAACATTTGATTTTCTCGCTTGTCCGTTTAATCACATGGCAGTTGCTGAAACTTTTAATCAAAAAGTACACAAGAACATTAAACAAAAACAAAATATATATCTTTCATAAAGAAGGCTACCAAATGAATGCAGCTGGCGCAAGTACACAAAAAAAAATGAAACAAAAAATATGTATTTATGTATAAGTGTAAGTGTAAAAAGGAGAACACAAAAGGGCCAGAATGAAAGGGAGAATTACGAACTCATGCTTGCGAGCAGCTGACGCGATCGCATTTACACACATGCATGTACGTTACACACGCACACATACAAAGACGCTGCTTGCGTTACGTTCGTGTTGTTGCAGTTGCTTCATGCAATCAAATGCTTATTCGAACAGTTTTTTTTCTCATTTAAAGATCATTTCGTTGCTAATTGTTTTCAACCATGAATTTTGGCCTTAATTTTTTGCTTTTGCACAACAAAATTAGCAAATTCGTTTATTATTGAACACTGTGCGCGAAATATAACAACGAGAACTTAAAAAACACACACGTCGTTTACGACGAAAATATTTCGAGTTTCGTTGAATTTGTGGCAAAAAACTTCATTGAGGAATTGCGACCGTTCTAACAACCGCGCGAGTTCGATTCAAATGTAAAACTGACTTTGCCAGCGAAAATGCAAAGCAAACACAAGCCAGCAAAGTCAAAACACGCCTGTCGGATAAACTGAAGACGCTCTCTCAGTCGCACATGTACTCCGACACGCGCGGTTGTCAGCAATAACAAAGCCAGAGCGACAAGGAGCATGTTATCCTGTCGTGTTGTCGTGTATGTTTGAATTACCCTTACAGGCCTCTCTGTGCACTCTCTCACTCTCTGTTGCTTTGCTCGTGCGGCAGATGTGCAATCGTCGTCAGCACTCGTTTCTTCATGGTTTTGCCTCGCATATGCCATCAGCTGCATGTCTCGAACATCAAACGATATCCTGTGTATCCTTGTGCGTATTTCGACGTGTGTTTGAAGTGACAACCGGCGTAGGATCGTGGCTGTTGGTGCCACTTCAGCTTCTTTCTCTTATTTACAACTGCTATAGCACATCTTTGAACCAACGCTATTCAAAGTATGTTGCTTATAAGGTCACAGATACATCTTGCTGTGCGAAGCAAGCTCAATGGCATTCATATCCTCAAAGGATATCAAAATCAAAGGGATCGAAATGTTTCAGATCTGGTCTTGCATAACAACAAAAGACATTATTGTGGATGAGCACGAAATTTGAAAAGAGTTAAAGTTTATCTTTGAAAAATTAATAGAAAATGTTATGCCAATAAGATCACAACCATGATAAAGAATCCTGCATGTTATTATAAGAGATATTTGTAATCCCATGAACAATGGAACTTGTAGAGAACTCTCGAAAATTATGAACATTTCCTTAAGCTTGTTGAGCTCCTTAGCTGATTCATAAATTCAACAATTTCCCAATGATCGACAGCAAACCTTCATATAGAAAATTCGTCAAGTGTTTAAAGTGTCTGTTCAGCATTGTAACACACGTGCCAAGTAAATCGAGCCTGAAAAACTGTTGAATAACAAATATGCGGCCACAATATGAAGTTAAAGCCAAAACGTGAGTAAGGCAATGCAAACTTTCATTCAACCGGCAGCGCGAGATGACGGACGGAGGGCAGGCAAGTCGGTCAGTCGGTCGGTTGTTCGCTTAGTTAGACGATGAGCTCAGCTGTAGTGAGTGAGACACTTGTAAACTATTTGACGTCTATCTAAAGACCTTTTCTCTTTTACTTTCTTATTTTAGCTTGTTGGCATACCTTCATTGAATAGTCTGTAAGCCATGTCTAAAGGTTTATTCATTTGCACATTCGCTCGTTCGTTCAACATCATTATCATCGGTCGATTTGCCGAAGTTTCGTACTTTACAAGCGCTTTTGTCATTGTGTAACCATGTTGCACATCCTTTGCTTAAATGTTCGACACAGACAGTTATTTATGCCGGCGGTTTGGCTTGGCGGCAGCTTGTAGGCATGTGTGAAGCAGCTTTGTTGGCATGTTGCCCAAAATGGTGACAAATTTCCGTTAAGCTGTAAAACAGATGTTCGAAATGAACGATGGGGCCAATGATTGGATAAAGAGTTAAGTTTCCGAACAACACAAAACTTTAAGTGAAAGCACAAGTCAAAGTATTCGTTGCGGCAGTATTCATTAACAGTTTTAAATGAGTTGTCTCACTTAATTAAACAACTTATTTGGCCAACGGTTGCATACTATATCAAAATATAATACTAAAGTCTGGAAGTGTTTTGCTTTGATACTAATTATTGTTGCATTTTGAATTCATTTTTTAACATTTTCAAAGTATCTGTGTGAATGTGAAAGCAGTAAGCACAACAAAATCAACTCCCTGAATTGTATAAGTCCAAGCAACTCAACTGCACAGCGGCTGTTCAGAGGCACTGCCAGGACCCGAAGGTGGTAGCAATGCCAACAAACGTGAATTGCATGTTGCAACGACTGCCAATGTGTTTATTGATAAAACACTGTTTTATGTCGCAGCCAGGCCCAAAGTTGGCGCTATGGTAATGGTCTGCTTTGTATTTAAGCACCATTCAAATGTCAATCATAAACGAATGCTTTTGCTGCAGATTACCACTATTCCAAATTGGAGCACAGAAAGGTTACGAAAGTATTTTTTTTATAGACTCGAACTTCTATTTGGAATTTGTAGTTTCGTACAGCAAAGAGTCAAGTATTGAAAGTGTGCCGTGAAATCAAATTACATATGTTCATTCATACTCATTTGTATACATTAAACGATTATTCCTTTGTTGCCAAATCATACATTGTGAGGTGTGACTTGCCTCCTTTTGTTATTAATGTATGTGCGGCAGCCAAATGGAAGCAAAGCCAATAAATGAATACGAACACAAAAGTCCTGCTGATAAGCCATTCAGCTGGAATATGGTCATCAATTTTCGTTTCAACAAAAAGTCAACTGAGTTCAAGCAACTTGGTATGTCTTAAGACACCGAAGGTCGGTGGGGTCGAACGGGCAGTCGCACCGTGAACGGCGTGAAAAAATGCTATTTACATTCGTCTAATACTATAAGCAACCGCCCAAAGTCTTTTATGTACATTTTCTTTTCGGCTCGCCTAGACATTGAGTTTATTGCTTGTTGCCGTAGTTTCGTTAGGCCTTAAGCCATGTAGCAAGTTTTTCTTCATTCATTTACACATTCGGCTGCCCGGCCAACGTCATCATCATTACTATTTAAGTTTCTTAGAGTGCAAAACCTTTCGTCATTGTTTGTTCTGCAACTTCATAAAGAAACTGACCTACATACGATATAAGGCATTGAACGTCGTCTATTTAAATATATGTCTCACAACACTCATTGTGTCTGCGGCTTCTGTAAGTGTTCGTGCTCTTGGAATACAATTTACGGCAGGCAAATGTACCGTTTTGTTGGCATTTTGCCCAAAATCTGACAAATTTTGTTAAATTGTCAAACATATTTTAGAAATGAAATGTAATAGAAACGATTTGGGAAAAAATGGGTACAACTAGCATAAGAGAAAAGTAAAGGCGGCAAATTCGTGCACTTCAAACATAACATCATCAATGGCATTAACCAATTTTTAGGTCTTTGCAGTGATGTCTTTTATAAGACATGTGTTTATTAAAGTTAAAGTCGGTTATACAATGGGCATGTACTCTTCATAGTTTATTGTTTCATGCGTGCAATCAAATGGTACCGGCAAGAATACCAAAATGACTAAGCCAAGAGTCACCAACCGTCAATGATGACAAATCCGTATTTCAAGCACTTGGCAGCAACAAGTCAAATGTCATCACCTGCATTCATAATTCGTGTCGATATCGTTTGTCATAGCTTGTAATTAAATTCCACAATTCTCAACGTTACTCACAATTGTAATTAAACGTAAAATGCCAAATACCTCTGACACTGCATTACTACCATGTTGCCATTAATCATGCTTTTATTCTCGCTTATTCTGCTATTATCTGCTCACTACAAGCCTTCTGACGTCTTCGTAAAATATGTTGTCTAATAAATTTTCAAGCAAATAAATATTGTGTTGAGTGCTCTTCGACTGCTGCTCAAAGTCAGACCACTCATACCAGAGGCGCGACTGGGTAACTTCTTTCGAGCGTTTGCCTTTCGTACTTGTCTTAAATGGCATTGCGGAATTTCAATTTTGTAATCTTTATTATTTTTTCGTCAATTGGTTTCTTTGTTAATTAACAAGTCAGTCTTGTGCAAATTGACATAACCAAATAGAATTCTCTGTGTTTTGCGTCAAATGCATCTGTAGAGCGAAAATGATTGTGCAACATTTACTGCCAAACGACATTTTATATTTGTTTTTAATTTCGTGTTACATTCTGACAGAACATTTCAAACACGATGCCACATAAACAGACAAAAATGAGATTAAGTTTGTATTCTTAAAGAAGACTTATGGTCTTATGTTAATAGATGAATAAATGCGCTTCCACGCGCTCATTCATTTTATCTACTACAGACCAAGAGACTAAGAGTTGTGTTTCTGGAGAAGGGACGGGACGGGAAGGTAAACATTGAAAAACGTTTATAAACATGGTATTGTCAATATTTATTTTCAGTGTTCATAGAGAACGTACGGAAAAGAGAAGCGCCTATATAATATTATGCCAATTTATGCAAAATATTTGCATTTTTCACGCTTTCATTGAAAAATTCCATACCTGCAAGCATATAAATTTAAAAAAAGAAAATATTAATTTATGTTTATAATGGTTTGCTCTTCTTAAACGCATGTTAAGCTCGAAATGAATATGTGTACACAATACACGCGCATATAAATTGCGTACTTTGCGGCGTTTTTCCATACACACGTACAATTTTAATTGTATTTTCATTTAATTACCATTTGTTTTTTCCTATTTTTTTCAATTTTCATTTTATATTCGATGAAATGTTTCAAACAAAAAGTTTTCATTGCAGTTTCCTCATTTTAAAGAGGTCAGCGGAAATTGGCTTGGCATGATAAACGAACTGACGACGAAAGAGAAATAAATTCACAACTGTTTAACTTTGTTACAGTTGCAGATACTTTCAATAAAAAAACACACAAGTCGCTTTTATTTGACATCAGACAATGCAATATGCAAAATGTCTGCAGCAGCCGTCGTGATATATCATTCTTGTCAAATTCACTTCGAAGCTATTGTCGCTCTTGCATATTTTATTAAAGACTCTTCATGCAACATATATCATGTTGGCTCTGTCATTTAATAACTCTTTTTAGTTCTGACTTTAGCACTGCTCCTGATGCGTAGTGAAGTTCTGTAGTGGCAAATGATATAATCAACGTTAATCATGCGATTCTACTTAGTTCTATTAATCTCATCAGAAGTAAGAGACTGAAAGGTGTTAACTCACTGTATGTGTGATACATGCATATATCCAAGGAGAGCAGAGGAGGAGTAACTTAAGTTATATAGAAAGGCATAAATTTCCCTACTACAAACATAAAACTGACAGAGAAAAGCAGAAAGAAGGCGAAAGAAAGTAAATTGATAGAATGAAAAGTGTTTAAATGAAGTGTGAGCGAGTATAATGACTATGCACCTTCACATTGTGCACCTTAGCGCACACACACATGGATAACGGTTTGCTGTAAGTGATTGGCAGCTGTTTGAGGTTCAATAATTGTATTTAGATGTTGAAGGCTTGACATGCCTTCGTGACAGCGCTCATGTGTATGAGTAACGGTGAGGGAATGTTTGTAGAAATGTTCTAAAAATATAATTAAATTGGTACATTGGCTACTCCGATCGAACTGTAATTATTGCGGTTGTGTGTTAAGGACATTTCTGCGCTTGCCACCTTCCCTCATGTCTGATTGAAATAACAGTCAACCATTATTTTTTTGCCGCAACTTTGATGTTTTTACCTTGAAAGTAAATGCAATTTCCGTTTATTGATTCATTTTTCTTTTACTCGTCACGCAGTCAATAGTTTTATTAGTATTTCATGAAGTCTGTTACACAGTGAGAAACTTTGGTGTTAGAAAGAGAAAAGAATTTTTTTTTTCATAAAAATATGGCTAGCAGAAAATTCCGAATTCTTTTATATTTTATATATAGTTAACAAAATTATATCTATTAAATATGGTTTTAAGTTTAGATAGTTGAGATTCTGATTTTCAGCTTGTTATAATAATTCTTTGTATGACATGATGATCATGGGTGATTTAGTTGTGTCATATGTCTGATAATGTTCATTACCGTTATTTTTTCATTTCCTGCTGGCGTTGATGGTTGAGTCCGTTTGACATGCCTTATGGCACTTTATTATTTAGAAAAACTAATTAAAAATGCTCTTTGATTTAAGCTGAAAGTGAATATCAAATGAAGACTGCGCGGTGGGCATTAATAATTAATAATTGCATCAGACTGCATGAAGCGCCGATTTAAAACTTTTTCATTATTAGTTTTTGCTTTAATACTTTAATATAATATTAAAACCCATGTCAACATTACCACAAATACGCTACTTTTATATCTTGTATCGCTTGTATCCGCTTTACACTAACTACACTGACTGCTTCAGAATATTTGGCACCGTCTACTATTTGCCATCAGACAGCCGCGGCTCGCCAGCACTTGACAACAAAGGAACCTAAAATATTAAGCACTCAAAGGGAAATCAAGAAAGGGAGAGAGAGGGAGAAAGAGCAAGCGCTAGAAAGGACGTTTCACTTGTTGAAAGATGACAACTCATTGCTGACATTTCATGAACAATGTTTTTCACTGCTATTCAAAATTGTTATTCTTCCTTTGTGGCATCAGCAGAGCTTATAAAAAATAAGATGCTGTCATCTTTAGATTATGTGCACTACGTGACGAATGCGCAATGTTTAGTCAGTTGGTTTTTAAGTTGATTTATTATTTTTAATAAAGACAGACGGACGGACAGAAAACGCTAGATTGACTCGTCTTGGCATGCTGATCAAGCGTAGTTTTATTTATCTGTCAAAGTTTGTGAGTTATGCACTTTTATATGAGCATTTAGTTTAGTGCGCTTAACATGGCGTATACGCTACAATTGAAATGTCAACTGGGCGAGTATGGCATTGAATTGCATTTCATTTAACCGCTCCGCAATGTTTGCATGAAACATTTTAATAAGAGACAACAATATTTAAATCAAGCCCTTTGTAACCGCAAATGATTTTGTGCTACCAACATGTGTGGCATTTACTTTTGTCTGCGTCATCAAGTTGCAAGTAAATGTGTGTCGAGTTAAATGTTCACAAAATGTGCCATTACAAGAACATGTCTACTAAGCAAATATGAGAGAGCATTTGTGACAAGTGTTCCAAAAAAAGTCACACATTTGGAATTGCTTTGGGTCAACAAAAGAACACTTAAACGTTTAAATATTGCGGGCAACTGAAGAGCTAGAAAAACAAATATGACAATAGTCGAATATACTCGACAAGTGTTCCAAAAATGCAGAGCTTGTATATTTAATTACAGGTTGTAAGCTCATATGGCTTGTGAGAAATATTCAAAATATAATGATACCTCCCATAACAAAATAATTGTGAAGAACACTATCCAATTATTGTAGCTTACCCTGTAACTTCAGTTACAATTTCCAGACACCAATTATCCATGATGTGTGAGTTATGACTGTACTTCCTTTTTTGAATAAGAAAATAAAAAAAAAAATTACTGTTTTGTAAAGAAATAAATTTAAATAAAGGAAGCCACGTGGGCGTTCATTTTTTATGCTATCTCGTAAATTTTATCAGTTCTCGTTACAGAAAATTGGCAGCAATTTAGGCGCCTCTCCAAGCGTAAGCAACAATCAATTTTAATGGCAGTTGCGCTTCAAGTCAAAACACCGAGTAAGTCTATTAAAAATCTCAGCTGGCTTTAAGTTTAGTATCATCTTCCATGCTCGCCTTTTCTTTTGCTAATTTGCACCTCACCCCGTCAAAATTGATTCAAACACGCGAGAAGGCGTTTGTGTTATTTTGCCGCTGACTTCGCTAGCGTCTATTAATTGTGGTTAAGTGACTTTGAAACGTTGCTGTTGCTGCGGCTTTGCGCAATTTCACACCTTATAAATACTTTTGCTCCCAGCTCATCAACAATTACCGACAGAATCACCAACGAGATAAAATTCGGTCACGGTTGGAAAAAGCGCGCATGGATGGAAATATATGCGGACCCCTGTAATAGCGACCGCTGAGAAAACTGCGGACCTGAGGGTAATCACCCTTGCGCGCCTCTCTTGACTGTCCTTACTACAAGTGACATACATAATTGTTCGAATTCGAATACTTCTATTAATGTCAATTAAAATATTTTATCTCAAACTCAGTTTTACTTTTTATAAAAAATTTCTTAGCGCCACAGTTGGTTACATGTCAATCATTATAGGAACATATCTGCGTCTCTCAGCAACAGGACGTGAAATATTTCGAATTTTATTTCGATTCTAGCAATGCATCAATGACTTTGTATATTGCTGCCTTAACGACTGAACTCGATAGAATCAAGTATTCAACTGACTGCTAGTCAACAATATCACAAACCGTTGGCCGGATAAATTTAAAACCTTTTCCGCCTCATGCGCTCTCCAGCACAATCAGTTGTCAGCAATACGTTGAGAGGCAACGAGTGAATTACTCTCTCCTTTTATACTCTTACACTCAAACTCACCGTTTATATCCTTTAAGGACTCAGCGTGTTCTCTTATAGTCATGGTTGAATTAAAAACTATAGAATCTGAATTAAGGGAGCAAACGCATTTGAATAAAACATGACATGATGAAAAGTAACAGCTTTGTTGATTTGACAATTGCTGATTCAACAAGATGCTATTGGTAAACAAATTGAAACAGTTTATTTTTTCGTTTTTTAAATTATTAAAATTTATTAAAGATTCTTAGTTATCAACATCGTACAATAAAATTATCTTATGCTAATTAAATTTACAAAGCATTAATATTTAATATTATAACTAAAGAGGAAGCGATTCTAAATTCTTTCCATTGTAACATTGAATAAAAGAATAGAAAGATTGAGCAACATATGATAATGCCTAAAGGAGCGCTTAGAACTCATCTTTCATACTAAAGAGGAACCCAACGTTTAATTTTAAATCTGTGAACTTCTATCTTAAGGATCCCAGTGTGTATATACTCGTGTCTACGACTAAGGCAATATTATGATTTATTTTCAAGAAAATAAATAGAAATCGATGTCAAGTAAATGAGTAAAAATTATTAGCAGTTCTTCATTATAAGAGTTTCGAGATTGATTGACGTTCTGTTTTATAATTCAGATTGAGACTTCAGTATTCAAGCGAATGATAATAATTTTATAATAAATATTTCGTCTTTTGTTTTTTTGTGTAATTTTATGTATGTTTAGTTCAAAAATGCTTAGCCAGTAAATTCTTAAGCTTATTCTACTTTCATTAAAAAACAAAATAACATTTTATGTAAAAAAAGTTCATTTATACCGCATAATTATATCTTATAGACATATTCTTAAAGATCTTCCAGGTAAGTTAGACTCTCAATTAACTCAAAGTTTTTCATTTTTTATTTTTATTTGTTATTTGTTATTTTTGAAAAACATTGAATACGTGAAATCCATTAGCCTTTATCAATTGAGAAGTCAGTCAGTTTCTTACTTGAAGAATTTTCGCTTCTTTTTCGTTTTTTCGGCCTCAACTGGTCGCTGCTCCTCCATTGAAACTTGTCGCCGTGGCAACAACGGTGGCGGTGAAACACCGCTGACATTGCTCAAGTTCTCATGGGGCGATGTTTCGGAGACCGGTGAAACGGGACGTGTCGCTCTCAGAATTGATGGCAATGGCGGCGGTGAAGCTGATGTCAAATTAGTTTGATGCTCGGTATCATCCTCGGCAATTTTACCCAAACGAGAACCATGAACCGATGCCAGCTCCGAGGGTGTCTTCACTTGTGAGCCCGAGCCGGCCTCGTCGCCGAGCTCACTGGCCATGCCGAAACCAATGGTGGCGCCAATCTTGGCGCTTGCAACCTTGAATTGCTCGCTCAGTTTGATCTGTACGACATTGATGAACATAGAAGTGAGCGCAAGACCGAAAATCAAATAAATGATGCTGGCCATCATCAAAATTGGCCGATTTGGTACGAGATCACCGAAACCAATGGTGGACATCGAAATGAAAACGAAATAGAACGCCTCAAAGTATGTCCAGTCCTCCCAAAGGCCAAAAGCCGAGGCACCGATCACTATGTAACTAACGAGCAAGAGCGATGCGACAGACACGGGCAAATTGAACTCATCATCGACCTCATAAGTCTCCGGATAGGGTGAAGTGGGCGTTTCCGGATGCGAGGCGCTCATAGATTTTGCCGCATCCGATTGTGATTCAACATCGGCATCGCCACCGCCACCGCCACTGAAAAAGAAACTTGGACGACGAATCGCCATGTCGTACATTGTGTTGATGCCGCTCATCGCATCGCGCACCTGTTGCTGTTTGCGTATCGAACGACAAGTGCCTGTGTAGTAGAGCCGCCGCACATAAGCCCAAAGGAACTTCATGCCACGCGTAAACAGCTTGCCGAAATCGGCGAGTATTATCAGGAACATTGGTATGCCGATAATGGCATAGACAATGGTCAAAGATCGACCAAGCGTTGTTTTTGGTGTAATGTGGCCATAGCCTGAAAAGAAGAACAAAACGTATCGCGTAAATTAATGTTGTATATCAGATATGTTGTGTAACAGAGCTTAAGTTATGACAAAATTAATATTCCTCATATGCATTAGAGCATTTTAGAGTTTTTACCTATTGTTGTCACCACAGTCAAACAGTACAAAATGCAATTAACAAAATTCCACGACTTCTGACCAGGAAATCGACGCATGCCCAACTCAGCTAACGAGTTCAATTCCTCTTCGAATTTGCGCAATTTCTGACGCGCCAAAGATTTCCAGTCATCCTCTCTGTAAAACCACAGAAAATGTACCAAAAACATAAACCAAACTTTCAACGTGGTCGCCCACTACCTCATGCTATGACTTCCACTCCAAAGATTATCGATGAAATCACGTTTAACCTTGCGCACCTCACATTTATAGATGTTCTCAGCAGAGCCCTCGGTATAGCGGAACATTAGGCCGCCAAGACCACAGAGCAGCATGAGCATCAATGAGTGTGCAATGCATTTATTGCGTAGCCCACGGTATTCGGCCAACTCGCCGGGATAATCCGCCTTCAGCTGTTGCCACTGCACACGCATGTCCAAAAGCAGTCGGCTTAGAAACGCTCTGGAACAAATTTGCTCCGGTAGTTCGTCGGCCAAGGCGGCGGCAAGTTCCTTGGGCGGTTCTTCTTTAACTGTTATCGGTTTCTTACGTGCTCCAAAGAGTCCTTGGATCTTACTTAGCAACGTCGAAGTGTTTGGTTCAACCTCTGCTGGATCTGTTTTAGACGCGTCATCTAATGATTCATGTGCTTGTGGTGCTGTTTGAGGCTGCTGTGTTTTCACGTCCGCTACGTTTTCTTTCTGTGAAGAGGACTCCAAACTTGTTTTACGCTTCACCGATATTGGTCGCTCCAAGCTGGAACTACGCTTGGTTTCTGCTTTATTCGTGGCAGTTGTCGCCGCCGGCTGTCGCATGCTGCTACGTCGACGCACACCTTCCAACTCATGCTCCCGTGCCTTCTGTTCAGCGGCTTGCAGAAATGTCGCACGTTCAGCAGCCTCGGCATACTTACGCATGAGCTCAGCGGATTGTTGATCCTCACTCTTTTTCATTTTATGCAACGGCAGCTCACCCGTGCCCGTCTCGCCCACCTCGGCGTACTTGCGCAACATTTCGGCACGCTGTTCCGGCGTCTTGGAACGTCTCTGCGGTCTAATCGGCGATAACGAACTATTTCGGCTAACAGAGCGCCGTGCCGTTGGTTTTGGCTGCCCCGTTGCCTCCAACGATTGCTGTTCAGCACGCAGCGGCGGCAGCGGTGGTGCGCCTCTGACACTGGCCACATACTGACCACCGCTACCGCTGCTTGACTTACTACGCCTGAGCGCCTCCTCTGGCGCTGCCGTATCAGCATCGGAGGAGGAGAACTGTGTGGACGATTCATCGTAACGGCCCGAGCCGCTACTGCGCTTACGAATGCGCACTATGGGCGCGGCCTCGTGGCGCTGCAAACGCAAACTGTGCACCAGCCGGCGACGCTCTTCGTCGTCGGCCGGCAGCTGCAAGCGTTCGCTTAGCTGGCGATAGCTTTGCAGCAAACGCTTGCGCTCGTCGTTGTCCAACATTTGGCGGTGTCGTAATTTATGCTCGCGTTTTTCACGCTCAAACAAGCGCTTGTCCGTCTCGAAGCGTTGGCGCTCTTCTTCAAAGCGGCGCAAATTCAACTCCAAGCGGCTTAGATTCTCATCCGCGGTCGTCTGTGTCGTATAGCCGGGCCTTGAGTTACCGCTCGCGGTCAGTTCGCTTTCGCTGGACTCTTCTTTGTGCCGCGGCGAGGAGAGACTGCGATGCTTGGCCGTACGTATGAGATCTTGCGCTTCTGTGGTGGCCAACTTTTCGGCTTCGCGTGGCTGGGAGTGACTTCGCGCTGCCGCAGTGGCAAAACTTTTGTCACGGCGTCGCAGTATTTTACTCTCATGTGCGGACATTGTATTGGACGGCGGTCGTATCTGCATGCGCACCCACTGCGCCTCCTTTGTGGGTGTGAGCTGCTCTTCGCTATCATCTTCAGTATGAGCATAACGACGTCGTGCGCCATTCGTTAGCAGGCTTGGGTCGGGCGTCTTATCACGCATTGAGCGTCCCAGGCGCCGACGTTGCCTACCCTGTTTGCTAGACTCAGATGATTCCGGCTCCATAATGAGTTTCGTTAATGTATTTGCCTTTCGTTAGTTCGTTCAATCACCGTTTAACACCGCCAGAGACATTCAGTGTGATTCACTTATTATTCGTGCTCCAGTTTTTAAATAAGTGTAATATTTAATTTATATAAAAATACAAAACAAAAAAAACTTTTGTGTTTTGTTTCTCTTCTAATGCTGATTGTGCTGCTCGGCTCGGAGTCTACTCGGCGACACCAAACGACGGTTCTATTTATATTTCAACCGACTTGGCTACTCATCGTCGTCGGTGCGTTCATAATTTTCCAAGATTTTATTTATGCCGAATGCCAAAAAAAAGTTCTCTATATGTAAGAAATTATATCACTTTGGTTATGTTTTGTGAAAATTTATAACAAATGTTTCACTTTGTAAACAAAAGTCGTTCATTTCATGCACTTTCTCATACCCTCAAGAAGCACAATACTTTTTCTTATAAACTTTATTTTACTTATATGTATGTATTTCCTAAGATTGCAATATATTTTCGCAACTCAGTCGTTTCGAATATCCGCACATGATGCGCACACGAAGTCGATTCTTTTCAAACTGTGAGCACTCGAAAACTTTTGAATATTTCTGTTCGTTATATTTTGGGTTTTGTCTTGCGGCCTACAGCTGCTCCCACCATTTGCTCTGCTCTCAACACGTTTCATTCGTTTTGGCAGACAATTTCTATTTGGATTTTATTTATTATGAAAATATTTCATCGAAATTATTTTGTGGCAGCTTCGGCTAATTAACCTTGATAGTTTCACAATCAATTGTGTTGCTATTGTTGCGCCCTAGAAATATTTTTGCCACTTTTCTTTTCAACCTCAAAAGCCTTCGTTGGCATTTCATTCAATGACGTTATTGTTGTAGTCATGTGATTGTAACGGTGTAAATCTTTGGTCGCTTAGTTCATTTAAATTTTGGAATTTCTTAATGCCTTGCGTTCAAACCATTAAATTAACAGAAAATATTTAATTAGTTTTCCAATATTACAAATACGAAAGGTAATTTGTCTTTCAACTATTCGCATTTTGTTCAGTACGATAATAAGCAAAAGCAGAATTTTACCATGGCAGAAAACGCAGTTGAGTATTGACTAGCCTTATGTTTGAATATTGTCAACAGCTGTGCGAACGAGACGCCAAATATTTATCTAGCGGAAATTTCGCATTAGTAAAACAAGCACATGACCAAATGCAAGAAGGAAGTTGAATCGAAATACAACTTCCTTTGGTAATAGAATGGCGTGTCTGTAGAATTTCTGGCAACACTCTTCAAATATAAATTACAATTTTATTTATCTTATGTGTCAAATCTCCACACTGCAAAATACAGTAATATAATATTAAAAAATTTAAATTATTTTCGTAGCTTAGCCAATAATAAGTACGTGGTTGTGAGTGTCAATCGGGTACATTTTCCGTTCATTGTTTTCAATTTAAATTTAACGTTTAACAACAATAATGTTTAAAAATTAAAGGAAATTCACAAATTCAGGAATCAATATCAATGTATTTGTTCTATCTGAAAAGCGCCAATTCACACTCGCGCTGTCCTCATTTACGCCAATCGCGACATAAACATAACAACTAATCGGTTTTTTTCTTAATAAACCAATAAAAGTTTTAAAAATCAGATAATACTAAGAATATTCGACTATGCTATCCACTCATTCATTAAGCGTTAAATGTAAATTTGTATATCTGCAACCATTTCCTGCATGTATATTTCTGTGTATTTTTATTAGTAATATTGTTTATTTTATTTAAGTTTTTTTGTATTTAAACAAACTTGAGCCAAAGTAATAAATAAATGCCGAATTTGTTGACTTCTCAGACGACTTCTCGAAACTCAAATAATCTCATAAGTGACGTCAGTACTGATTATGAGCAAACATTTCCCTCGATCGGGTGTAAATGAGCTTTTGCGAAAATTGTGTGCTCACAGCGGTTTGATGAGGCGCAATTTTAGCAGATACTTTTTAAATCTGAATTTAATGACGGATCGTGTTCATTTTAATCGATCTCATTAATTTGTTTATAAAATTGCGAATTTTCAGAAACAGTTTCATTGAGAAAAAGAAAAATACGATGTGAAAAAATCTGTTCTTTATTAAATTTGTTTGTACTCATGCGAAAATGTCTTGAAAGCCACGCACAAAAGAATGCGTTTTAACAAGTTTTCGCTAGAAGAACTTTTTGTCTTTGAGTGCAAATGAACCCTTGCAAAATTTGCAAATCGAACATTTCACCACAACTTGAAAATATGAATTTTTATTTATTAAAAAGTTGTAATATTTATTTTCATAAAAACAATTTTTTAATTATTATATGGCGATCATCTATCTTATGAAGATCTTCTACTTGCAGTTTTAATTTTCCCAAACTAATTTTCTAAGCAAAAGATATTTGTGTAAATAAACGAAGGAACGCTTATCGAATATTCTCAATACAAGTTAACAATGACGTTGCTCAATGTTTATTGCACATTGACGAATATTAAAAGAAATATTTTGACACGAAAAAAATTTTACGACGCCCATAAAAGAAATGGAAAGTGTTGCGGCTTTTCGGTTTGTTTCGTCAACAGTTTTGAAGAAATACTATAAATAAATGAACAAAGTGAGACACGGGCCAACATGCGCTACAAGTAGCGACAATCAAGGTGTATTAGCAACTAATATCACGTATACGCAACGTCGAACTCAACTTGGCAAAACCATCGAAAAATACACCCAAAGGAAACTCATTGCTCAAAGGTTTCCCAGGTTCAAGAAACATTCCTTCAGTTAACAATGTCAAATTAAACAAGTTGCGGCAGAAAGGTAATTGAACCTTCGATAAAACCTAAAATTACTTTTTCCTCATGTGTTATATTTAAAAGTTGTCTGCATTCGAAATACAAACTTTGAAATACAATTTCATTGATGTCTGTGCGAAGTACTTGTGTGCCAATTTTGACATGTTCATTTGCAGTTTGAAATATTTTAATTATAAGACCGGAGCCGTTCCCCCCACAAACCCAGCCTTGTCTTCTTATTATTCATAAATTGAGTACACATTCTTGTGTTTTTGTCATATTTGTGTTAATTTCTTTGCCGAAATATATATTTCGTGTAAATTGCTTTGCGATTGCGACTTGTGAAAACGGTGACTGTGGTGTTTTTCACAGTTTACTTTTGGAAACTTGTCAAATGTGAAAATCAGCCAACAAAAATATTTATAAACGTACACGGTCCAGATCGACAAGGAATCTTAAGTGTTTAGTGGCAGCGATCTTTAAATAGATGACTTTTCATACTTTGTGCATAATCAAAATTACTGCTTGAGTGAGTCATGCGTGAAAAACTAATGTAACAGCAACAGATCAACTTACAGATTGCATTTTGTACACAATTGATCAGATACTCTTGATATACATGAGTGATTGGCACAGTACAATGCAGAAGATGTTTACTCTTCGACACACGACATCTGATTTTTCAAAGAGGACCAACCTAGAAAATTATTTGTGATCCAATCCTAAGACTCATTTATCAACAAAACCTTCCAACTTCGGTCGATCGTTTCATACAATAATCTTGACAATCATTCAAACGTTTGTACAAAGATGATATCGACAGTAGAGGGTATTTTATATGCGACAAAGCCGAAATAATTTTTTTTTTTATTGAATATATTTGTTTATTTATTTTTGGAAACAAATCCAAAAATATACATTTACATATTATATATCAATTGTTTAGTCAAAGTTTTATCAGCTTTGGAATAAAAGTAAATATATGACCAAATGATTTATTGTCGATCATAAAAATAAAACGTATCTAATTTGTTCTGTCAGTTTTTTATACAAATAAACCAATAACTTTTTTAATTTCTTTATTTATTTGATTTCTCGTGCCATTTAAAGTACTTCTTATTGAATTTGTTGACTTTGGTTTTAAAGAAAATCCAAAATGAAGTCATCAGAATATTCGAGGAATTCACAAGTAAAAAGACGCAACCAAGAATGTGACAGCGAAATAAAATGTCCACCTTAATTAAGAGCGATGATAATTTGTTTTATATGAAATATAAAAATAAAATACGCTCATAAACTACATGAGAAAATCATGGCAAATGTTGCAAAAAATGTTAAATATTTTTAAAACTTAAAATAAAACATGGGAAGAACACTGTGAAACCACGACTACAAAATACCCTTTAGCAACTATGTTTAGTCATTATTATATAAATAAGTATCCATAACTAAACATTGTTCTAAGGAAAGTTGTCTTTGGTATCTGTCAAATGTTTTTAATACTTCAAACAATGAATGAATCTCATAAAGACATTGAAGACACCGTTTTATTTTATCTCATAACTCTTGACTTTATCGAAGTATAAAGAAATTTGAGGAGCACAAGCAGATTATCAGTTAGTGAAGGGTAAGTTCTTTATAGGGTCAGTCCGCTATATCTTCTTTTGATCTATACAAACAGTCTGACCATTGCAATATACAAGTTGTTGGCACTATGTCTGAAGTGTATTATTGTCTGGTCCTCCTACAACGTATTCATATTAAATTTGTTGTCAACACAACCACCAATTAAATGATCGTATTGTGGAACAGCGTGAGACAAATCGAGAATGTTGAGTTGCCGCCGATTTATAAATACAACAATGAGTATGCGCGACGTGGGTGTCTTTGCACAACTGTCTCCCGTGCGTAAATGCGTGCACAAACAAACAAATCGCAGATACAATAACAAGATACAAGCTCTGTTTTTTACTCACCAATAGTCGTGTAAATTGTGGACGCATAAACCATTGAGTTCCAGAACGACCAAGGGTTCTCATATTCTGCCAGTTCCTCCAGCGTTTTATTGTTGTTTAGAAATGAGCTCACCGCCTCCTGATGCACACGCATCAAATTAACCAGCCTACCATCGAACTCCTTTCTGGCATACTGCAACCAAAATGATCATGCGTTTTATTAAGTCTGTAAAATATTTAAAGATGCTGTTTACCTTTCTTAATTCGTGATCGTCGGCGAGATTTCTAACATTATCGAAAAATGTTCTTTGTATGTACTGTAAATCAGAGTGTTGTTTTGCGACGTTGGTACCTGAAAGTTGCATTAGAAGTCGTTAAAGATTATGTACGGAAAACAGTAAAGTAATTAAAGTCCCCAATATCACACACATTACATTAAGGCAGAGACACAAATCAAATCAAATAAAAAGTTCAATTCAATTATAATTGATTTTCATTTTAGTTAGCAAGAGTCCTCTACAAATATCAAAACATTAAAGTTCTTCAATTCCACATTAAAGATAATGTATCTTTTATACTTTTAATGTACACCAATTTATGCCCATGCATTTGACCATGACCATTAGCAACTTGGCAAAAGAACTTCCGTTGTGTACACTTCCGGTCTCCTCATCAGCAATTTATTACATTTTAAAGACTTTTCCATTTAATTTCGTTTATTTTGCTTTTTGTTTTGTTTTGTTTGTGCTTTCGAAAGCGGCTTTGCTTGCAAAGCTAATGGAGAAGAGGCCAAAAAATCAAAACAAAAATTTCGCTTTGACCTTGACCTAGACTAACGCACTCAGATCCGCCCCAAAGTTGGCTCCAGCAGACCTCAAACTATTTTCCAGCTTACAGGGTAATAAATAAGAGCAAAGATGCACGATTCGTTTCGCACACATTTCCTCACTGTCATTCGGCACGCACTCTTCTGCGAAATGATGTAACTTAAATAAATATGATAAGTTTATGCCAAAAATGAAATAAATCTAAACTGTCTGACTAATGAATCGGCAATTTTTCGTAACTCATTTCTTTTTCCTAATTGCTTGCATGATTGATTTTCTTTGGAAAAGTTTTTTTTTTCAATTTCCTACGAATATTTTGAATTTTCTTTGGTATTTTTTGCTTATGCGCTCAAAATGTTTATTTATTTGTGCGTGTTTCGTCTGGCTAAATATTGAACCAGCATCCGTCCAAGCCGTCACTCGATCGACTCACTTGCACACGCCCTTCACGTTGATCAAATTGAGACATCAAATCGAAGATCTATCAGATTTACGATGCTTTCATTGCTACCAGACTTTTCGTGATTCAACTTTTAGTGTCTTTCGCTTTCGTTCTTTTAATTAGTTTATATCGTTTGGCATTTGCTTTGTACAATTTTGTTTTTACGATTTCAAAATTATTTTCAAAACACTTTTAGTAAATGTTTCGTATTAGTTGTCTAAACAATCAATCTGTGAATGAATGAGTATACTTTATACATATTTTTTTTTAATAGAGTCAAACACTTTTCGCTACGGTACACAATTACTCACTTTTATTGCATCATAATACACCTTATAAGATTTATAATTATCTTAGACGACTTTTTTCATTAATGAGCAACTTTTACTTGGAACCACCTATTATATGCAACCACCTATAATATCTATCATATCATACTAAGGAATATTGAAAAAAGAGTTCGAATATGACAAATAATGTTAAAATTTGTACACATATAATGTCACAGCTTAACCATAGTTTTCTAGATCAGATTTAACAAAAACCAATTATTTTCGATTTAGTCTTCGATTGAGGACTGTCTTTATTTTGAAATTTTCGGCAAAAACTTGTATGTGAAGAATGCCTTAACACAAATTATGTTCTCAATTCAAAAACAGTGATTGCCTTACGAATTTTGGTTCCGTTTCAATATAACCTATAAGCTCTATGTTTACTACTGAAGTTTTGAATACAGAATTGACTCAGATCACTGCTTATAATAAATTTCTCCCAAAATGGACTAAACTATCTTCAGTATAAATGAACCTTACCTTCAATAGCTTGGAAGAGCATCGCGCCCCCCGCGCTGTATAAACTGACAACACACAGTAGGAAGATGTGAGTGAACCAACGCTTTGACCATTTGCTGATCTTACTGTACAAGCCGTAGGTGAACTTCTCGCCAAAGCTCATGCCCGATTTGGTGAAGTCAACGAAGCCCTCGAAGCCTTTGGCCATAAAATTGCCAGCGGCAAAGGGATTCGCGTACTGAGGCCAATACGGCTGCTGGCCGGGACCCATGGCGGTGTGATTCGTTTGCGCCGTGTAGAGCGCCTGTGCAGTCGGGGGCATCGAGCCCATGGCCGAGCCCGGCGGTGGCATATTATGTATATTAAACCGCGGCGGTCTTTGGCTGCGCCTCGAGGGCGGCGGCGTCGTTGGCGTTGTCGTTTGTGACATTTGTGACATCTTTCACTTTTTCACTTTCACACTTGTAGTCGATTTTGATCAAAGGCTTTACTACTTAAATTATATCACGTACAAATCAATGCATTGAACACAGCATTTTTGGCTTTGAAAGTCTTGTTTGTCTTCGTATAGGATTCTTTTCGTTTGATTTGTAATAATCTTGAAATTAAACACAAATTTCCATGGACTTTTTGCTTAATTACACTTAATTCCTGCGTTATTTATATGTATCATCAACATAAGTATATGCAAATATATAATTTTATATATTTAGTAATTTGCTTTTGAAATAAATACGCGTTTTCCGTTTGAAAATATCGCTTTTGCTGTTCGGTCGTCGCCGTTTTCGACTATTTCGTTCTCACTTCAGAATTCAGACTGAAAACGCGTCAACAACAATCAGCAAGACGAAGGCGCGCAGCCAAGTTTATTCTACTCATGGATAAAGGCAGCTGTACGTTGTCGCCTGGCTACATATATTCCCAACGTCGCCGCCCCCTTGCCCCATGCCCCTTGCCGCTTCCGCACATTGTTACTATCGACAATGACGACATCCATGCGCTCATCGCTCTCGCACACATTTCGCCGGCAGCACATCATCACATCTCCAGCATCATCATTAGGTTCGTTCTCAACTCAACAATCGACTACAGTGTGTTCGAAGCAACGTCGTCAGCTGTTCTATGATTGTTGTTTTCTCGAAACATTTACCATATTATATTTTATTCACGATGTAAAATTTATCAAATGAATCGTTCTTTTTCGTTTCGACACATTTGCATTAAATATAAATAAATTTGTATAATATTTTTCAGAAATTAATTTTTGTTTTTTTTTTTGTGGTTATATGTTTTTGCTCTTATCGTTACTGATATGAGTCTGCATAATAAATATAAATAAATACAACACATTTTATTCATTTTTTTCAACGCAAGTTTTCTTAGTTTTTCTGAGTGCGCGTTTTTTGTATACCTTTTCAAGAAGGCATTTCAGTTTGTTGGTAAGGCTTCTGTATATAAAATGTATTATTAATAACCTTCATGAAGCAACTTTCAGTCTGCCTAAGGTTTTTCGTATCTACAGGCTTTGATCGATACATTATCCTATGCAAAATGTGTAAGATTAAATTTGTGTGTTCATTGACTTTAGTGAAAAAAGTTTCCATTCCTACTACGGAGCATAAAAGCTTCGAGAAAGGGTATAAAAGTATCGCTACGACTGAACTGAAACTTATTTTTTGTTTTGTTTTATTTCGCTTGAATTCTTGCGTCCACTCTGACCAAACGGACCACTCGGGTTCATCATCTGTGCCGGGCGTGAGACCGGTTCTTTGTTTGCGTGCGTAGATTTGTCTAATGATTAAAAAAATTTGATAAATTACTAAAATTTTCTACGAATTTAAAATAAATATCTACTTTGGCTTTTATTTTCGTTAAATTATTTCAAAACTTATTTTTAGTTTTGTGAATCAAATCGAAAAAAGTCGCCATCGGCAACGCTCATGGCGCCAAATGAGTGCCGAAGCACTTGTCATTTCATTTTTGTAATCCAAATATGTATTATTATAATATGTTTTCATAAATTGCACACAAAATGTTCTTGAATTTATTAGAACTTTCTACAACAGACTTTATATAAAAGACTAAATGAAAGATTTATTATTAGAGATGACATAGAGCGAACTACCATTCAAGCTATTCAATCAACAACTAACACCCAATTTGAAACCCAAATTAAAAGCCGTTAAAGTATTAAAATTGTTTCAAGCCAAGTTAAAAAATATTTTTGTTGAGTTTGCCATTTATTGTTATGTCATTTTTAAATTTGTGGCAAATAAATTTCACTAAGTAGAAAATAATGTTTTTGTTGTTCTTATATTTTTTTTTCGTTTACAAATACATACAAAAAATCATTATTTAAATGTTTGAATAAATGTTTGTATTGCAGTAAATTGTGTGTTTTCTCATTCTTCACTTCATTTGAGGCATTTGAACAGACACAAGATGTTTGCTACACTGAGGGGGACATATCGAATATAAGCTACAATACATTGCTTATAAAAAATATTACAAATTATTCAATATTTTGTCATAATTATTTGGATTTTAGATAATAATTTAACAAAAAAGATACAAAAACGCCAAAGTAAAACCCTCCCAAACAACGGCAGTGTAGCACATTTAGAAGTCGGATCGATCACTGTTGACGCATTTTCCTATGCCGCTGAAAACTTGAGCAAATAATCCAAAATTCACATTTGGCATGTTTATCGTTTTTTTCTTATTTTTTTTTTTTCAATATAAATTATTGTCTTGCCAATTGTTTTAAGAGATTTTTATGATTTATAGCGAAATGAAAATAAATGTTGGCAAACATTTTGGAAATTTTTATTTGCGCACATTTGAGACACGGCAAACAATTTTAAGTTAGGAAATATTTGATTTAATTTCAATAAAATCAAAAGATAATTAAATATAATTAAGGTCATTATAGAATAATTACCATTGAAAGCATCAACAACATTACGTAATCACTGAAATGTAAGTTCAATTACCAAAAACAGAAGATTTCGTTTTTCAAGCAAATTGCGTCGTAGCCGAAAAGTAAAAAACTTGTTTTTCGATTTCATTTCGAGCTCAACAGAAGCATCTCCAATAAAAATAATTGCAATTCATTTGATTTACGAATCGATAAAATTTTTACTTGAATTATTTTCAAAATAATCAATTAACACTCAGGTTGAAATCGAAAGATTCATTCACATTTTTCAATTCTTTCAATATTTTCCACTTATTCTAAAAATATGTTTGTATTCTTAGTATTTCTGTTTTTGCACATGCATTTAGAAAAATCGACTTTTGGTTGCCCCAATTTCATTGACAAAGTGAGAATGATTTTTCAAGTACTCGAAAAGTCCAATACAAAAAAGCAAACACATTTTTTTATTATTTCTTTTTCTTGGCATTTCAAGAATTGTGACTAGAGATTCGGTTATTTCATGCATAAATAATCTTCATTGTAAAACGACGTTTTTGTTAGAATCTTTTTTATAAGTTCAAATGAATGGATAAGCTTTTGATAGTATAGGTGGAAACAGGAGATAGGATCTCGAGACTAATCTTATCGCTGTAAAACTTTAATACATCACTCCTCTTTATTATTTGTCATTATATATCCTGTGGCGTTATAAATCAAACGAATGTTGTATGAATATTGCTTAACTTGTATATCTAAATCAAACTATCACTTATCAGATATATTTGATTTTTGATATTATATTCATGATAAGTTGTGTCCAATTAAAAACATTCAATTATTTTCTGGGTATTTTTTTCTTTATTGATTAATACATCTTTTTTCGTGTGTATATACATTAACATATGTATGTATGTAGTTACTATTAGAAGCAATCAACTGATTAGTCATAACAATATCTGCTTTACATGTATTTAGTATAGCATATCAATAACCGATGAAAGCATATTTCTGTTTTCATTTATGCCAAAAACTACACTGGAATATCATGTATTTTATGTATGCTTCAAACTTCTGTTGATAAAGATTTATATATATCATGTGCAAATCAAAAATGAATGAATAACAAAAGTACATATTTGAAGTTCTGCAACTAGGAATCTAAAAGTGAAATTAAAAACAAAAAACAAAAAACTTAAAATTATTATTATTTTATTTTGAAGGCACAAGAGTGTGCAAGTTTTTAAAATGATTTCTTCGCTTAAATTTGCACAATTTTGCATTAACTTAAATTAATATACATTTTAATACATTCAAAGTTAAAAAGTGAATATCATCAAAACTTATTATACATAATTATTTATATTTTCCTTTTTTTTTAAATTTTACTCACAGTCGTTAAACGTTTATTTAAATTTTTTTAACTTTTTATTTTTTTTTTTCTTTTATTACATGAAATTTTGACACGTTCACATACGAAAATAAAATAAACAACGAATAAAACTAAAAAAAACTTTATAAAAGTGAAAGCTTAAATATAATTTTATTGATTTTATGAATTTGAATTTGTATTTGTATTTTTTTTTTCTTTCTTTAGTTTACAAAACAAGTTTAAAGACAAAACGAAAAAGCAGCACAAGGGTTACATGAAAGTAGCGTTAGGTGAAAGGAAGCCGATAAGTGAGCGGGGCGGGAGATCTTTTGGACGTGTGAAATCGCACGTCCATTAGATATTTGAAAATACAGCATTCGAGTTTTATAGACAAAATATAAAGAACTAAGAAATTAAATGAAAAAAAAATAACAAAAACAAAAAATATATAATTCTAGTTTTGGAAAATCTCCTACCAATGACCAAAGAGTATGTGAAAAACAAGTAGGCAGCCGAATTCAACGGACAATGAAAAAAAAAATGAAAATAAACTAAATAAATAAATCAAAAGATACAATTAAATTTCAAAGCTGAGCCCCGCTCAAGATGGCGCTACTGGACCCCGTCGCGGCGCTTGCGCAGTACGAATCGATTTTTTAATGTACTTTTACTTTTTCGTTACTTTATAATTTTTTTGTTATTTTTTAAATTTTTCAATCTTTGCTATCAGGTCCTTTAAATACTATACATACACTAAAGCATCACTAAACAAAGCACTTGAATTGCCGCTAACACATTTTTTTGCGCCTGTTGGTTAGACTACACTTATTATAAACCAGTGACTACAACGACTGCAACTGTTGCTAACAGTCAGACAACCAGACAACAGTCGACAAACAGAAACTGTAAACATTTAACACAAAAGAATTAGTCTGTTAACAGACTCTGTTACAAAACTAACAGTCTACCAAAATATCCTTCTTTGATCACTTTATTTAAGCGCCTCTTTTGCTCGCTGCTCCCATTCAGCACGCCGCTGATGTATGCCCTTGAATTCACTCACGGTCGCCGAACGCTCAATGCACTTTGTGCCAGATGTTGGCGGCAAAGACAACATGGTCGATGTCGGCACAGCCGTCGATGTTGAATTATTTGTTGTGTTCGTTATTGTTGATAACTCTTTTTTCATTGGCATCGAAAATCGTTCGTTGTTTATCACTTTCATGTTCCCAACACTTTGGCTTATGTTGTTGTTCTTACTGACATTTTGACTGTTGTTGTGATTATTATTATTAGCGTTGTTGCTGTTGTTGTTGTTACAGTTATTGCTGTTGCTGCCACTATGACGTAAGTTATTAACTTTAATCGGTGGCAAATATGATTTTGGTGAGGCGACACCAGCGCCATTCGCCGTTGGGCTGCCAACGTGGCTTGTATTAACATTGTTATTATTGTTATTGCTGTTGTTTACATTTCGAAAGTCGGCCAATGAATTCCGATTGCTCGAATGCGATATTTTATTACTGCCAGAGGCAGAGGCTGCAGCAGCAACGACGGCACTTGTCTCAACATGCGCTTCATATTTATTAAGTTTATCGAGTTTTTCTTCGCTGGCCGACTGATTTTCCTTGTCGCTGTCAACGCTTTGGTTATGTGTCTGTACTTGATTGCTATTGTTTGCGGTGGATTTCTTGAGTAGATTAGCAGAGCCGATTGGAATGGCGGCATTAACATCATCGTCCTTAACTTTGAGTGAACGGCGGGCAAAAACCTTCATCAACTCTGATGTGCCATCGCTACCGGTGCTGTTATTGTTGTTGTTTGTGATGTTAGTGTTGGTGATATTGTTGTTTGACACAACAGATGCGCTTCCACTAGGCGAATTTATTAGCTGAGTGCTAGCAAAGGATTTCTTACGCAACACAACTACATTTCCGGATTCGACAGGTGATTCGTTTGGTGTTGTTGGTGTAATTGCAATGGTTTTTGCATTATTGTTGTTGTTGTTGCTAGTTGTAATTGTGATTGAATCCTTAGCTTCACCACCACCCAACGATGTTTTGCGATAAAGCTCTTCGGTGATGGATTTTTTGCGTTCATTGCGTAAATCTTCAATTTTCTTATCCACCTTTGACTTATCTTCATTGAGAAACAAACGCCGGCGTTCCTCCAGTGAGATCTTGTTATTTTGTTGTTTGGCATTACCAGCCAACTCAGTCGTGCGCACAGTGACAATCGCTGCCGCCTCCGGCTCCGTTTTGGTTGGTGATATTGCTTGTTTCTTGGGCGACTTGGCCACCGGTGATGTTGGCGTATGTAGTGGTGACGTCAACTGTTTCACAGGACTTTTTGGCATTGTTAGCATCTCAGCGCTACCGCCGCTGCCACCACCGCTGCTACTGCCCGTGCTGTAAACACTCGACGGTCGTGCACTGTTGGCGCTCACGGCACGTGTCTGCTTGCTGCTGTTCGCCTCATAGTAGTTGGCCGCCGTGTTGCTTTGACGCTGTGCACTGCGTGCCTGCCGATTTTTGTTAGCATTTGCCTTGGCATCGGCTTGATGCTCGATTATCTCAATGCTGTCATTGCTAGCGTGACGCATGCTTAAATCATCCGTGCTATAGCTTCGCTCAGTGGGCACCACCACGACCAACGACTTTGGCTCATTGGCTTTCGCCAATCGTTCCGGTTTGACATTCTTTGCAAGCACAACGTTATTCGACTTATTCAAACGCGCATGATCGACACGATTGAGTTGTATCTTCATGAACTCAGGCACATGCGCCATGCCGCTATCGCTTGCGTCACTGGCTCCACTGCCGCTGCCACTGCCACTGCTACCACTGCCATCGACAACGCTTGAGCTGCGGCGAGTCGTCTTAAAGCTGTGCGCCTTAACGGCCGACTGTGGTGTTGATGCTCCAGCTGGCGCGGATTTGCGTTCATTTTCGGATCCAGCGCTTACATTCAAGGCCACAATAGTCGAAGCTTTTGCTGTTTTCTCGCGCAGTGGCACTGCTGCTGTTGTGGGTGTCATGGCATTGCGTGACTCATCAGTGGTTTGCTTAAGATTGAGTACTTTCGGTCGTTCTTTGTGTGTCTTACTGCTTGCCAACTTGGACTCATGTTTCTGTCCGGTAGTTACTTGCTTTGTTGGGCTCTTCAAACTTGAACTTGGACTGGTTGGCGACTCTGGCTCTTCACCGATATGTGCCGACTTACGGAGTACACTCACAAATGGTGACTTCACAATTAAGTCGATATTCTGTTCGATTTCCGATATATTGGCGCTATTCCGTGGTGAAATGGTGGGCATTATGCCGCCTATTTTGGCCGGTGTGCTCTTCTTGCTGGCCGTGTGTGTCAGTATGACATTCTTCTCGGGCATTATGTGACCCGTCGATTCGGCGCGTGTCGTTGGTATGGACGACTTCAAAAGTTTATTATCGTTGATCTCAAAGCCCAACGAAACACACTTCTCCGTGGGTGAAGTCGGCGTGCCTGCATTGAGCGGCATTGCTGTCTTGTCCTTTGGCAACACGAAGTCATTGTAGTATGAGACCGGCACACGGAAACTCAGCGACAGATCTGGCAGACTAGGCATATTATTATGAACACCAACCACGTTGTCGCTCAACACATCACGCTCTTCCTGATAGTTGCGGAAGCTGCGCGATTTCTCAACGGTTTTACGCTGTTTCTCCGTATAGTAAATCAGCGATGGCTCATCTGTCGAGGTCTCCAATGAGTTCGACGAATTCGAATGATGTCCAACCGATTCGTTGGAGCGTGTCAGCTTCTGTTGGAACGAGCTGAGCCCAACAATCTTTGCTTTTTTCTCAAAGTGTGCCTCCGTTTTGAGTGGCGATGTTGACATTTGCTGTGCTGCGGTTATCTCACGTACCATTGTGGTCGACTGGAATGTGTCGCTGCCACGTGAGCTCTTTGAGAGCAGATTGGTAACGCTAATCACATCCTCACCTTCATCCAAGCTGCTATTCGAGCTTGTGCCTTTTTGCAAAGTGCCCACCGGCGAGCTGAGCTCTTGTGGCAAATAACGTTGCCGTGCCGCCGGGCCCGACTTGGGCTTAGCCGCTGTCGATGTCTGTTGTTCTTTTGTGCTGCTGCTCGTTGCCAAACTAAAACTGTTCACCATTGCATTCAAGCCACTTTTGCCTTCATTATTTATCTCGCGTCTAATGGTTTTGCGTGTGTCTTCAATATTTTGCTCATACGAGGCTGCGCTACGTGACTTGTTCGGCAGCAGCAATGGCTCGCGGTCGACGGCATCCATGCAGGACGTTGAAATTTGCAATTTCTTCGGTTCGCTTTGATTCAGTTCATCGTCCTCTTCATTGCCACTGACCTTAGCAATGCTGCGCTTTGAATTGCGATGCATTAAGCGATGCAAAAAGCCTGATTCAGTGCTCTCCGAGTCCACGATATCATCCGTTGAGGACTCACGACTATCGAACAGTGCCGAAGCCTTTGAAGTCAATGCGCGCAAACCAAATGAATGCGACATGGAACGCTCTTGTTGCGCCACAGACTCCTTTGATGTGAGTTTTGTTGTTGTCTTTGTCGATGATGATGTTGCTGTTGTTGTTGTTGTTTCATGCCTTGTGCTCACGGTTTGCTCCAAGCTCTTGCTCTGCTTACTGCTCGTAGTGCTGCTAGTAGCATTTTGATAAGACTCTGATGTCGTTGCTGATGTAGTCGCTGTTGTTGTTTTCATTTTGGTTGTATTTGTGTTTTCCACTCTACCAGTCGGCGGCATCGAACGTGTTTTAGTCTTGTTGTCGGTTTCTGCAGAGGTACCAGATTAAATTCAACTTCTTAAAAAATCTTGCAATCGTTTGTAATTTACCCAAAGTTGTCTTTGTTGCTTGCTGACCATTTGTTCTATGACTATCTTCATTGGCTTCCGGTATAGAAGACTACGAATATTTGGATATAAAAATATCAAACAAATTATAGAAAACACAAATTACAACGCTTACCTCCAAAGTACGTCGATGTTGACGTGTCGGCACATTCTTCTTGATCGGCCTTATGGCCATTTTGTGCTTGGCTGCTGAATGCGAGAGTCGCTGCCGCTCCGAGCTAACCCTGTCCACTTCGTCCGGCTGTTGCTGTTCGTGGTGATATGGTCGCAATATATCCGATGACATCGACATCGTTGAATTGGTCGAAATGCGTAAATTATAGCGACGCTCATCATGTGGCATGCCGCTGCCATCTTCGCCATCGGTGCTATTCATGCTTAGCAGACTCAAGGAGGACACATCGCCCGTTGTATTACTGTTGACATTTAGCGATGGCGGCGTACTCATTGTCATGCTGGGCAAAGCGCCACCGGCGCTACGCATGCCGCCCGCCATGCCTGCGCGTCGCTGTGGCGATGCGGGACTGCGTGGCAGGCCAAGATCCTCATCGGATGCATCTGGGCGATTGCGTCGCTTGCGCAGCACATCGGCTAGCTCGGCCTGCAAGACAAGACAGAGAAGCAAACATATTTGATTACAAAAGGGTATTCTCTTTGTGGTGTGTCGCTTTTTTTGGGCTTACCCGCTATTCGGGCAACTCTATTAAGATCTGTTAGTAGAAAAAAAATCTATTAAATGGCATGCAAATAGGATTTTAACAGCGTTCCGTGTTCAGGACAGCTGTTTTTTGCTTTATTAGCTAACAGTTTTTTAGTAACAGATCTTTTGATCATGTTAAATTGCATGCAAATAGGATTTTAACAGCGTGCCGTGTTCAAGACAGCTGTTTTTTGCTTTATTAGCTAACAGTTTTTTAGTAACAGATCTTTTGATCATGTTAAATTGCTGCTACTTTGCATTCCAATTTTACATCGTAGTTCCTTATGTTCCGTTGAGTGTTAAGATAACATAAGGAATAACAGTTTCTAGGAACAATGGTGTTGTAATGCAAAGTGGACATTTATTAAAAGAGTTGCCAGAATAAGGGCTATAGACATGTTTAATACCCAAGTTTTCCAACGAAAAACTAAACGTGCGCGCAGACAACTTCGACCGATTCGATTTTCATTATTCGTCGTATTGATTCGCATTTTAAATGGATTTTGTTTGAAGTCAATCATGTTTCTCTTTATGCATTTAATACTTTTCACATGACAACATTAAAATATGACAAATCTTAACTTAGAATATGTTTTAATTATTGGCACGCTTGCCAAAAAAAGAACGCTTCAATAAAACTAAACTGTCGAATCACTAAAAAGTGAAATTCCACATAAACAAACAACAACAAAAAGAACATGAAACTTGTTATTAATCCAATTATTTTTATTATTCTTACCGAGAAGGAAAGTTTGTACGCATTTTTTTGTTGTATTTTAAGTGCGCCCGCATTTCCGGCCACCATTTTCAAAACAAATCAACAAATTTTTGTTGTTTTTCTTTTTTTTTTTTTGTATAATAATTAATAACAAAACAATATTGTTAAAGCTCAACCATAAAAACAACAACGAAAACAATATTATTAAAACACAATTGACGCAAAATTTCACTTTCAACTTATTTGAATAATAACAATGAATATGCGATGCAATGCGACGCAACGAGGCAAGTATCTGAGCATGTAAAGTATTTCGATATGTGTTGATAAGTGTCGAGCTGACTCGCTGACGATGTGAACGCGTGTAAGTGCAACGTGCAACTAAGTCATATTTGTGCTGAGATTGTTTTGGCTTGGTACGTCAGGCCACGCCAAGCAGCCAGCCGTTGAGGATCGCAGGCAGGCAGCAAGAAAGGCGAAGTAGATACTTGCATGCAGTTGCAAACATACGTCAGATGATGATGCTTTCGTTGTTGATGATATGTTTCGGTTCGGTCTGATATGCGCCCTCAATGGCAACAACAACAACAACAACAAGTACAAATGACAATAGAGACGAGCACAATAGTTGCATGGAACTGAACATTTCTTCCGCCTTCCTCTCACACTTTCTCGTGCTATATCTTTTACACATTAATACATGTCGATGTGTATGAGTATATGCACGTGTATAAGAGTGTGTGTGTGTGTGTTTAATTTAGGTACAAGAAAAAGTACAACAAATTACGAGCATCAACTAAGTTCGAGAAAATTGTTCATTGTCAAGCGTAAACACGAATTTCAAGGGTAAACCAAAGATAGATGAATATGAATTTTGTGTTATAGATAGAGATAGAAGAGCATCTATTTGGTAGAGGTGCTCTGCTATAAAAAGTGAAAAATAGACCTAAGCAAACAACAACAACAATATTACAGCTTATCCTACTTCAAAATTTCATTCATCCGTCCTCTAGTCCGCAAACGTCTGTCTATGCTCATTTGTATTACTGAGCCCATCTTTGCCATGTGTTCAATCTCAATATTTTTTTTCTTGTTGCGTGTGTTATTTTCAGAATGCAATAACAAGAAAAAAAAAAAACAACAACAAAAATCAACTTCCTTACGGCTTACTGCATGTATCTAAGTATCTTTCCCAGCGCGATTTATCATTGCAGCGCCTGTCGTATGCTTCAATGACGCGATGCTTTCTGCAATTAATGTCATGTCTTGTTTGTTGCACGTTAAATACAACAAAATCGTTCTTATTTTAGACTCTTTTTGGTTTAGTTTGAATTTCTTGACACATTTTATTTCATTCACAACAAGAACAACTGCAACATCAGCAACATTGACGTGTACGTGCCGCCGTATTATCTTTGCAACTGCAATCATTTCTATCTGTTTCATTTTATTTTCAAGCACTGCGCCGTCAATCCTTACGTCAATAGATACATAAGTGTTCGAAGTTTACAGGTTAAAGACCTCAGACATTCATTGCGGTAAACGAGATGGTTTTGCTTAAATTGAGTAGAGCCAGTCGAATGAGATGTTTTTAAGGTACAATATATAAGATATAAGATTATGTTGAACTTATCATCATTTGATCATTTGAATATAGACCAAACTTTAAGTCATCAATTGGATATCTCAGAACAACATGTCAGATTTATGCATTATCATTTTAGTGACGTCATCCGTTGTGATTGAATTGTGCAATTGCTTTTTGTAACTATTCATTTATCTCCAAATGTTACTGATAATTTTTTAATTTAAGTAACATTGTTTGACTCACGCGTTTGTATGACTAATGCGGCTGAGAGAAATCGTCTGAAAGTACAGGGAAAGCGGACACGCGAGAGGCTCTCGAAAGGTAAACCCAATTTGGTGATTAAGCAACGATCATCAGCAAAAAGATAGTATTTGTTCGCCATTCATCAACTAACGATTAAGTGAAGCAACTGAAAGTCCTGTAAAAGGATTTTGTTTTGCATAAAAATATGAATCCGCACATAACATTGTACGTGTCGTTGGCCAAATTGCTACCTGATGATGGGAAATGTCAACAAAACAAACAAACAAGTTTTATCATTTATAGACATGAACGGACACGCTCAGTAGGCCACTCAACGTCCCAATGAGTGGCAATTTATTGAAGTGCCGACACGACATGAAACAAATGCACTTACACATACACAGACAAGCATAAATGCTCTGCTTTAGATACTTTGCACAGCATGGCATTTATAACTCGTTTTGAGCCGAAACTTTTATTACTTATTACGTTTATCGAGTGGACCATAGATAGATATATATAAATACATATAGGTAGATCAAGTGATACCTTCAAAATAAGAGCACGTTGTATTAGAAGTCGATATAGACTTCAGTAGATAAATGTTATTTCATTCAAGCGATAAGAAAGCATTTTGAAATGGTCTTAAAAGCAACGCTGTGAAAGTTGTGAGAATAACATAGAGCACACAGACTCATGGCAAAACAATTTATTTCTTAATGAACATTCTTAGCAGCATTTTTCAGTCTCTTGGCAATCGACAACGAAATCAATCAACATGCGCACAAATGGTCATCAACTGCATGCGTCAAATGCCAATAGGCGAACGATATCTTCTATTCAGCAATTAAATGGAGAAGAATGCAGTAAGTTGAGAAAAATGCACACGAAGGAAAGTATTGACGACTACTTTCCTGCCAGTGAGTTGAAGTTGCGCTTGGAGACTTCGTGTAAGCGCAAAGCGGATTCGTTGCCTTGGGACTGTTAACCAATACAAATCAAACTTAATTGAAGCCAAAATTAAAGGCAATAAGTACAAAATGAATGAACTCCACGATTAAGGCAAATCATCACTGATGCACAATTTCAATTAGTTTCGATGAGTGGAAAATAATGCAACAGGAAATCAATGAAATACATTTGAAAATGATTTAATTCGTTTGTGCCATAAACAAGTTTCAATTAGCAAAATTAAAAACAAAAAACAAGCGATAATAATTTTGCATAATCGAAAACAGCAGACGGGAAATGGATTGCCCGCTTGGCCCACTGAAAATGCGGGCATTTGCAGACGGAAAATCAATTGAAATTTGTCTGAAAAAAGAAACGTTTACATTTTTCGACAATTTTTTCTCTTTGGCTAACCGAGTTTGCAAACAGGAAGCAAACTATTACATGTCCTCGCGATTTGCCTGATGAACGTATTACATTTCAAGTCGACAAGCCGAAAAGATTTATCACTCAGAGACATTAATTAATCCATGTTGCAGAAAAGTGTAACTGCCATGACAAAGACACCATGACCAACTACGAATCATGATCATTATTATCGTTATCATTATACACAACACTATTAGCACAGTCTACGATATGTTCGCCGCCATCTTGACATTGTCTTCACTCATGTGAAATTGTCTCGACTCGCCGACAGCTCCCAATTATTTCAATTAATTCAGCAAACGTTTTTAGCACATCGTGAGTGTATAATAATATAGTAGAGTAAGTTAAAGATAGAAGATAAAATAGACAGTTTCTAATAATAAATAAAACAAACCAATCAATAACAAGTTTCTTGCGATTTGTTGACATGTGAAAGCCCAACTTATTGTTACTTATTTCAAACACTATTATAGGTTACTTATATTACTTTCATTAGTGTTCTGAACTGTGCTTTTAAATATGTACGAATCTTAAGTTCGCAACATTAAGATGCTTCTATAAAATAATATATTACACTTTGTTTCAGATAAAATAACTCATGTTGTATTAAAGAACAAATCCAAATTTTATACATTTCAAATTTAGATTACTCCCGTTGAAAAAATTGGAAATATTAACGAAGACTAGACTCCTAAAATGATATTTCCAATGTTCGGATTATTATTTCAGCATTTTTCATTTATCATTTTTAATTTTAAATGCATATTTATACATTATACAAACATATATTTTGGATGAATCAACTGTGAACTCAATCAAAATTTTCAACGTTTATATTTTTTCATAAATTTCACAACTTGGCGTTCTATAATAACTTTTATGCATTTTTGTAAACAATAATTGACTTCAAACACGTTCTTTAGCCAAACGTCAGTTACACTTGTAAGAAGTTCTTTTTTATATATTTTTCTTTTTCTACTTAGAGAATTCAAGAGTTACAAAACACACGCTGGCGTCGTTGCGTACTTTAAGATGACTCGTTGCAGACTGAAGCAATGGCAAGCATAGCCGGAGTTCAATAGCATAGAAAGAAATGCGGCGATTTGTTTGCTAACCAGGTTGGCAAACTCACTGGCGGAAGAGCGTGCAATGATGCCAGCAGAGAAAAGCGAGCGTCACCCGCCAAAAGCGTGCGGGATGGGGTGCGTTTGGCAAGCAAGCAGACAAGGAAGCCGGTCTAGACTGGCCAGCTTGGAACATAACAAGAAAGCTTCGTAAGCTGACTGAGAGCAACTTTTTTTTTTTGTTATTATTATTATTATTATTGTTGTTGTTTGGCGAGAACCCGTTTAAGAAAAAAAACCGACAAGATATATAAATGCAGTGCTGCAACAACAACAATACCAACAGCCAGCATAATGATAATGCAAAAGAAGAAACAGACGAAAAAGTTTAGCTTCTGCAACGCATCAAAGAAGCCACAAATTGCCACGCGTTGCTGCTGCTGAAAAAACCAAATAGCTGCTTAAATGTTGCAAGTTAACAATATCGCCAGTAGCGGCATGCATGCCATTTGGTGGCAAGTGGCAAGAAGACGCCGAGTCAGCGCTCGTTGGCTTCTTCTGCATTCGTTCGTTCGTTGGTTTGCTTGGCTTGGCTTGACTTGGCCAAGTTTTTTTCATTACATGTTGCGGTCTCGATTACAACTCTTCTATTTCAACTTTAGTTTTTTTTTCTACGCTCTTCTATTTGCTTTGCTGCAACGCAGAAAACCAGACTCGACTTATAGTTAAACGTTTGGCCAATGCTGATAATGAAGCTGACTTTCATAATTATCATCTTCAGCACAAACATTATCTCCAAGCCAAAAGTCATCATCATCATTGTTGACTACATGAGCTTATTAGGTAACTTTTCTCGGTTTATGCCAAACAAACAAAAAAAAACTTTTTGATTTAAACATTTTTCTTGTTGTTTTTGCGCAATGATAACATTTTGCGATTTGCAAACAAATGAAGCTTTTAATGTAATTTGAAATTTATCAAGTTTTTTTTTTTTGGTTTGTTTGAGAAATGAGTGTTCGGCAACTTCATAATGCAATTAGTGTAAGAAAAGTTTCATAGAATTTAATGAATTTTATGTTTGCTTTGTTTGTTAGTGAAAATGAATAAATGTAATGAATTTGTTAGAATTTCTGTTCACAATCAAGTACAGAAAACCCATATCATACAACAAAACTCTTGTGGTTATAACACATGAGTAATCACAAAATCAATGCCTTATATGGCATACGTTTGAGATAGGCGATTAGTCAGCCAATCAATAAATTCCGAAAGCAAACTCTCTTTTGCCGGTTCGCCATCATACAAACCGAAAACACAAAACTAAATAAATAAAAAAATAAATAAAACATAAACAAAGAAATTATTGACAAAACAAGAAACGAAAATTCACAAAGGAAACAAAAAATGTTGGCCTAGACACACCAGTCACCCATTAAGCAAACAGCCGTCACAATAAAAACAACACAATGGCAGCAATAACAACATGGCAATCATGCAAGCGCGTATGTAAACGCAACAACAAAGATTGACACGCAATAACAACAAAGCGAGTTTGAATCAAGGCAAATATGCACCATACATAAATTGAATTTGATTAAAATCAATTAAAATTGATTGCAATGAACAAATAATGAACATTTCTGACTTCTGACGACGTTGTTCTATTCAACACCCACCACAGCACTTCTTTTCTCCCTTTTTGCCTATCTGACGGACTCTTGTTTGGGAATTTCCCAAACAAAGTCGGAATTTCCTTTCTTCATGGAATTAATTTTAATGTTACAAGCTGTCTGTTAGTTAACGTCGTTTGAATTAACACAAAGCTGCAACAGCTGTTGCGATCACTCTTAATTGATTAACAGCATTGAGCCCTGACGGGTGACAAAAATAATTTGATGATTATTTTGTTTGTGAAAATATATCGAATATTATTGCTGTTTTTCTAATAGACCTGAACGATATGAATGTGTATTTTGAGACTGCTGATTAATACTAATATTACATACATATTCACTTATGTTAAGAAAATTTACTTACTTTCAAAACGATTGACAAACTGCTCGCGGTTGCTGATTCAGAGAAAACGCTGTCGTGTGATTGTGAGAGCGCATCGCGTGTAAAATCGCTGAAATTATAAAAATACATGTATTAAAATATAATTTTTTTATTCTCTTTTGAATTAGATCCGAAAAATAATAAAAATGAAAATTAAATACCAAATGTAAAACAAGGCACCACTAATGTCACTAATCTCAACCACCAAATAAAATTTAACATTTCTGCAAAATAACATTTTCCCAAATAATTAATAAAACAAATTGTAATCACTGGCGGATTAACCGAGCTAACTTAAAAGCATGTAAAATATGAAGAAGAAACCCAGATTTACTCACCTGTCTATCAAACGTCCCTCGCTGAGACTACGCTGGCTGTCGGACATTTCGCCGCCATTCGAAGACGCAACATTCATGTGAGCAACGCCGGTTGTGTTGTGTCCGCTCTCGTTGCCGCTACTGTCGAGATCCTGTGAAGAATCGCCCACGCTGCGCAATTTCTGACGCTCCGCGAAACAGCTGCGATTCATGGCGCTCGGAAAGACTGCAATGCCAATCGACTGTCGCTGTGATGGCAACGGCTGCTGGAATCGCTGATGATACGACGACGAAGTGGCGGTGGTTGTGGCGCTGTACATGTCGTTACTATCGTGAGCGTTTAAGTTCAAATTGTGATATTGGTGGTTTGGTTCGTGTGTGGGCGTCGAGTTCGCCGACGCCTTTTCTTGTTTAGCGCGCTTCTTTTTGCCGAGTATTACACTTAGCAACTCATCCCGATGCGCGCCGTATGACTTTGACTTTGGCAATGACTGGGTCTGATAGGACTCCTGCAGCTGTTGATGCGTCAACGGTGATGATGGCGATGACGCAGAGGCCACGGTTGAGATCGCCGAGAGTGTAGCACTGCGTAAATTCTTCTCGCTCGAACTGTTCACGGAAGGCGGCAATGTGTTGCTTGACCCTGCCGTATTGGCGCCGTCGGCATTCGATGTGTCCACGGCACTCGTGATGGTGCGGCGCCGAAAGATGCGACGCAGATTCCGTAATGGATGAAAGCGCCGGCGCTTGTGTTGCTCTAAAGTGAACAAATTTTGAAGAAGATTTAAATTAATTTTGAGTTCCAAAAGTATAGCAAATGCATTGGAAAGGCCGAAAAGTTATTATTTTTTTTTCTTTTGTAATTTTAAGTCTTAATAAATATTTTGTCGATTAACAGAACAACGTAACGAAACTTCATAATTAATTTTTGGTTTGAATTTAATATTTATGATTTAATATGTGACAATCGAAGCCTGTCTGATGCATGAAAAAAAGCAAACTGAGTTTATTGAACTCCGCATATGATAAATTACGCCTTTAAGCGAGGACAAATCGTGGATGACCGCGCTACACGCCATACTGTTGACATGATTACTCATAAATTTGCTAATTTGCACACAACACAATATCGCTGGCCACCGGAGCAGAGGCAACGAACTTGACATAACACACTCGTGTAGTCCTCAGCCCACAAGTGAAGCACGCGCTCCTTTATAATATCACGGCCCACTGAATCGTTCAGCGTCGGAGGAAATTGCTTTTCTAGGTGTGTTCAACAACTGCGAGCGACGTTTTAGCTTTGCGTACCCATAAATATTTAATAAACTCCTCACTCGACCGCGACTAATTTTCATATTTTGCCGTAATAATAACATCATATACCCCACCCGTAAGAATCTATCGACTAATACATCTTAATTAAAATGTATATAAATATTAGGCGACAATTCTTCGAGAAGTGGAAAATGACTGAAGACAATTGAATTGAAATCATGCCTATAATAATTTCCCAATATGAACACTCCTATGTTACATACACAAATTATACAACATTAGGGCAACCTACAATACAAGAAATTCATAAGAAAGACTTGCATACAAAACAGAACTGTCTAATCTCTCCTACATTACTTATACTTTGGTAACTACGTCTCGAATTTATTTTTGATTTGGGCCGAAATCCCGGCGGTACTGCAATACCGGGCCAACCCATGACAGAGGTGGAGCAAGCCCCTAAACACTCCGTCTATTTCCAAAAATCAGTTTAACATTTGTTGTCCTCCAATGGAGGAACTATCAGATGTTAAGCTGATAAGAACAGATACTACACTTTGATCTTAGCCATAAGGCCGAGAAGCGATAACTTCATCCAACACTCACTCAACTACCGATACGTACCTAGTTATAAACTGCTTGGGAATTGTAAGCAAACACAAGAAAATAAGAACAACAGAACAACCACCAAGCGTATAAACTATTTTCCAAATTTATTTAACGCATGTAGAATACAAACTTCATTGAATATAGAGCAGCACAATATTACAACAATACAATCATTTGGGCAGAAATAAGTCTCTTGCGCACTAATGCATTAAGCAGCACAGCGGCAAAGCATATTTTGAAAGGAATCTGTTTGTGACAGTCTAAGATCTTCAACAACATACCAAATTAACGCAAAGGTGGAATACATTTCTATTCTAAGAAATAATCTACTTTGTACAACGCATTTAAATTCATCAAAAAGCAAATACATGGAAAGAAAAATACAAATTGTATATCAACATTTACAATATCAATTAATGACTTCATGCTATGTCTGTCAGTCAACAGAGACGAAATCAATCCGTGGCGTCGAAACACGGCATTTCTTATCTGAACCAATTGATTGTGTAAGTCGCGCAGCAACGATTGTCCCACTTCAATTCGGTCTGTCAGTCTCTGTGTCTGTCGGTATCTGCAAAAAAAAAAAAAAGCTGCCGGACAAGCAAATCAAGCACTTGTCAAACGGCGCACGTCGCACTGAATTGCCACGGTGCCTGGAACTCAGTTCGGTGCACTTTGCGCGCTCACGACCAGATTAGATATGACCTTGCAGACGTAACAAAACAAAAACAACAGGACCAATTTCCTTTCTTTGTAACTCCATCTCTTTCGCTCTACTTGACACTTGCTTTATCGGCGTTACTTCTTTCACTCATTTTCAATACTGTTCGCTCCGATCTCAGTTTATTTTCAATTATCACTTGGTTATTTGTTGTTGTATTCATTTGCGTTGTGAAAGTTCTGGCCGTGCTTTTTGCCTATTTATGGGCATATTTTTTTCTATTTGAGCAAATTGTGAAGTGACTCTCTTGCTCACCATTAACTTCATGTCATATTCTCTCAACTTGTTTAAACCTTTTGAATTGCGATTAAAAGTTAAGAAATTCTGCTAAAAAAAATGCCTCAATTTTGATTAATCATTATTATTATTTTGGTTTTTTGTTTAAATTTTAATTAATCAATTTGTAAATGTCAAAACATTTGAGTCAACTTGAAAGGAAATGATTAAATATTGGAAGCATTTAATTGATTAACCAAAGACAAAAATAAATGACTGATACTCAAGTACATATTGCATTTAAAAATACAATTTATTGCCAATAAATTATGTACATATCAAAAAAAATTGTAATAAGAATAATTTTAAATATAAATTGGCAAAACAACCAAATATGTTTTAATTGAATTTGGTTTTTATTTGACTCAATAAAAAGTTTATTGACTTATGTATGTCCATATGTATCAAAGACATGTTATCGTAAAGATCTCTCAATAAAAACATGAAGTGAAATTTCACATTTAAACTGCCTGTTTGTGACTCAAATGCCTCACCTTGACCTACATTGTGCTCGTTGCCAAAGAAAACTCCTTAAACGAAATACGTGTTGAAAAAAATTACTTTACTCACGCGCCAACAAACTTGTCAACGAACAATTATTTTTAACCATTTAAACGTCTAAGCGATGATTAAACTTTGAAAAATGTCAATAAAAACAAAGAAAAAGAGATAAAAAATGCACAAGAGTGAAAAAAATAAAAAGAAAATTCAATTAGGTCAACGAACGGTTTTCGAGCTTCCTCATTAAATAATGCAGCAAGTGCGACCACTTGCCGCCTTCCCCCCCACACACACACACATATTGGATTTTGGTCACTGCCTATTGTTGTTGCTGCCGTTGCTTTCATACGGTTTTGCGGTTTATTTTTGTGACGAAAAGTGGCAGCACATGACGCCGGGTTGCTGTTGCCACCGCCATTGCGGTTTCTTAACCAAAAACAAAAAAACAAAGTACTAAAAAAGACTGCAGACACAAAAGGCACCCGCACAAAGAAGACAAATACAAAAAAAAAAAACAACAACACCGTGTGCTGATTAAACAAAGTACATAAGCACCAACAACAAAAAGCAATAATAATAACAATAAATACAGCAACAACAGCAAGCACGTAGCAAATGCAACATTATGGCGGGCTGCGTGCAGGAGGAGCAAAGAAGGCAGCAGCAAAATGTCTGTTAATAATTAAATTAATCATTAACACGAAAATGGCTAAACACGAGAAACACGGCCAAGTCATGAGGCACGGGGCAAAAGCAAAGTGGCAACGAACATTCAATGCAGTACAAATTTAAAAATAGCCGAAATGAACATGCGGTTAGCCCGTTTGAGTGGGGCGTGGTTGATGGGCTGACAAAAACGTGACAACAATTTTAATTGCCACTTGAAGCTGTCAATTACTTTTCGGTTCTGTGGCTTAAGTACTCCTAAAAATGTTCTTCTTTGTTTATAAATATTTAGCTTGATAGACAAGCTTTTTTTTTGTTTTCGTTTTTAAGGTTAATTAGAAGTTATTACTTGACGACGTGTTAAGCTTAGAATTAGATTGTGCATTTATTTAAACAAATAACAGAAGAGAAGACAGAACGAAGCAAATAAAAACATTATTCTACATTAACGGTTTTCGTGAAGTGTTAACTGAACTTTCTAAATATGTTACAATCAATATAACGAATTCAGCTCAAGGATTCTTCATAGACAGTTTTAGAAGCAACTTGGGTCATACCTGAACGCTAGACTGTTGCATGTATCAAGGGTCTCTATGTAACAAAGTAGAATTGAATGTTCTGTTGAATGGTTTGATTCCAATGCTGGAATTTGATACTCTTTTCACTTATATGGAAAGGACTGATATTGAGTATCTCAGTAAGCAAATCTGATGTTCAACTAATGAAGACATCAAATTGCTTTTATTTAGTTTCAACCAGACTATAAAATACAACTCAATTCTCTTAAAATAATGGCCTTCAACACAATGGATATGTCTACTTTTTTGAACAGTAAACTAATTAAGACCGTCTGAATGATATTATACTGCAGATACTTTTTAAACAAACGCAGAATTATTGCAACTTTTCTATTAAATTTCCAAAGCTCTTGATATAATAAATCGAAACGAAATCACACTTAAGCGCCATGGAAATAAAAGATATTAGCATGAAGAGAAGACAAAGTGATTGATTAAAAATTAAATCAAAAACTTTTATTACATCAAGACGAACCGAAGCCAAACAACACAAGTCTCTTAACAATTAACATATTTGCATCATTATCATGCCAATGAGTTGGTAAATTATGCGCTAATCTATTGAATCGATCCAACAGGCAGGCAGAAACGTAGATACTTACTAACTGACACCACCAGAAAGTGGTCACAATCACTTAATGTGTTACTAAAGTGAACATGTTGCATGTTATGTAAGGCCATGTTTGCTTTGTTTAAGATGATTTCCAAACAAAAAATAAACGAACGCAAAAACAATTTTTTCCATAAGCAATTTCATTAAAGCTTTTTTGTTATTTGTAACTTTTCAACAGACGTGCACAAACACCAAAGATGCGAAGTGACAAAAAATAAATTAGTAAAGAAAATAACAACAAATGACAACAAAAATAGAGACAAAAAAAAAAACGTGTTTAGTTGTTTTCTCTGATACTGTTATCAATTTCAGTTTATTGTTCATAAATTTCGTTGTTTTTTGGTAAAGAAATGTGCAAAAGTTACGAATTGACTTCAGTTGAGTTTCTTTTCTCGTTCGCGCATCTCTGACAGACAGACAGACAATTGAAAATGTGCAATCGTTTTTTCGCAATTTATTATTGTTGTTGTTATCTACAAATGGTCATGAACATTTATCTTTATATGACGCATAAAAAATAAATTATTTATTACTGCCGAAGCTCATATTGGCTCAGCTTAAATGCAATATTTATGACTAATTGTAAGAGCTCAAAAGAAGAGTTGGCAAAATATGAAAATATATATAAAACAGTAAAGAATTACTTATTTATAAGCTTGCGTAGGTGTTTTGACCTTGTCATTGTTGGCTGTTGTTTTAAGACTGTCATCATTTGTTTCCATTTATTAAAGGAAGCAACAATTTCAATGATGAGTTGCTTCCTGCTATCAAATTTGCACTCAAAATTTCATTATATTAAAAACTTTATAAATGAATGATCGTTTAGCAAAAGAAGAAGAGTTTCAAGTTAAATATTGTGGAAAGTTAAAAAGTTCTGAGTTATTTTTCCAATATAACATGTGGAAAAGGTCATCGCAAAATACGTTCTTGTGTGATTTGAAATTCATATTGATGATTCAAAAAAGTTTTTATAGAACAGATTTTCAAGATTCCACAAAAATTTCGTATCAGTTACTCACTCACCCCATACTACGGTAAAAGCTCTCGTAGACAGATATTAATATACCTATGTATGTACGTAAGTTCGTGTCCCATTTTGTGCTCCCATAAAGTATGAGTGCACTGAACGCAGTTTGATTTGTTTTCATTAGAAAAACAAAAACCTACAATTTCGATTGAATGTGTGAAATTTACTTCATCAAGAAGTTTTTTCTGTATTTTTGTTTTATGATCTGAAATTGTTTCTTTCGCCTCTAATAAGTGGTAAAAAAAGCACACAATGTACATTACTGTACTGACTAAAGTAGCTCATTCACACACACATTGAGTAAATGAATCGCAATAAGACAAACTGTTGACAACGCAAAAATAATTCAAATTTATTTCTTAGACAAGTTTCACCGCCAAATGTGGGTGCCAAGCCAAAGTACCCACTCATTTACCCCACCCCTTAAGCCCACAGCATAACACACTCCTACACCCAAATTCAGCTAATATATTTGCTAATACGATTTGACACCAATTTTGCTTCTTTTTCTTTTGCTTTGTATCTTTTTTATTTGCACAAAAATCGCACTTTGACAACAACCCACTGACGACTTGTCTAACTCGCTGTCTGTCTATCTGTCTCTCTATTTGTCTGTCTGACATTGACGATTTGGCTGCAACATTACTCAAGCGACAAAAAATTGCGCAAGTAGGCACATTTATTAATTAATCATTTGTTGATTTGTTTGATTTCCACAGAAAAAAAAGATATGTAAATTTTTCTACACTAACAAAACTAACATTTATTATTATTTTTATTATTTTTTTTATGTATTACAAGGCTTACATATTTAGTTGGCAAAACGAATTGCCAACAAAAACAACTCAAAAAATAAAATAATAAAATATACAAATAAATTTAAAAGCCGCGCGGCGAATACTTGAAGCGAGTGCGAGCAACTTGAGTTTCATTCTTAAGTTTTACTTTTTGTTATTCTTAAAAGTTTATTATTTATTTATTATTGCGAGTTTTGTTTTTGTGCTCGGCTTGTTTTCTAGAAGGTCGAGTGAATGCTATTTTTGTGTCTTGTTCTTGTAAAAATTCTGCGCTGAGCTCAGTTTTTCTAACATTTTTACACTTGTTTCATATTGTTATTTTTTCACTTTTTTGTTCATTGTTGTTGTTTGTTTTGTCTTGGTGTAGGTTGACTGACTTTGAGCAAGACAACTACAAAAAAAAATTAAAAAAAAAAGGTTGACGTTTATCCGCTTTACTTTGCGAACACTTAATTAATTTAAGCCAAGAATACACAGCGAGAAAAATTGTATAATTTACAGTTTGCGCAAGCCCAATTATGTGCCTCTCACTCGTTCTCTCGCTTACTCTCCCACCCTCGCATTTTGTGCACTTGTAGTTATCAAATTGCTTTTCTAATTAGTTTTTCTATCCTTGTGCAATTTGCTGAAATCCCCGAGTTTATTTTGCGCTAAATTATTAAATGCTCGATGCCTTAAATTTGTTTTAAGTGACTTTATGCAGTATTATAAACATTATCTACTCACATATAGAATTTTGTCTTATCGCTTTTATGGACAGTACTTTTCAATTAAAGTTAAGTCACAGTAAATAGGTTTTTTGTACTTAGCTTGTTTTATGTATTGATTGGAAATAATAAATGACTTGCTTTGTTATAAAAAAAAAAAGTAATTAACGCGACACAAAAACAGTTCAATTTAAAAATAACCTTTCGTTTAAACTATTTGATTAAATTCTATTATAATAAATAACTATTATATTAATTTCAGAAAACTATTTGAACTATTCACTTGTCAGTCATATCGCTTCACAACGCGCCATGCCAAATATGATGTACTCTTATGTTATATGCGGGCAGGCAACACATGAAGCAGTTTAGCGTTCAGTCGCAATAATCAATTGGCGCAAGCGCTGTTTGGCCTTATGTAACATTGGTCTGTACAATATTGCTAACGATGAAGATTTACTTTGAAACGCAATGCAAGACAAATTTCACAATGAATTTTTCACATGCTAATTAAGACTGTAATCAAATCTTATATTCTACTGTACTTAATAAATATAATCAGAAGAAATATTACTGCGCACTAAACGCCACAAATTTATTATTATTACTTTTAATTAAATTTCAATGCCAAAGATTATATTGAATCGCTCACCAATTTAAAAAAAAAAAATCAAAATTATGTAATAATCGCGCTTCAAACTAATCAATTCCGTTGGGATTTAATTTTTTAGTTAAACACTACTGTTAATGCAAATTCCTAGAAACACTTCTCTCAACTCGTTCGCTTCGTGTCGCAATTCAAGTATAGAAATATACATTTTACGATTTTTTGTTTGAATAAAGAGAAGACGTCTTCGAGTACATTTCAAATAAATCGATAAGCGCAAAAAGTGTCAAAGGCACAATAAATAACATCAAATCGAGATAGCTAAGTGCCAAACAACGCACGCAACTTTGAATCAGAATCGATACAATCGATACATAATCTGCTTATGAGGCTTATCAGCGCAGCCAAAAGAAAAGAAAAAAGTATGTGAAGAAAAACAATTTGAGTGAAGTGTGGCAAACCGCGAAAGGCATCGAAAGACGTCAAAAAATGTGCTTGGTTGGATCACGCAGAAACAGCAACAAAAACAACAACAACAAATGGAAAGACAGACAAAACTACAGTAAATTCTTATAAGAAATTTATGAAATACGCGTGCAAAATGAGTTTTTTACTTGATTTTTTTCGTACTCATTTATTAACTCATTTTTTCAATTGATTTTTAATGCCAACTTTTGATAATATGTCTGTTATTTGATAAAATTTTACATGGTCAGCAAAAATAGTGAAATACAAAAACAACAACAAAAGTATCTAATGCCACATAAAGTTTTCATAGAAATGTTGTCATTTTTTTACGGCTACTTGGCGTCTCGACTTTTGTCATACTGCAATGTCATTCACGATTGTGAAGTTGTATCTGTATCTGCTACTCACGCTTGCGCCTTCAATGAAACCAAAAGTAATTGAAGCAAAAAGAGAAAAAAAAAATTTTAAATAAATAAATGTTTCAGCCAATTTGCGCTTAGATTTATTTTACTTCAAAAGTAGGTTAACAAACTCTTCCAACTCTTTGATTATTATGTCATTTCCGTTTTTCTTCTTTTTTTATTAATTTTTTTTAAACGGCTTATTTGAAGCTTTGAATTTGATTTTAATGATTGTTTTAGCATGATTTTTCCAACATTTGACACTGTGATAGTTTCAATTGACTGACCTGACCCAATGAATTTGTCGTTCCGTATGAATGATTAGTGAAACATAATGGAAGAGTGAGTGAAAAGTGCGTGAAAAAGAAGCAGACAGAAACAGACCATGAGAAGTTAACTTGGACAGTTTATTTTTTGGTTCTTTACAAAATAATATATTCAATGTTATCTCTATTGTCCCATAGGGTGCATTTTTTTTAATATGCCAACGATATGCTCGTCATATGCAAAGGTCTTGAAATGATTTTACTGGAATTATAATAATACTTTGTAAAAAATCATAAAGTATCAGATCATTGAGTATAATATACGATATGATTCCAACGTTTTAATCCATTAATTTCCAAATTATTTTTAAATTTTAAGCAAAATTTTACAAGAAAAAGACAATTTCTTCTTTTGGGTACGCCAAAATCTAAGCAAATCTCACCAAGAGGCGCGAGGAGGTTCAAATTTCAAGAAAAACAACCATGTTCCAAAATTTGTACACTCGACTATAAGAAATCCAAACAAAATATGTTAAAAAGTAAACATTTTTTGCATTTTATTACCTTATACAAAAATCACTGCTAAAAATAATTGGTGTTTCACTTGAAAAACTCAAAAAATTTGTTTTTAAAATAAACAAATTATTTACACTTGAAAAACAGCACAAGAATTTTGGTTTTTTAACACTTTAAGCAAAATGTTTAATTTCTTGCATTTAGCAATTTGACTTTTCACATGTGTCGTGCACTTTCAAAAAATTCTTTTGTTTAAGACAAATGGAACACTGAACAACAAATTACACATGCACTTTTAGGCGTAAAAGCTTTGTCAGAACTGATCGTAAATAATTCACAATTCACGTTAAATGAACAAATTTTATGAAATATATTAATTATTCTGTTTTTAATTGAGATTTAATGACTGCGGTACAATTTAAATTGTTGTGTGGTCCGGTCCGTCCAACGGTTCAATGCGGCGCGAAAAAAACACCTTTACAGGTGAAGTAATACAAGCAGAATGAGAGTGAATCGAACAAACTGAGCGGGCGAACCCGCAACGAGCGTACGAAATCGGCATACAACAAAAACAACAACCAAGAAAAACATCGCACGAAAAATCAAACAAAACAACACAGCAATAAAAAAACACAAACGCAAACGCAAAAACAAAATTCAAAACATAAACGAAACAACAGCTCAACGCATGCAAGCAAATTAAACGACAACTGTTAACAACAAAAATCAAAATGTTGCTAGTTGGCTGAAAGAAACTGTTATAATTTATAACTAAAGCACCAAGGTAAGGTGCGCATTGTTGTGTTGTGTTGTTGTTGTAGCAGCAAAATCAAACGCAATTCGGTGTCGCGACTATTGGCTTTTAACTTGACTTTTTGATGTGTTTTTGATTTTGTTTGCGTTTTTATTTGTTTTTTGTTTTTCGTATTTTTTGTTTTGACAGTTGTCATGGAAGTTGCGTTTGACCGTGGTTTTCTTATTCGACTTTGATTTTGTTACTTGTAATGAGAATATTAGTATTATTTAGTGAGTAAGAATTCTACTTTGAATAAGTTCTAGCGCAACTCTTCGATACTCAAACTGGTTTCGATACTAAACCATATACCAACAATTATTATTTTGTTGTCGCTCATTACCCTTTCCATATGCATGAATATGAAAATGTGTTCTTTAACTTTCTCTCGCTTCTTGCCCACACCAACAACAAAACGGCCAAAGTTAATTATGCGCGTAAAAAAAAACAACAAAATAATAACGCACAATAATAAAACGGAGGTTGGCAGTACGGCGCGGTCTGTGCCAAGGGGCCTGTTGGTACCCATAGGCAGATGATTACACACCAGTGTACATATTCCGACAAATACATGTGTGTGCATGTGTATGTGTGTACCAAATTATATTTATTGTAAGCAACAATAGTGGAATAAACAATCGTACGAAGTACTCATTTCTGTTGTTCAATTTTGTAAGAGAAGCGCGCAATACACATTGTAATTGTTTTATTAGAATGCACTGAGAAAAACCAAAGTTGTAAATTTAATAACTTAAAATGACATTTTATTAAAACAATATGTATAATTAAACTACGCTCTAATGAACTTCAAACGACAATATTTTCAATTACAATGAGAAGTTGCAACATTATAAATATAAGACAAAATTTTGCACAGTGTAACATTATAAGCAAACATATTTGAACATACAAAGTACGAAATGCTTTGTGAAAAAAAGTTGTAACTGCAAATTTATGTTAATTTCATGCGTGTTCAAAGCCCAAGAGAAAAAAGATACAAAAACACAGTGGAACAAATCAACTCAACTCGCTTTTAAACAGACGACAAACCACAAAAACAAAAAAAAAAAAACATTAAAAATCAATACTGAAAAACGTGGCGGCATTTTGGAGCTTTGATGTAATCGCTAATTTTTGCTGTCTTTTATCTGCGACATTTATTAAAACGACATATTTTTCACATTTCCACAGTTAAACTCGCATTTCCACACACACTTTTTGTTGTTTTCAACTAAGCTGATTTGAAATCTGCCGAAAACAAAACAACAACAGAAACCAAAGAAAAAATGCCTCAGTGCGCAGCGAACACGCCCATTACGCCTCTTTCAATTCGCATTGTTTTTCATTACATATCTTTTGTCTGTCTGTCGCTGTGTGTGTGTAAATATATGTGTGTGTTTGTGTTCATTTGTCTGCAAAGAAAATCCAATTGAAAAACTCGAATTGCTTTTCCGCGTTCATTTTTCAGGCGCTTTTGCAGTGCGATGAGATTTTGTTGTTTTGTTTTTTGTTTGACAAAAGATTTTCAACATTTTTTACACATTTTCCGTACAAATTATTCAAATTTTTTATTTACTTTTTCTTTTTTTTAATTTGCTGCTTTTTTTTATTATGTGCTTTGGTCTATTTTCCCTTTGTGTATCAGTTTTTGTGCCTAAAACATTTTCCTTGTTTGCAAAAAAGTTGACAACTCTGATAGCAACTTTGAAATTTTGTTGCAACGCAGCGCAGCTTATGTGGGCGTGTGGCGCACTCTTTACCTAACAATTCACTAACACACATATATGAACTAACCCACGCTTACTCTTCTTCTTCTTCTTCGTTATTCATACGCTTCGTCTATCTAGATAAACGTGGTATGTGCAACTTTTTTGCGCTACATTTTAATATCCAATAGGGCTTGCTTGCAACTTCTTCTTCTTTCTCCCACCAGTGCTGCCACATTTGCTGATGATAATCACTTTAACAACTTTGATGGCGAAAATTGTGTTGATAATGAAGTTGTTAGTGATGTTGCCGATATTGTTGATGATGATTACGTTTAGCTTTGTAACCCGTTAGCCTCTTCTGATTTTCTACTCTTCGACTTTCGCTCCCGCAGCGTAGTCAAATTATTGCGGAAATCTCAACATAATTGAATTTTCCGCATTCACCGTCAGCTGCATCGAAAGTGCAAGCAAAGTCTGAAAGTTATGTAACTTTACATTTTGCTTGCCCCATTAAACCGCAAGAACATTCATCATGTTTCACTTGGTTTGCTTTATTTCATTAATGATTAATTTTTTTTTCAAATTTCATTTGATATTTGAGTGATTAAGAGACACGACTTTTAAAACGGTTCATTACTGTTTAGATGATTGATTTTGACGCAAAGTCAAATGCAAATCAAACATTTCTTGACCTACTTCAAATCTGTCACAAAATAAGTCACAGAAGATAAGTTAAGATATTGCGGAATTTCCGCTTGACCTCTAACAAGTCATTGCAATATTAACAAACATTTACTTCTGACCTACTTGGTGGCTTATCTATTTTAAACAACATACGTTCCGATAACTCATCTCAACGTTAGTTGAATTCAATGTCATTTCACATATGTATTATAAAAGTTTCCTGAAAGATAATGGCCCTCTGAACATGGCGCAAATTAAACAACACCGAATTGTTTGCTCTGATAATAAAGTTGTACCTTTAAAATCAACCAAAACTTGTGAAGATGACATAGAAAATCTTACCATCATACAAATAGTCAAGAATTTCTCAATTCGTATTTTCATATTTCTATTTATTTAATATTTAAAAAAAAAAAACAAGAATTCTATGCATCAAAAACTTTCCGCAATTTTTCGAGGTATTTTTGTTGTCCTGAGGTCAAGTCAAGCTTAAAATCAAACAAATAAACTGCTACTTTTTGATCCTTTGAAAAAGCATTTAATTACGCTTCTGCCTACAAAAAGCCAAATAAATGGTTTTCTGTAATATTTTTGCCAGCCTTACTTACAGTAATGACAGTTTATTCAAATATAAAATAGAAGCCACAAGTAAACAAATGTTGTATAAACACAGAACCGAAGTAAAGCCAAAGCCAAAAGCAAATCAAATCCCTTTTAGCCCTTTGGGGCTTTATCGAGTCGGACATTATCATAAATTGGCTTACTGATATGTATGCTAGTTCATTGTGCCTTACACGCATAGCCCAAAGGAATTTCGCAATCTTATGCTTTGCTGCAAAGCCCAATGAAAGGATATGTGGCTGTGCAAAAACAACAAAGTAATGCCAGCGCCCGGGGAAATAGACGAGTTCGATTCAATTCTGTGTACCATTTTCATATGTCGCTTGACTGACGGTCTTTATTAATTGGCATTAAATAAACAAAGAGCGTGAAAAAAGGTCAAGAATTCATTTCCGCTTAGCTTTCGTTGACATTTGCCAACCTTTTCGTTGGTCATTCAACGAACGCCAAACAGCTTATGAGCATTGCTAAGGTTTCCGTGCGTTGTCAATCATTTTGACCCCGTCTGCCTGACAGTGACTGGTTAAGAATGTCAAATGAATGAACGAACGAACTGGGAAGTGTACTCGATCTATACCGACGGCTTCGAGTGGCAAAGCATTTCATTTCCTTTTCTGACTCAAGAAATGATATCGAATCGAACGACATCAAAAAAGAAATCAAGTGCTTAAGTCAAGTACACTCAATGTCAGCTTACGTTACGTTACGATACATTACGTTACTTTGCTGTTAGTTACGTCATGTCATTAACTCATTAAATTTATTTCCATGTATGTGAATTTTGTACTAACCTGCATTGGGTGTCGCACTGGCCTCGGTCTTGGCACTGCCACCGCCGACTGCCATGGGCGTTGATGTCGTCGCACCTGACATCATATTCGCACTGACATTTGCTTCCGTTAGCGATAATGGTCCCGCCGTTGCATTCATATCCAATTCCAGCGGTGGGGAATTTTCCCGCACGCAGGACATTAAACCGGAAGACATTCTGCAAATATAAAAAAAAAACGTTCTTATAAATAAGTGTTGCAATGCGTCATAAACGCTTCATTAGCTAATTACAGTAATATGCTAATTAAGGCATGTTGTTATACAATTGGCTAATTACAAGATATCAGGTAGCAATGTTAGCAGAAGAGTTTCCGATGACTACAAAGCAAATAATAAAACTTGAGCTTCATCGTATGAATACAAGTTGATTTGAAGATGAAAAGTATCCTCAACTAATATAAGCTCAATGGCACAATGCATTTCTATCAAAATATATTCATAATCTAATGAGGCGTTTCAATACAACAACTTTAATTATAAGTGAATGACAGCCAACGCACACACACTACATAAGGCAGTCTTGCGTCTAAAATGCATCATCAATAAACTGCGCAAGTTGGCAGCAATCTTTTTACAGCATCACTCTTCACACCAGCCATACTGCAAAACTTGGGCAACACGGCACAGTTTATTGTCTCTGCATATCAATAGAAATTTTCATCCGTGACTCAGTCAATCTGTGACATTGATAGATATTCTTGACCAAATCAAGAACAACAAATACGAAGTCGTCGAAAGATATTCATTTCGAAATAATTGTTTTATTTTCTGTGTTACTGGAATTGCCATCTAAGCCCACGCCAATATTCTTAGTTGTGCAAAATATCAAATCATTTCACGTAACTTTCAGATTCAATTTTAACACTTCATTAATCATGTTGCAAAAGCATAAATCTTTCAACGAAATTCAATTATGAGAATGTACTAAAATGAAACGAACACTTGAGCACACGCACACAGGAGCAAATCAACACACACCTACACTCAGGCTGGCATAGACAGACACACACAGATAATTGTACGGTCGTGAAAATGTTGTATCTTTTCCGTTGTGGCATTTTAAAGCAATTTTCAGCTCGTAAAATCAGCAATTGAAGCAACATAAGAAAATTGATTTATCAACAGTTGCTGCTCACGAAGAGAATTTAAATGAAGTGCGGCCGCCTACAACCACCTCCGGACCGCCCCGCCGAGGCTGGCAGACGAAATGATTGAGCGAAACGCATCAATTACAAAATCGTCTACCAAAGCGTTTAATTGAATTTTGCGCCTTCGAATTTAATTTAAAGTGTTTCGCAAAAGTCATGCAGCTACAGCTACGCAAACGTTGACGCTTGCGTTGAAAACAATTTCCGCTTAATTTGTTGCGACACTCGTGCTCGTTAAATGTCATTTGACACACGTTGCCAGCCCCAACGCCGCCCACTTAATAGTTGAGCGTGAAATTGCAGTCGCCTGCAGCGATGGCGCCTCTTTTGACGTCGACAGCGCAGGCAACTCAGCGCGCAAAGTAGACTGCAAACTGTGTTGAAATTGCCTGTCGATTAAAACTGTCAAATCCTGTCATGTCAGCAAAACGATAAAGTTGATGATGATTATATGTCATGATGATGATGACTATGATGATGTCCTGCGGCACAATTTCTTTTTTTGTGTTTTTTTTCAACAGTGCAGTTTTTTCTCTCTCGAGTGTTGTTGGTTTTGCGTTGATTTTTAATAGAGTTGTCATGTACTTTGTGGTAGATTGATGATGTTTACTTTGTCTCTCGGTTGTTTAATATTTATTTCAGATAAAATGTAAACTAAAATCAGTTTGCTTGAAAAGATTTTATGCAATGTTATTGAAAATACAACATTTTTCTATCAAATACTCCCCGAAATTCTTATTTCTTGTATGGTAAAAACAAATTTACGCATTTTGTTTATATTTAATTGCTTATCAAAGTTTTCAGGTACTTTACTAAACATTTTCCTCAAGTGTACAAAGCAAAATAAACGTCAAAAAGACATTAGTCATGCCACAACAAACAACAAAAAGAAGGAACATGTACAACTTTATGATAAAAATCTTGTAAAACAAATTAACAAGAATAAAACTTCACAACTAAAATAAGCAATTCATCAAGTAACTGTCAGCAAAACAAGCCAACCCAGAGGGCAGAGACAGAGTATTTTTACTTGATTTGTTTATCTTTTTTGTATGTTGCTTGTGCCAATAAAACATTCAAGCCATAACATAATATTTACACGGTACAACAACAGCCAACAAACAAACAAACAAACAACAAATAAACGAAAACATATACAACAATAAATTAAAGTTGATTAAATCCAATTCGGTTGAACAAGAGCGCAGTAAAAATGTTGAAAGCACCGAGCATCAAAACAAACACAAAAACAAGACTTTAACAAAAAAGTTCATCGAGCAAGTGTAAAAGAAATAAAAATTCGTTTAAATTTAGTTTGCCGCCGCTCGACAATGCATGTATATAAATAAAACAGCTGCAACGACTCCAACATTGGAATGCAGCAGCAGCCGATGCAGAAACACTTGCCACACTACGTTGCAGGCGTCCGTTTGTGTGCGGCACGGTCCCCGCTAAATGGCATTTTTGCTTTGCCTTCACTGCGTCCAATTTGGCGGAAGTCAAAGGCATGTGCCTCCCCCGTCTCAGCTCCTCTTTCAGCACACACTCTATCCCCTTTCTGGCGCAAACGCTTGTTGAACTTTGTACTTAATGAAGCTGCTGATAATTTGTACAACGCCTTTGGCGCCTTTTTGCCAGACGCGGCGGCGTATGATTAACTTTTTAATGGAGTTCCAACACGTAAATTTTCATCGTCTTATTACAATTTGCGTGTCTTGTTTTCAAACGCCTTAAATTAAACAATTTGCCATTATTAATTTGGCAATTTCACAAGAGTCTTTAAAACGTTGTTTGCGTTTGTATAAATGTTGTTGTTGTTGATTCATTGCAAGAATCACGAAAAGAGGATTGTTTACACAATGCCAAATAAAAAATTTCCTTTATCATGAAAACTCATGTTTCCTGTTCACAAGATTAAGTCAAATGTTAACTGAAAAGTTGTCCTTATTTGGTATAGTACTTTACTAACTATAAGCAAAACCTTCAAATACATATGAAAGACTTCTTCATGCTTTTCAAGAATCTCTAGAACTTTTCATTAGACCGGCGATTTATTCATGTTTCGCTTGGCAAATTACATGTTTGAATGAAGCGAAATATTATTGAAAATGTACTTTCAAAACTTTACTGTTTACTACTTTATGTGTGCTCACCCACCTCAACAGCCCTGGGCTGTTATGCTTCAAAGGATTACAAGACTAATTAGTAAATTTTATGATTTTTATTGCATATAAAATTGGTTTATAAAACAATGAACAAACAGCCCAAACTTGAAAGGATCACGGCAGTTTTCAACAACAGTTTGTTAGAAAAGAAAAACTTTGCTTTTTGGATTTTGCAAAGTTTTCGTTTTCAACGACTTTTCAACAATTTGTGTGCACACAGCAAAATTTGATGCATACTTTTAGGCACGCGTTATACGCACACAGCATAAAAATTTATGCTTGAGGAGATTTTTAAGCAAATTTATGAAATAATTAATAAAAATTGTTATGTAAAAACATTTTCCAACAGTTAAACAACACTTTGACATTTTGAACATAACGAATAAAGGTCATATGCAAACATGAGTTCATTAGCAAAAGTGCAGAGAACAATTTTTGTGCAGATTTCGTTGTGAGGTCGACGCGCCCCCAAAAAGTTGATTGAATGAACAAAACCGACAGCCATGTCGCAACAAAATATTTGCACAAGTGCGACGCAAACCACATTTTGTGTTTTTTTTTTCGACGTAAATTGACACTTGTGCGAATAACAATTGCGATGATGATGATGTTGTTATTGCTGTTGACGATGACAACGACAGTGTTGATGATAATGATAATGATGGTGATTGTGATTGCGATTGCACGCTGTGCCAGTGACTGTGGCAAATGACTGGTGGCAATGACAGTGAAAAGGGCGTAGGAAGTGCAATGCGAGCAAATGAACAGTCAAACAAAGGCAATTCAAGCTGTTTCAATTAGCGATACTATTTTAATATTTTCCTCTCTCTCGTATTTTATTTTTCATGTTTTAATTAACAAAATGTCTGTGCTGTCATACACACATTGAACACGCGCTGCGAGGGTGCAACAATTGGCATTGCCATCATTGTCATCATGATCATCATAGCATTCATGAGCGTTGCTGACGTCGCCATTCATAGCTGACATTTGTGAGGCTGCTTTGGCCTCGACTTTGTATGGGGTTGAGGTTAAAAGTCTGCTTCTGGGGTTGTGCTGCGACTGCACTTATTGTGGCGCACACGTAATGCAATGTCAAGGAAAAATGGATTTATTTTAAATCTTTTGTTTGCCAGCACAAAAGATGCTTTTTGTTTTATACTTATTTCAACCTTACTTGCTAATAATCAGAATCCGTTTTATAGAAAATTTGTTATGAGCATGTTTAGTTAAGTGACCTTTATAGCGCATTCAGATGAGTAGAGCAAAGAATGCTGTTGAAGATATTTGGTAAAGACCAAAACAGCTTTAAAATTGTCAATACTTAAAACACTTGTAACCCTTAATGACCTCGAGGCGGTTATATTAATCGCAAAATTTTTTATACAGGCAATTCAAAAGCACTAAAAGCAGAAAAATCGAGCAGTGAACTTGTATATCATATAAATGAAACCTTCCGATTCTAGGATGAATCCTTTTACGCCGCCAAATGGTGCGAAGGACATCCGGTTTGAAAGTTGGAGTGAATTTAATATTGCAGAGTCCGTAAAATTTCAAATAAAAGTTTGTATTATACAAATTAAAAAATAAACAAAACTTTTGTTTGATCGTTTTGTCGTTGAATTATTTCAACAAAGTGGCAACACTGACACCACAAGTACTCCAAAATATTACAAAAAACAACTTATTTTTATAATTATAATCATCAAATCCAATCTACCAAACGAAAATGCATACAAATTATTACATAATTATGTTCAACACATCATAAACTTGTTACTTTACAATTTGGTACTTTTTCATTTCATTCAAGTTGCCTAAGTGGACCTTTTTTCAATTCTTGCAAAGCAGAACAAAAAAATATTATTGTTCAATTCAACTGTTGTTCTTTCCAATTTTCTGCTTCAGAAGAACTCAAAACAATCTTCGAGTTTTTTTTTTACATGCCCAAAAGTATGCAATGAAATTTTATATTTACTTTTTTGTTTTTTTTTTTTTTGTAATTTTTTATTTGTTTCTTTTTTGTTACGCATAAAACATAAAAAAGCAACCAAACAAACATAGGAAAATAAATGTTTGCTTTCGTACTTGAAGTGACTTTTGTAGCTAACTTTTTATCTGCACACGTAATTACCAACAACATGCAAAAAAAAAACAAACAACAAAAAAAAAAAATCAGTAACAAAACAAAGTGCAAATTAAACCATACTTTTTTATTTGTTTACTTTTTTTTGGTTTTAGTTTCTTACAACAAAGACAACGTAGACTGACGAACTTTTACACTTTAATTTCCATCTCGATGGCCGCAGAAAATAACACGTTGTAGTGCTTCTTTACATACACAGGCAACAACTCAACTGCAGATACATTAACAACTGCCAGCTGCTGCTGTTGTTGCTGCTGCCTTGCAAATGTATCTCAGCGTGAAAATCTAACAAATTAACTTTGACTTTCATTTGCATTTACTAAGATATGTTCATATGAGCTATACTATTTCAGCAATAAGATACGCGTTTCTGTAACAAGGTGAGCGAACTGAGGTGAGAAGATTAACATATATGTGTGTATGTATGTATGCAACAAAAACAACAACAACAACACTTCAAACTTACGTTAAAAGTTGTGCAAATGAAATTTAAATTGCGCGTAAAATGTGTTAAGACAACTGTTTAAGTATCTGTAACTACAAATTGTATCTTAACATCTACATATGTGCATCATGCTCATGATTTTTTAATTGTTTGTTGTTTGTTGTTTTTTTTTTCATTTTTGGTTTTCTTATTTTATTTTCAGGCATGTGAAATTTATTTGTTTGTAAGCGTGTCATAATTATTAACTCCGTTATAGTTGGCAATTTACATATGCAATGCGCCGTTGGCAACTCTGGCAACAGTAGCAAAGCGCAACAACAATACATTTTACATACACACATACATATACTTATATATTTCTACGAACATGCATGTGTTTATGCAAGTATTATGTTGACACAATTGCCAGGAAGCGTCGGTTCTCAGCTTAGTCGCTCCTCAGATTACAACGAGCAAAGCAGTGCTCAAAATCTCTGAGAAACAACAACAATAACAACAACAAAAAAAGCGAAAGAAATATTTGCACTTCCCAAAAACAAAAAAACCACCAAAAAAAAAAAAACAAAACAAAAAAAGGTACAACAGACGTGAGTTTTTTGTTATTGTTTTCATTTCGTGTTCTTGCTCTCCCGCCTCTCTCCTTTTGTTATGCTGCTTATTTAAGGCAGACGACGAATTCTTATCGCGTCATATTGCACTCTGCCTCTTGCTGCTCTTTGTTTTACTGTCTCTGTTGCTAATAACATTGTAGTTATTCTCATTCTTGCTGTTGTCTTTTTTTTTGTATTTGTCATTGTCATCTTATATGCAAAGCTTTTCTTTTGTATTGCGGCTCTTACAATGTTGTTGTTGTTTGTCTTTTCTTTATTTCCTATGATTATTTTTTGCATTATTAAAAAGCGCTCAAAGTTAAGCCTCATTTAGTAAGCGAAACACTTGTTACACTTATGCTACCACACGCATGCACACACATACGCTCACAACAAGCATTCACTTAATTCTTTGGTCATCTTCATTGCCAATAAGCAAATCATGTTAATTTTGTTAAACAAGTTTTCAAAATATTAAATCCTTTTAATTTCATGAAGCTTAACTTAAAACTAACATTACAAAAACAACACGTAAAAAGTCAAGTTGTAAAAGAAAATTCGAATTTCTTTCTGCATTTGATATTTCACAAACGTTGAGCTTCTGATTGTCGAAACTAATGAAATCGGCGGTAAGTCAATATGCTTTACACTTCATCTGTTCTCTGTAATAAACTTTGATAGTTTCAGTTTCCAACTCAAGAGCAACTCAAATTCTTCAATAAGCAACGAATTAAAAGCACTTTTCTGTTTGTTTGTAACGAAAGTTGAAAGGAAATGAAAAGAAAATACTTGAATTGACTTTCGACGCTTATGAAAGTCTCGCAGCGTTTAAATTGAACAAAAAAAAACAAACAACAATATGAAGACGGAAGCATGTGATTAACTTAGATTGAGATATCTAATAAAACTTTGAAAAGATCAGACCAAATTAAACTTACCACAGTCGAACTTGAAGTAAAATTTTAAATGCAGCAACTTATTTTGATTGGTTTTTTATGCTGAAGCTTAATAAGTAACTTAAGAAAATGTGAGCCTGATGAGTTAATCAAGCACTGAAAATATTACCAAGCACTGGTTTTCTTGGGCACTGAAAATGGCTTTTCTTGCACATCAATCAAAGTCATGTCAAAACTTGAAACTTCTTCTTTCTGCTTCACAACTTTGACCTTTGCATTAGCGTTGAAATTGAACATGACACAAATGCTTTGCATTTTCAGCTAAAGTATCATCACTGTCAACTAGAAGCTTAGGGATGCTTATGTTGAACTTTAGACACGAAGTCAAGTCAAGGCGTTTGTATTAACATTAATCCAGTCAAGTCACCCAAGGACGAATAAATAACCCTCTTAAAAATTCATAAACTTTTGTGTAATGAAGCAAACAAAAATTGTTTTTCACACGAATTGATAAATATTTGTTGCATACTTTAGGGCGCTTTAGACATGCAAATATTTATGTATGCACACACACGTGCCAAAGCAACAACAACAACAACAAATCTGAATCGATGCTCTTAAGAAAATTTACATAAATAAAATCGAAAATATGCCAAGGTCACTGAGCACACAAAGAAAGGCTCAAACTGCATTGCGGGATGAGGTTGGGCAAAGCAATAAGTGAGAAGCCTGCGGTTGATTAATTATACATGTATTAACTAAAATAGCAATTAAGAAACAGTTATGTTTGTCAAGCAAAGACAAATCATAACATGTGCGATAGAAAATTAAAGTAAATTCATCATTGATGCATCAACGATTCAATATGATTGTATCTGCAAATCTTATGTCACGTATCTTTAAATAAAAATCAATATTTGAATGTGTGAAAAAAACAAAACAAAGAAGGCATGCTGATAACAATAAAAGTTGAAGCAGTGAGCCTTTAAAATACTTTAGGAATTAAATTTTCTGTTAAAGATGCTTTAGCAGATATGGAAAAGCTTCTTGCGCCGCAGTTAGATTGACATTAGATACTTTTGTCACTTTGCATAAGCTACTTGTAACTTAGTTTACTTTTGTAGAAGATACTTTAAGTTAAAGTATTTTTGTTAAAGATATTTTTACTTGAAATACTTTTGAAATTATTGAGATAAGTTTGCTTGAGATACTTTTTTTGTGCAATTTTTTTTTTTTAGAAATTCTTGCATCTACAATGTAAATAAAAGGGCATACCTTCTTCTTTTTTATGCTAGCGCGTCTTTCTTTGCTCCTTGCTTCTTCTTCTTCTTGTTCTTCTTGTTCTTCTTCTCTCTTCCCTCTGTCATTAACCACACCGACTTAACCAACTTGCACTCTGCGCACCGTTCACAGCAACAACAACAACGACTTTGTCATTAACACCATTACCAGCAACAACAACATCGCTGGGAGTCGTTGTCACTGTTGGCCTTCCCACAGAAACACTTTCAACAATTTTACAGTATTTCAGAAATATTTCTTTTCTTATTTTTTTTTTTTTATTTTTTTACAAATCACTGCCTTTGTATGCGTATGTTGTTGTTGTCTTTGTTCAATTAGAGTTTACATTTATTTGATTTATTTTCGCATTTCTTTGTGCGAATATTTTCCGTTCGCTGTTACTCTGCTTCAGCAACTTGTGGCTGCGAACCGTGAAATGTGACTAAAAGCAAAAAATGCGTTTTTGTTCGCCCAATTGAAGTCACTCCGAGTTTTATGTTGGGGTATGCCCGCACACTCAACACTCGTACACGCATACATGCAAACACTGGCGCGCACTCTCTCGCTGACCCTCTCAGTTGGTAAGCATTTGCTCTCAGCTGCTGTGTAGATGAGCCATGCATGGTTGGCGGCATAAGACAGTAACTGCGCATTAGGCATGATGAAAAGTATGAAAAGAAGTGTTGTTGTTTTGTTGTTTTTTGTTTTTGTTTTTCGTTTTTATGTTCTTTTTAATGTTCAAGGTCAAGGAGAGTAAAAGTGCTACGCTCCATGTTGAGAGCAACAGCAGCATCCCTTTTGCATTTGTTAATGTTGACAACAACGGCAGCAATATGTTGATAACCACAAGTTAATCGCAACATGCTGCTATCTTCAAAAGGGTGTTTAATTTACGACAGCGTGCAATGTAAAATGTTCGGCACATGAAATTTGCTATACGTCATAATTAACTTAAAATAAATTGACTAAAAACATCTTTTTCTTTATGAAATAAAAAAAAAATATTACAAAGTTACAAACAAACACATGGCCGAGCAAAGATGCGCAACAAAGCAACCGAGCAACATTTGTTGAGCGCATAATAATTAGCATTATATTCTCGCAATATATCACTCTCGTAAGCTGCTCAAAATTGCACAAAGAGTATTGCGCAACTCGTGCTCACGCAACAACATATCCTTGCCGAAAACCAAATAACAACAATTTGTGTGTTGCGTGTTTAATGCCAAAAAAAAAAAGGCAACAAAAACAGCCTGACCTAGTCAACTACATTTTGATGTCTGTCACCGCGCTGCTCGTCAAACGACCTGTACAAGAGCGACTACAAGTAAACGACGCCGACAACGACGACGACGATGAGACTACGGAGCAACGACATAACCAAATAAGGCAAAACAGTTCTCAACTAGTGTATAAGAACCAACAACCATGAGAGTGAGAGCATGTGTAAGTGACTGAATTGTCGCTTGCCTTTCGTTTGCACGTGTGCATGTTGTGTGAGTGTGTGTTTGTAAAAAATGGCGTTACTTAGTGTTGAATATATATGTGAGGGCAAAGTTTCAAAAGTGTAAATAGTAAATTCTAACAAAAATGGAGCGGAAAATAAGGGAATGAAAAAGGAGTGCAAAATGTCGTTGCCAAAACAATTTGAAGTAAATTTATGCAAAATTGAAAACGATAGAGCTAAAAATTGTTAACAGACTCGAGACCATGGATGATGAAGCAACAAAGGACAGAAGGGAATATGTAAAACAGAGGTGCATGCATAATGGCCAAAGAAGAAGAAGAAGGCAACTGATGGCGACATCGACGATGACGACTTCTGTCAAGGCTTTTCTGACAGTTTGTGCAAAAAGTTGCTGCTCAGCGCTCGTTTAACTTTTTATTTATGTCTGCCTTGGGTAAAGTTTTGCTATTTCTTTTTCAATTAGTTGGCCAAAAATTATGGTCTAGGGTAAAGATAAATTTTAGCACTTTTATTATAATAGCACAAAACAAGCAATGTTCGTGGCCCAAATTGAATTCATATGTATTTATATAAAAAATACTTATATGAGGTAAAATGTTGCAAGGCAAGGCTAAAAGTTATATCAATGATATTTGTCTTTGTTTTGCATTTCAATACAAACAATTCGCAAACAATTTTCAAGGTTCTTCGCTTGTTGCACAACGAATGTTTGATGGTATTTGTGGGGCAACAATGGGGGAGAGGTGTGGTTTGTGGCATGCAGTTTTAAAGTGGTATATTCACTGAGCATACTTATGAAGTTTCAAGTTCTCAGCATTTATGAATTACAAGTGAGAGCGCTTTTTGGAAAAGGGTTATTTGTGAGGAAATGAGGGGCTGGAAAGAACTTGTGTTGCGCCAATTTGTATTGTTATAACGATTGAGTCTGCTATCCCATAGACATGTTTTTATTAAGCCTGATGTTTGAGCTGATGTATTTTGAAAAAGTGGGCGGTACCGAAGGGCGTGTCGTAAGAAAATTCAACAAGATATGCTTTTCAATTCAATTCAAGCAATTTTCAGATACTTTTCAAGGTCATTTCATGTTGTAAAACGAAGTGTTTTCTTCAAGCTCATTTCCATATCGATAAAAAGAAGCTGCTCAAATCCACAATTTTCATTAAAACCAGCATTATTCAAATGGATTTTTAGTTGTTCTGTTTGGTTTTCTTTGCAAGTTACGCAACTCATTGCTTTCGACTGCTCTTGTAGTAAATACCGCGCAAATTTTATTCCAACACTTGGCATTAATGCCTGAAAGAAATAAAATAAAATATAAGTTAAGGTAGCAACACCTGCTGCCTGAATGATTGCTCAAGATTATCACAACGTTGTTTTTGTTGTCGTTTATTTCGCTGCAAGTACATAAATTTTATTCTTTTGGACTGTTTTGGGTGCTTTTACATGGCTTTGTTTTTACAGTTGTTTGACATCAAAAGAAAATGGTTTTCTTCTCGAAGACATTTATGGGACAAGTTAAGCCGCAATTTCTCCATCATGTTTTTTTGTAATTTAGAGAATTTATTTTTGTGGCTGTTAATTTTATTTATTTTTTCTTTTCATTTCATTATATCTTTTTTGGGAAAGCGTTGATTATAAAAAAGTAAAATTACACAACCCAAAAGTACCCTTTCCGCCACTAGTTACGCCTTGAAAACGTTGGAATTTCATATTTATAAGGGTACTAAATTATTAGATGATTTGGCGTCTTTGGCTTTGCACCCTTGAAGCATCTGACTTTTCAAGAAATCCCGAAGTTGTAAGAACCAATTATGGAGAACACAAAAAGCTTATAATAATAATAAATTGCCACCCATTTCGTTTGGAAATTTACACACCACAAACTAAAATTGTGCAAGCCACATAAAAGTATCTATCGATGCATCGCTTTCGCTTCATATTTCTTGCTTTTGTTTATTTTAATATTGTATTTAATCTTCATATTTTCAATTGTCTTGAAACTGGCGCAAGGTTAACATATGAACAAAGCCAAAAACTAAATTGAATCTTTGAATATTTGAAATTGATTTGCGTGAGTTGAACAATCAAAAAAAAAGATGCTGCATTTCGGCAAACAGAACAAAACAATTATGGGTTTTTAAAATTTGAAATAAAATGAACCCAAAACGCAACTCAATTGACCTGAATCACTTTTACGCAACTTCAAACACTTGCAAAATGAACACAACAGCGATGTGCGTGATTCGTGTTCGTGAAGCTGTAAAGTGATCAACATGAACGTGAGCGTGTTTGATGAGCGTGAGTTCATGACATAAAAAAATTTTGTTGCAAATTGTCTCAATTGAAGTTTTCCATGATGGAATTTCACGCTGATAACTCTTTTACTCCAAAAAAATATTTCATAAATATTAAAACTCCTTAAAAGAAGTCAAAACTACGTGTTTGTCGTGTCAAAATATCTTGTCAAGCGTTCAACACTAATTGAAAACGCATTGAAAACCGAATTGAATGGGAAGATTTTGTATTGTTTGCCATTGAAAGAGCATCAACACATGATTTTATTATTTGCAAATTGTGCTTTTTTTTACTTACCTTAAAAATTGTTCACTTTAATTTGACTTGCGTTTTTATATGCGCATGTATTCGTATTAAAATAAAATTCGTTGGTAAAAAACAAAAAAAAAAATACGTATAAAAAGTAAAATTCGTTTATAGTTATTTGTTTGCAAATGTGCTTTTGTCGTCTTGTGTCGTGTATCTAATTCGCCTTACATCTGCTTATCTTGTGTGGAAGCGTGTTGTTGTTGGTGCGAACTGAAAAAAAGAAACAAAAAGAAAGACGTCATTATTCGAGTCGAATGTTGAGTCAATTGAGTTGTTAAAACTGACCTACAAAATGTGTGTTAATAAAATAATTACAATTCGTAAAGCGGCCAATTCAGTGCCTGAGGTGCAATTATTTAAACTAACAGACAAAAAACCAAAGAAAATACAACAAATAAATAAATTTCAATAATTAATTTTCGATGATTTCAGGAAATAAGAGATAAATTTATGCAATTTATTTTACATGCATTAAACGTCAGAGTAAAGAGACACATTATAGAAATTTTAAATTTAAATTAATTTTATAATTTATGAAAATGTCTTCGCAGACGCTTAAGAGGACGGACAACGTCTCATGATATGCAATTTTCACAAAATCGGAATTTAATCTCATTAATTACCAAAAAAAAAACGTAAAAAACAAAATTGTACTTCAGCCAAACGAAATTTCCAAATAATTGAGTGTTAAGTCATTTTCGGTTTCTGCTGAAAATTTGCCAAGAATGCGCTGTGAGTCGAAGAGAAAAAACAAACAAACATTCAATTTGAAAAAGAAAAACAAATGGTAAAAATTAAATATAAAAATTATTTCGTCATCGTAAAGGAAAACAGTTCAATAAACTCATTGCACGCGCGCCAAATGCAGTTGACCTAATTTGTAGGGTTGCCAAGTCGCGCACACACAAAAATTATGGCGAAAACAAAACATGATTTTGCATAAATTTGACGCCACGCACATTAAAGACTTTAAATGGCATTTCGAAATGGACATGTGCAATTTTAATGGAAACACTTAAATCTCCTTTTTGAACGAAAATTGTTATTCATTTATTTCTTACAGTGTAATAATTTTTATTTTTAGTGATTCTCCCCCCCCTGTTTACACATGTCTGCTTCTTCTCTTGTTATGGTAATTTGTAATTTTCACTTAAGTTGGCATTTAAACAAAAACTTTGTCTATTTTTAGTGCATTCAAAAGACATATTTTTTGGGCGCTTTTTAATGAGCCGCAAAGCGTCTTTGAAGTTGAGATCGTAAGTAAGTGAAATGAGAATGAAAATGAAAATTTATAAACAAAAAATAAACATAACAAATGAATTCACTTAGAAAGCGAATGTCTTGTATTATTGATAAACTCATGACAATTTTATTATACCCTGTACCTTATGATCAAGGGTATATTAGTTTTGTACGCAACGACAAATGTAACTCTAATTCAAAAATACCAATATATATGTATGTTTGATAAACATCGAAAAAGAAATTGTTTGAGGTATCCCTCTGTATGAGCACGTCGATCTCGGAAACTTTGGTAGTAACGAAATTCCTACGGATCTGGATTGTCCTATTCATTGAGCACATGAAGGTACAGTTATAATAATCATAAGCATATTTATTGGGATAGAGTGCAATAGGAACTAATGTTATACATATATGGTTTATAACAGATGATTCCAGAGATATTTATAACGTTTTTTGGTTCGAGGAACGTTATATATCTAAAAGAGCTCTTATTCTAGAAGTGTCAAAATTAGTACGAATGCTATTCGTTATATAGAAACATAGTATATTATGATCAACAAATGGGCATGGCAACGCCCTTAAAGGTTACAGAGACTTTGGTAGTCGATTGCAGTATTCTTAGTAGTTTCTTTTTTGTTTTCTTCTTTAAACTTGCGACAAATTCAAACCGAATCCGGTTTACAATTCTGAAACCATTGACGACGTAAGTTCTTAATTTTTATCGAATACAGACTTGATTTCGATTTTTTATTGCCGCAACTTCGTAATATAATTTTTTTTATTTCGTGTTTTTAAATTATGCATGAATTTATTTTCATAAATTTGTTTGAGCCCAGACTTTTACTTTTTTTTTGTGGCATTGTTGTTATTATTTTCAGTATTGGCTTGGTCAGGTTTGTTTTTTGTTGTTTTCGTATTTGTATTTTTTTATTTACTCAACATTTTGATAAATCACAAGCAATTAATCGCACTTCAGTTGTTTTAATACAAACTAAACAAACAAAGATACAATTTTCCAAAAAAAAAATAAACAAAAAAATATACAAATCAAAATTTCTTTGTTTCTTTGAAATATCCAATTAGATAATTCGGGGGAAACTTTGGTGTTTTAACATAGTGAAAGTTAACGTTTCGTTCTTGCTCAGTGGGTCAGTGAGATATGAGCATAAATTGTGGGTCACCCAAGTGTATAAATTGCGTTTTTATTTAGTGTTTCGATTTGTTTTTTTGTACCTTAAACACATGAGAGATGAGTAAAACAAATGATCAACTAATATACAAGGCATCTGTATGCCAAACTAATCAAATCAAGCCCAAAATATGTGGTAACTTATCGTATTATGGGCCAATTAAAAGACTTATCCCCCATTCGGCAACTCTATTAGTCATTGTTAAAAATAAAATTCTCTCAAATGGCTGCATATAGGATTTTAACAGCGTTTCATATTCAGAGCAGCTGTTGTTGTCTCTAACAGCAGATTGCTTTTTAACAGCTGTTCTTTGGGTCATGTTACTTTGCTGCTACTTTGCATACAATTTCCATCGTTGCTTATAAATGTAATACCTTATGTTACGTTAAAGTTCAACATAACATAAGGAACTTCAATTAATAGGAGCTGGAGTGCTTAATCCTATTTTCTTTTCTATCAACAATTCTATTTAATGCATTTTCAATTGTTGAAGCTTTGCCTATTGTTGCTTAGTATCTCAACTAAACTCAATGAAGTTGTGCTGAATTAAGTTGCCATGATAGCAAAGGTAACACGATTACTTGTGGTAAATTGTACAAACGGTGAGGTTATCGAACGTTTATTGTGTAATGTCAATAAATGTAAATAAACGCTCAAACCAAAGTCAAAAGATTTCGTTTTCGATTTTCAACTCAAAAAAAAAAAAATATATATATATATATAAAACTCCCACACAATAAAATTGCAATGACTTCGTGTTAAAACACTTTTGTGGCAAATAACTAAGATCGAGCGCTGAAGTGAACGCTGTAATTTGAATCTTCAATGCCATTTATAGAACACAATATTCAACCACAAAGCAAATAATATAATAAAAGCAAATAAAAATAAAAAACAACCTAAAAGACATGACAAGTACAACTTTTTTCATGTTGGTTGTGGAAAAGCCGCAAAACGGCTCTAAAATCAAAACCACAAAAAGACACAAGAAGAAGAAAAACGACGAACCAAAAACGTTCAACAATAAAGCCGGCAAAAAAAAAAAAAAAAAAAAAAACAATACAAAAAAATACAACAATTGTGGTTATTTAATACATTTGTTCAATAGTTTTCTTCATTTGCCTAAAGTAACTAACAAAAACCAAAACAGAAATAACAAAAGATACAAAAAAGAAGCGAAACCCGTCGAACAAGTCTTCTCGCATTGCTCTGCGTGCGTTCAAATTCATGCCGCTGAGCAATTCCAACACGAAATCCCATTAAATTACTTCCAATTCAGCATGAGATTTAAATATGTTCTTAATTAGAGTGAAATAAAGTTGATTGCATATTTATGTATCTATAGGCAAGTTGTATTTGCCAATCTATGTGAGAGATCTTTGTTCAGTTGTTTATTTATTGACTTGTGTATTGAAACACTTTAGTAAGAATCAATGATAGATTGAAATTAATTAAATGCATTCATGGTTTATTTTCAGATAAAAAAGCTATTAAAAAAAACGATGCTACTTTAAAATTGGGTTAGCCAGAAGGTGGTAGAAGTTTTGTAATAAAAAACAATCAGTCGATCGATCGATGTGAGGCAATTACAACTTCAAATTGCTAATAAACTTTGCACTTAAATGTTCTTTTTATTATTTTCAAACTACTTTCATGTATTAAACGCATAAAAAAAGCATAATTTTTTTCCTTTACAAGTGACTAAAAAATATGCAATAAATCAGCACCTTCATGCCACCATTGCTCAACACCGCCGCTGCTTACAACACGCACACTTTCGCCCTCCAAACAAAATCAAACAAAACAAGAATATTAAAAACAAGCAAACAAAATATAATTAACGCAGCAATTAAATGCAAACGAGTTATCAAAGGGGAGCGAAAATAAAAAACAATATCACATAAAAAAATTACATAAAAGAATCTCAATCTCAACGTTGGATGATCTTTCACTCACTTATCGAAATAACGAAGCGTTGATGCTTCTTTTGAGCATTTCATCATTCTATGCGCTGACAATCTCTTTTTCTTAGCTATTACTTTGTTTTACTCGGCATGACTGACAGTGGACCCCCCTCAGGGTCTGCGATGACGATCGTGCTGTCGGCAGCAGCAGCAGCAGCAGCAATAGCCCAAAGTGCCACTCTTAGATACATTTAACATCTAGCGGTGTGATTCACACATACTACAATATATATGAGTATCTTTTTATGTATAATAATACATACATATATTTATTGGTCTATGTGCGTTAGAAGATCTGAACGCACGCACACTATGGCCGCCAAATGAAGAGTAACTCAAAACCAGCGAAGCGATCGAACTTTATGTTTAACACATAAAAAAATAAAATAAAATAAAAAAATTAAATAGGAACAAAATAAAATATGAGCGCAGAAGAAACTGAAGTAATCAAAGAAATGCTTTGGTTCGTTTCTAAGCACCAAACAACGAACACTTGAATAAGAAATCGACTTGTATAATGTAAATTTCTGTTTCTGTTGCATGGATAAACAAAGCGGCAAGAACGGGTTGTAAAGTGGCGTGGAGTGGAGAACAGCAGTCTTTTTGTATGATTGTGAGTGTGAATGTTTGTGTGTGTATGTGTATCTGTGTGTGTGTTGGCTTAAAAGCGGTACTTTAAGGCAACTTATAAGAGCAGCAAAGCTCGACAAGCCAAGTAGCGGCAATCAAACGCGTCTACTTTACAGAAAATGTTGAAAGAGAAGAGAAGTGAAGAAAGAGAAGGATTGAGCTAAGCAGCAGCAGCAGCAGTCGGTGAAATGAAGTCAAGTAGAAAAAGAAGTGGCAGAGCAGCAACGGCAGCGACAGCATTGAAGCAAAAAATAAAAGCATATATACATGCAAAGCAAAAGCAAAAGAGGCATAAAATCGACAGACGTTCTTAAAGTATATTTCGTAGATGATTTGTAAAAATGGGTTTTTTAACACAATTCTATGTTGTGTTGTTGTTGGCAATTTGCGTCTGCAAGAACCATAAACATTTGAGTGCACACCACTGAACAAACAACGCTTTAAGTTCTTCGCCTTTGATTAAATCAAATCAAAGCGCAGTTTAGTTACTTTTAGAGCTAAAAAAAATATCTATTAAAAGAGTTTCATTTGCATTAGACAAGCATGCATTTTTTTTTTTTGTAAACAATTAGTTTCATTTATCATTTTTATTTCAAGCAAAATTCTTATTTACAACGAAAAATTAGTCATGAGTTTTACATGTTCAATAAAACGTTCTCCATTGCACGTTTCCTGTTAAACTATCTGAGACCTTCACAAGTAACTGTTAAATGTAAACAAAACTTAAGCGCGAATTTGTTTTTTTTTTTTTTATATTTATTTTTGTTGTATCTTGCATTGTACCTTGATTTTTGCAATTTTGCAGTTGATTAGTCATACACGGCAAAATAAAAGCATAAAAAAGATACAAATACATAAATAAAATCGAAAGAGAAAAAAAAAATTATAAAAAAGTTCAAATTCGAAGTCAAACTGAGAGTCAGAAGATCGTAAAATTGTTTAACGACGGCCTTAAAACATGGCTCTGACTGCAACTGCAGTGAATCATGCCGAAAAGTCAGATCTTAACTCATATACATATAAATAATACATTTATACAGCAGTGGTCAAAAAAGTAGCGGTGCACAATTAAAACTTTAATGTTTGAGAAAATACATAAATAAATCTTCACTCACTTTTGCTTTTTAATATTTTAAATTGGTTTGCAATGCACAACTGTTAGTTTGTTAGCATTACACATCATTTTGGAGACTCATCTGGAGATTTAAACTCATAGCTTCTTCTTTCAGTGCATTGCGCGTGTTCTTTAGTTTGTTCTATTAGAAAACTCAAATTTGTGACATATGCTTATTAGAATAGACTTCATACCAAACTGCTCCTTAACTCAAGATTTATATTTGTCAAACTTTGTTATAAAAAAAGTCGTCGAAATTGTGATTACAGTTCCATCAACTGATGGTTGTCGTATTAAGTATTAATAAGATGAGGCTCTTAGTTAACATTCATTGAATTATAATTATAAGAAGGCATTCAGGAAGCAGTACAACTATTTTTGTGACCGCGGCTGTACATAAATTTATACATACATAAGTATGACAATAAACTTTTCTATTTGCATATGGAAAAGAAGAAATTTTCAAGAGGAAAATTTGACAGCGACAACAACAATAACATTAACAAAAGACAAAATCAATGAAACGTGAAAATAGACATAAAATATAGCGGAAATAAAAATGTTGAACATGACTGCACATGTTGACTAAATCAGTCGATTGGTTGGTTGTCGTCATAGTGGTTGCTGTTGTTGTTGTTGTTGTTGTGAAAACAACACAATTCAGTTCCAAACTATACATTTGTATCTACAACTTTGCATGAACTTGTTTTGTCGCAGTGAAGCTGTCATCATATCTTCATCATTTGTCTAAAAAAGCTGCTGTCTCGATAGACGTCACTCAGTCGCCCTCTCACTTGCCCGCTCACGCCGTACAACTGTCAGTGGGTCATCAAACTATTGTCAGTTATTCGCCAAATGTCAAAACTTCGGTCAAAAGCGTTTCTTCTTTCTTTTTTTTCTCTTCGCTTCTTCTTCTACTTTAACATATTAACTTTGCTTTCTTTATCGCCCTCTGCTGCGCTGCTCTGCTTTCCTCTGCTCCACTCCACTACACTCTTCACACAACCCTTTGCACCGCAATTTGCTAACTCATTTAAATATTTTGCGTATTTCTTTTATGGCTTTTTAAATTATGCTTTAATTTTTATATTTTTCTCTTGATTTACCGCCACGCATGCGCAAATCGCGCTTCATTGGCTTCGCTCAGCAGAGTGTAGTTTTTTTATCGCTTTACTCATGACTCGGTCATTAAAATATTTTTTTTTTCTTTTTGTGTTTATTGTTGTTGTTTGCCTACAATAGTTTTTTGTGTGTTTCAACTCCTTATTTTTTTTTTTTGGGCCCTCACATAATTAACTATTAAAGTTGACAAACGCAAAACGGTGAAATGCTTTATAAGTACTTTTAACCTTGACTTTGGCTTAAAGGCAACTTTCTGTTAACACAAATAAAGTTATTTGGGTGACAAAACACAGAAGTAAGCCAGAATTGATGTTACTTTAAGGCACATGATGATTAAACACGCTTCCAATAAGACATGTTCATTCTTTTAAATCGAATCGGACTATCGTATTATATTCCAAACAATCAATAAGCTGCTGAACTGTAAAAGATACTAAATACATGTGTTGGGAATAGGAACTGACCAAGTCTAAAATGCCCATTTTTAGTACTGTGCCAGCATATCTAGCACTCAACATAATATATTTATAAATCTGTCAGATAAATTCCCTTTTCGTTAAACTCAACTATCAAAGAATTTTCTTACATGTCTTTAGATATATGTATCTGGATATTGCTCTATACTTATAGTAAAGCACATCTTTACATAAACAGCAACGTTAATCTATTACAACATAAGTATGAGGAAAATATAAACTTGACTTTTATTTTTAAATTTGTTAAGCATTGAAATCTGCCCTGAAAATTTTTGTTATTGAGTCAAAATATTTTCATTTCAATGCAACAAAGCATTTGTATTTATTGTACTTGAATGATATTTGCTAACAGCAACAGCAACAGTAACAACAACAACGAAAACATTTCTATTGATGTTAATGGGTCTACAAACAAAACACAAATAAATAAATAATGATCGATACTCAATAGATAAATAAACAATGAATTCAAACAAAGAAAAACTTTAAATGAAATAATGAAAAAAAAAAAAAAAAACACATCAAAGTGATTTTTATCAACGCCTAAATAATTTGCGCAACGAGCATGTATGTATCTATGTATCTATGTAACAACAACAAGTAAAGGTACGCACAAACACACACATGCCCATTAACAATGCACGCATGTATTTGTTTGCATATTTATGGCATTTACATAGTACGATAAGTTTTTAATTGAAAGCACGCTGGATGATCAGATTCAAAGTGAATCGAATCGAGTCGTACCGAACCGAAGCAAACCGATCTGCAGCGTATAAACACGTAACCGCTGACCACACCCGGATGAGACACGAATCTATGAAATACTTTTGAAACTAACTATAACGTAAGTTATTTGTTGAAATGTCGCATGCACAATACGGATAAATGCAACGGAATAACAATAGCTACAACAACAAATAACAATAACAATAACACTTTGTATCTGTATCTCGTTTAAACCCGATTCATATACCACCCGCCATCACCACACATGTTGCTCTTCTCACACCGCAAATGTCAAAAGTCCAAAGAAACAACGGCAAAACATTTCCTCATTCATTTTTGTTGTTATTATTATCGTTGTTGTTGTTGTGAATTTCACGATTGACCTGTGCTTCGAACTACAATTCAATTTTGAAGCTTTTCTCATTTCGTTCTCACTCATGTGCTTAATTTGTTAATCAATTTCAATTTATTTTTTTTTTTGTCAACGCATATTTTGTACATTAATCAAATTCAATGTACAAATTTTGCAAAAAAAAAAAAAGACAAAACAAAGCACATTTGTTCATTTGCATACTTCAACGTTGACGTCGGTTTTCAATCGGCATCGAATTCACGTCGGCGCGTCATTTAAAACCAGCCAAGCTTATCGGCATCTGTGCGACTTTGTGAAATAACATTGGCAACTTGTTCAAAAAGTTCGATTGATAACATTTTATTACTTTTATTTCGAATTTGTTTTTTTTTTATTATTGCACGGTTTTTAATTAGTTTAGCTCGTCATTTAGTTATATGGCGTTTACATTCGAATTGACTCATGTTTGTTTGTTCGCTGACATAAAAAAATACTGATCTTATAGCACAACTAGCAAAAATACCTTAAATTGCTATACAAACTTATATTTTAAAGCTGCTGTATAAAGTGTATTGAAGAATATGTCTACAACCTTCATTTAGATAGTTTGTATCATGTATCTTAGTATGTGGAAAAACAAAAAGAAATTTCATTCCAATTACAAAACAAAAACATAACGATAGATTAGTGAACCAGACAAGAATCGAATGCTAAGAGTATTTTATCTTTTTTATAAGCTGAAAAGCGAAACGATAAGTCGAACGAATGCTCCCTTTTCAAATGATTCAGATGAGATGATTCTCCAATCTAAGCTTATGACTAATGCTTTATCTCAACCTAAGCCAGACATATCCGGAGATATCTGTGTAGTACGAAACTTCGAAAATGAGAATAAAAACTTCCTTAACGTAACAATTCTTAGGATTAAAATACAAAAAGATACAATAAGCATCAATGCGATTAAACGTTCATTGAACTAAGACATAATTTTAAGCATTAAAACATCGCAAGTCAAACTCAACCATAAACAAAACCAAAAAAATTGTACTAAATTATGTGCCGACCCATTTGCAAGCCCTTCGCACTGGTCATTCAACCCCCACAGAGTCTTTTGTAAAGCGCGCCTGTGCCGGCATATCATGCACGGATCGGTGTCAGCATGTGTTCGCCCATGGAAACTTCATTTTGTCACGTTTCGTAGCGATGAATGATGCGTCAAAGCCACAAATATGTACACGCGCACATATGTATAAATAAAAAAGGATAAAGGATATCAGGAAATGAGTTGAAATACGCAAAACTACGACAGGAATTTTTAGGTTGCGGCTTGCGACTTGCGTCTTCGTGTCTCTTTGCGCTTCTCTATCATACCATGCCATCATTCAACGTGTGTATTCTATCTATAATTCAGTGTCCTGCATAAAAGTTTTTAGATTTGCATAAATTCAGCACTTTCTCTTTTTTTTATTTTTTTTTTTATTGTTTGTTGTTGTGCTTCTGCTTTTGCTAAAATATTGAAAGAATGAAAGAAAAAAATAACATAAACGAAGGAACATTTTGACTTGCGTGTTTTGAACAGATTTGCATGAGAATGACTCAAAAAAAAAAATAAAAAATATATAACAAACCATAAAAAAAAATACAATGTTCTTTGACTCAACTCAAAGGAATAAACTCTTTTTTGCTGCTCGACACAAATACAATAATATAAGTTTTTTTGTCTTTCTTTGTATTTCTTTTTTTTTTTTTTTTTTGATAAAATAAAAAGTTGTTTTGAGCATTCGTTTTAAATAATACTTTTTAGATAGATTTGTGTTTTGTATAATAACGCATAGAATTTTAACCACAATTGCTTACATTACACACACATGAAGAGCTGACGTTGAAATGTCATTTCATGTTGTGTTGTGTGGTGTTGTATGATAAGTAAGCCAAACCGGATATTTCAATAAATTCAAGAAAGTATTATAACTTTATCACTAACTTGAATAAAGCAGCATGGGATTTATCACAATTACGCATTAAATAAGTGCTTATTGTTGTTGATAACATGTTGTTTGCGACTTTATGCTTACAAGATATCAAGTAAACTTCTTTGTCACTCAATTTCTTTTCACTTAAATAACCCAGAAAGAAATAAAATAAGAAGGCATAAAATGTTATGTTGTCAACAAATAAATGCAAGTCAAATCAATTTCAACATTGACACAAATAAATTTTATTATGTATATTGAGAAAAACAACTGCGTATGAGTTGAGATTTTTAATGAAGGCACAGCAAGACAGCAGCAGCAATTGCGTTAAGACCAGACATCTTTAATTGAGACCTTCGCGGTAATGCATGAAGAACAGAAGAGTACATTACAGACAGAAGAGGAGAAAACAAAATAGAATGACAGAATCGCATGCAATAAGTCAACACATCATTATTTTACATTGTTTGGATGAAAGCTGCTCTTCAAAAAACGTGTTTCGCATTGTTAAATAACAACAATGACAACAACAACAACAACAACAACAAAGATTTAAATGTACTTACTTGCACACGTAATTCTTTTCTTTTTATTGTAAAAGTGTATATTCGATTCAAACAGTAGCGGATTCAGTCTCAAGTATTGGAGCAACAAGCTTAACAAAAATGTATCTCATGCAATGTGTAATGTGTTAATGGACATAAACCTTAGTATAACTACACGTATATTTGAAATTTTGGTGTGTCAGTCCCCACTTAGTTACCAACTTAGATTCGCCCATGGTTTTCATATGAGGAGAAGAACAGAAACGCTTTCGGGTGCAAATGAAAATGTAAAACAAGTGGCATAACACAAATAACCTCTCATGTTCCCTGCGCAACCCACGCCCACTTCCCTTGCCAAACGTGCGCTATTATACACGCCTACACGTTGCCAACATGTGTTCAAATTGTAATTAAAATGTTGGGCCACGTTAGTGGGCGGCAGCATTCAATATAACCAAGACTTATTATGAAAGCCTCTTGACGCACTAACTAACTGTTCTTTTTGTTTTTGTGTTAGCTTTTTTTCCAAGTTGTGTTCAAGATACGCTGACCGTTTGGTCAGCCAGTTTTTAAAAGCATCTCTTTACGGTCTTTTGTTTTTATTTGTTTGCTTGCGTATAATTTTCGACCTTTTGTTAGCCTTTATTGTTTTGTTCAACATTTAACTAATTCAAAAATATTGAGCACAATAGAATTAATTATATGTACATACATACATATTTATGCATATACATACAAATGATATTTTTCTGCTTCAAATATGTATTATTATTTTTATAGTTTTTTTAGATTAATATTAAAATCAACGAGATCTTGAAGATAGCAGAGTTGCCAACACTTTTTTTTTCTTTACGCTCAGAAATTAGAAACATTCGTGCAAATTCTTTTCTTGTATTCGAATTCCCCTTTCACAAAAAATATAAATTTATTTTGAGTTCTTAAAGTTAACAAAATTTCAAAAGTGGTTTTATTTTGTTATCCAAGTTTACTTTCAATCTGTTCCAGAAAATAAATAACTAAACAGACTACTGGAAAGCAGAAAGCAACGATCAAACGGGTGATTCCTTTAAAGACTTCTTAGTTCCAGGCTAAGAGAGTGCTGATTTCGTGATTGACAAATGGGATCCGTAGGACAGAACTCTATATAGAAATAAGCATCAATTAATTTCCTCATATCTTTATTAAAAGAGTTTGTTCTTCTGCTTTTCAAAAATTTATTTTTAGTTATTCAATTACTAATTATTATTAATTTATTTATTTAAAAAACCTAATATTTTTAGCACAATTATTTAAATTTTAACAAGTTTAACAAAACTATGACAGCACAATATTTTAGCACACTAAAAAAAACAAAAACTAAAACAAAAAACAATCAAAAGTATTTTGCAATTACAAAGAGCGTAAATCAGTCGATAGTTACATGACTTTGCAATGAGGTAACTATGTATATATGTATAATGACAACCCACAAACAAGCTCGAGACTTGGGTGAGTGTATAGAAAAAAAAAACGCAATTAAAATTAATTGAAAGCGAAATGAACGTCAAGTCAAAAGCGCCCAACCCAATTTTCAAATACATATGCTCAACACATGCCGACATCAAGTGTAAAGTCTCGACTACAAAAAACACATAGAAAATATTCTGAAACAAAAAAATGCAAAAACTTAAAATCATTAGAAGCAAACAAACTTCAGCACAGCTCAGTTGCAGCACTTTGTGTAATAAAGAAATAAAAGTAGGTAACACCACAGCCACTCCTCCTCCCACTCGCCGTTCTTCAAAGGCAACGGAGAAGGCAAAGCAAGCATTGAGACTTTGAATAATAATAGTAATAATATGTATAAATGCAATAGAAGTAAAAAGAAATGAAATTCCCAGGCAAGTGTGTGCAGTAGCTTCATCATCATCAGCTTCACCATCATCAGCGTCATCATTATCGCTATTGTACATGTGCTGATGAACTAAAAAAATGGGCGTGTCAACGTAAATGGGCGCGCGCAATCGCAGTTGTTTTGAAATAGACATGGTTTTAAGTTCAGTTTAGTTTTCCCTGTTTTATGGTTGTTGTTTTTGTTTTTGTTTTTTCTCTCCTTCGTGATCGTGTTGGCAATTCTCAGGCACTTTATTGCTATAATTGCATTTACAGAAACAGAATGCCAGATCGCCGTCAACGTCGCTGTCGCTGCGACGCTTCGTTGCGCTTTGTTTTCAATGCTTCTCGTTTTTTTTTTTGTTGTTGAAAGTCAGACTTATTTTTTTAATGGCGTACATTAGTCGCCAATTTATTGGCAAGTGTACAAAAAACAAAAAAACAAACAAAAATTCACGCCAATAATTCATGCACGAGCTTCAAACTCTTTGACTTGATCAACTGGTGCAAATTTGATAGACGCTACTTAAGACCTTGTTATTGCTACAATTGCAATGAATACCAGATGGAAAGATGCACAAACAGCATGTTAGAAAGATAGTGATCAAGACAAAACAACGACGACTATAAAAGCTCTTAATGCTCAGGTTGGAAGCTCGACGTAACTAAGACTAAATCGGTTATGTCGAGAGTACAAGCCGTGAGATATTGCGCAGATTTTAGTGGAGTTAGCCACACTACTGAAGCTTTCAATTGCCTTCGATAGCAATAACACAAGTGTGATACATTATCAGATCTATGTAGGTGTTGATTAATGTTCATATCATTCGATCGACCTTGCCATTGTTTTTATACAACCAAGCTAAATATTTCCTCACCTTTGTGTTTGGTTTGTCACAAAGAGCATTGAACCGCAACATGATGTGTAAATTATTGCCAAACCTTCGACATACATACATGTGAGGTGCGTCTGTTCATTATTAAACAAATTGTTTTCAATGATAATGTTAACTCGGTCAAAACCATTCAAAGTATATCGCTAATTTAATAAATTACAAGCCAAATATCTTCAGACATATGAAGTTATAATGCACAAATGCAATTCAAGCTCATTGCAAACTCATGCAGACTCATCATCTCACTAACTCTTCATCATACATAATGTATACGGCATATAGTCTTTTCTGCTGCTCAACCTGCTTCTTTATTAACTTCAAAATGCAATGTTAAAACAATAAACAATTTTTGTTTTTTTTTTCTCTGTTGTTTTTGTATTATTAATGGTTGCGTTACAATTGGGATTCAGTGCGCGACTGACTGAGTCGTTGAGTCAGACATGAGACATGGCAAGGCGCGAAGCTCTTTTCGCTGCCCAACGCCACCAACTTTTCCATCACGTCGGCGACGACTCAAACTCTAGTCTTGGCATTTTTGCCATTACTCGAAATTATTTTTTAGTGTTTAAACGATATTTTTTGTGCGCCACAACTTTTAATGTTGAAATTGTTAAACAAATGGTAAAAAATTAGCGCTGTTTTTATTTTGCACAAATTTTTTTTTGTTTTTATTGTTTTGCAAAGTTGTGAAAGAAAATTGAAATTTGTTCAATTTGAAAATTCACTTTAGTGTGGCGAATGATTTAGTCACGCTACTTGAAATTGTAGAGCGCTACAAAGATGGTTTGGCAAATATTCCAGCGAATTAGAAATAATATAAAGCAAAAAAAACTACAACACAAAAGCAAACATTACGAAATATTTAACTAAATATATTTTTTCAACAATTGTTTCTCTTATATGGAAATGATCACATTTGCATTAAATTTTTGTTGTTGTTGTTTTTTTTATGATATTATTTGAACATGTGTTTTTTTCCAGTTACTTGTAGTCTGACGCCATTTTTTTATTAACTAAAAATTTTGTTATAAAATAAAGAACATTTCTTTGTTTTTAACAATGACAATGACACGTTCATTATCTCAGTTTCTTACAATCACTTTCGCACTCGTTTTATTTTTTGTCACTCATTCATCATCACTGTTTCATTGCTCATTTACTTGGCTTCCCAACGGGAAGTAGAAGGCCTTCCAACTGCCTTATTCCTGCCGTTCTTTAGAATGGAGCATGGGTTCCCTATTTCTTCTAGTTTCCGATGGCGTTTACACGGGCCATGTCCGCTTTTTGCATGTTTAGTTTCTTCCACACTCGCTTCTAAAAGAAGAAACATCTCGCTTCCAAAACCATCGACACTTTCTTCTTTTTGGAAGCAACAGAGAAGGGTTGTTGTCATAAATACCCTGGTGTTATACGTTTTCGTTCGCTGTTATATATGTTAGTTCGGACATTTACTGGTCTATTTTTCATGCATTTTGTTATACAATTAAGGACGCGAGTTCGATTCCCAGCCGTGTCGACATAAAAAAAATAATTTTTTTGTTTTTTTCATATTATAAACGATCATCATATTATCATATATAATATAAAAACAAAAAACTATTAAGAATTAGTGCAAAAAAAAAAAAAAAATCATTTTTTTATTAGTATTTTCCGACGGTTTTAATAATGCCTTTTTTTTTCTTTGCTTTTGTTCATACCATATATTACCAGTTTTTTCCGTATTGTTTGGCCTTACATTTTCTATGTTCAGAAGTGTTACATTAGATTATCTGATATTGAATAAAGAGAAACTTACATGAAGATATTTGAGTGCGATCGCAGAATGCAAACACGCCGGGACTAGGACTTGAACCCTGGCTCGTCGTTTCGTGAGCCGCCGCTTAACCAAAACAGCCATTGAGACACATAGAAAAAGTGCGCTTAATTATAACTAAGAGTAGAGCAACCGTCGGCGCGACAGAAACTGCGCATTTGCCTGTTAGTTCTATTTTTAGCACGGACATGAAACCCTCCCCTAACCCTTCATCGACAAGCAGCGTTTCGTTTTGAGCAGCCTTCTCTATCGCTTCAAAAAAGAAGCGACACAGCCTGGGTTGTTGTCAAAATTTTTCGCTGTTGGTATACGTATAACGAATTTTGCACGTCGTTTTCTGTCATACGACGCATTCAGACGCAAACCAACCCCCGCAACCTCTTGGCCTGAGCTAATATCTCCTTCTGTACACATGGAAAAATAGAAGGCAGGAATTTTTTCCCGTTG
>JBAMBP010000491.1:0-305155 GCA_037044515.1 Phortica magna
AATGTGTCAAATATGCCTTTGGTATGTCTAGTTTTTTAAACTAATTAATTTGCGTATTTGCTGCTTATATTTTAATCTTTTCGTTTTTTAAATCATTATATTTTCTTGTATTTCTGATAATTGATATTTAGTAAGGACAACTTTGGTAAATTGTAAACAATTATTAATAATTTCGTTTTCTGTTTACTGAAACCAATTAATAATAAACAAAATAAAAACAACAAAAAAAAAATATATATACGAAACTAAAGTAATATGAAATCATTAAAAATGTAATATTTTTCATTAATATAACTTTTTCGTTAGTGTCAAAAAACTAACTAAGCTGAGTAGTTTCATAATTATTTTGTCTTTTTGTTTATTTTTATTATTATATCATTGCATGCTTTCTATGCATACAATTATTTTTAAATAAACTCCTTTTATTACAATTTAATTACTTTCTACGTAAGATGATATGTAATTGATTTCATTCAACTTGTTCTTCTTCTTTATTTGTTGTAAGTTGCTCATTTTTATAAAAATTGTATTATTTCTTAGCTAAAATTTTGTATTCTTTTATCATTTTCTTTTCTTATAACGCGATCATTGCGTATTTAGTTCGCACTTACAGCATACGCACTCCAGTTCGCCTCTTTTCTAATCCACTCAATTTTCCAGAGTTGGTTTGTGTCTCAAAATTGTTTTTTGTATTTTTTGTATAGCAAGAAAAAAATTGATTGTTCTAGCATTTCCGAATAAGTGACTGTTAACAACAGCGTCGTTTAATGATAGTAGTTAGTCAAAATTGTTTTTGAAATCGACAGATTAACTTATGTCAATGCCATATATGACGTCACTGCCAGTCTAACTCCATTTGAAGAATCTACAGTGTTCGAAAGCTTTACATGACAGTCCAATGAACGTCTTTTGCTCTTTAATCTATTTGTGTCGCTCTATTTTTTTAGTAGAAAATGACGCGTTTTGTTTTAGGCGACCGCGTTTTGCCAACTGTTAATATTTTCTATGTAGGCAAGTCTTTAGTCATGACTGTTTTGTTGTTTATGTAACTTTTTTTTTATCATTTCTTAGCATGGGCGGAAAATTGTCGTGTATGTTTTAGTTGTGTATGTGTGTTGTTCTCTATAGTTTCTCGTAGTTGTGGTAGTCATTTGTCCTTTGAGTTTGGAGTAAAGTTTTAAAGAATTTGTTTTCGTTCTAAGTGTTTTACTTACTTTTAAGTTATAATAGTTTAGAGTCTTTTCTTTAGCGCACATCCCAATTGTTTTTACACATTAATGTATTAATGTTTTTTTTTTTTTTTAATTTTTTTTGTAATTCTTTTTTCATTGCTTTTTGTTGTTCAAAAATTTTTTCATGACTTTCTGCCTTTTTGTCTTTCACTCTTGTTTGGATTGAACTTTTTATTTAAAAAAAGAAATTTCGAAACCACTTTTTATTTCGTTTTAGATTTTATCTTCTTTGCTTCATATTTATGCAATTTAATTAATTATTATGCTTTTTTTATATTATTCTTAAGTGGGCAAGTTTTGTGTTTCTTGTTTGTATGTTTATTTCAATCGTTGTTAGTTTTATGTTTGTTCTTTTTATGCACATTTTTGTTTATTTTTTTTTATATATAAACATTAATTTTGCTTGTTTGACTTTAATTACTAGAAAAAGAGCTATTTAAAGGGCACATTCGGTTAAGCTATAATTATTTTTTATTTTTATCATATTTAATTTTTATTTATTCAAAATAATTTTGTGTATTATAATTCATAAATAGGCATTGAATTCTTAAAAAAAAAAATTGAGAAAATATTTATTTAAGAAAATGTTACAATTAAAAACATTTTTCAATTCCTCATTTAGAAAGTTTTGAATTTTAAAAGAAAAAAAGTTGACATAATTTGAAATCATTTAAACATGCAAAACTTACGTAGAAATAAATTAAATATGTTTAAAAAAAGTATAAAAATAAACTAAAAAATACTTTAAACTTGAATTATTTCTCCATTTTGTTTTTTATTACCTTTTTTCTTACATACACTGAAATGTTTGTTTTTGTTTTAACAAATCAAAACCTTTCAATTACACACTCTGATATTATAGACTATGATAAATATATTTTACTACATATTTTTTTATTATTATTATTATTTTTTGTTTTTATATGTTGTAATGTTTTTGGTACCTAATTGTTTTATTGCTGCTGCTGCACTCAAAGGTTGTTTAAATTGTTGCTTTGAAAATTTTGCTAAACTGGATTTGTGTTTTAATTTATTTTTTTTGTAAGTTTTTAAAATTTTTTTTTTGTTTTTTTTGTTTAGTTTTTTACAACTATTTTATTTTTTTTTTCTCGGATTTGCCTTTTTTTCAAACTCAAATATTGCCGTCTGATAGTAACGCATCATCAAGTTTTATTGAACGCTCAATTCCAAGCGTATGCAACATGTTGCTAAACATAGAAATAGCCGCTGCAGCATGCTGCCGCGCTTAAATGTTCATACTATGCTGCTATATGCGTTGTTGCTGGCAACAGATAAGAGTAAATGTTGCCGGCAGCAGCAGCTGTTGCTGGTGTTGCGCCCGTTATTAATGTTGCTGGTATATGATGTGTAGCCGCTAATGTTGCTGCAAAGTGCTGATGTTGTTGCTGCTGCTGATGTTGATGCTGATGTGGCGTGTGCTGGTGCGCATGATGGTAATGTTGTGATTGATAATGTTGTTGGTGTTGTTGCTGCTGTTGCTGATGTTGTAGCGTTGGCGTAAGTGCTGCCGCTGTTGTTGCTGTTGTTGTAGAACCGGGTCAGGTCGGTGTTGTCATAAGGAATTGTTGATGTTGATGATGAAGTTGCTGTTGCGCATGGTGATGATGATGGTGATGATGAAGCTGCTGCTGTTGTTGTTGTTGCATGTCACGTTCAATTTTTTTACTCAGTAAATCATGCCTTGATTCCATACCCGCTCCTCTGTTGTGGCATTCAAACGACAGCAATGTTAAAAAGATAAAGATAGAAACAGATAAAAGTTATATCAAGTTTTTGATTAGTTTTGTTTGCTTTTTTCACATTTATTATGGTTTAAACTAAACGAGATTTTAAAAGAAAACAAATGAAATATTCAAGTACGAAAATGCTGAGAGTTGAGTTGAATACATTTTATCATTAGATATTTGATTATGCGTGCAGGAAAAATTATGAAGTAAATAATAAATGAAATACGCACATGCGTAAGCAAATTCATATGTACAATATAATTAAAAAGAACGAATTCTTATGGGAAATATTAATAAGATATTCGCATGCATTCATTTTCGAAATGATGATATTGTGTTTGTCCTACAGCGTTATAATCCTTAACGCTTGATTAAGTATTTATAAGCATACAAATTGTTATTGTTAACCCTTTCTGATAAAAACCCAAAAGAAAATCGTTTTAAATGCGTTTAATAATTTAAGTAGCAATGAAAAAGTAAAAAAAGGCTACGCCGACATTTGATATCTGTGTGTTTGTGAGTATGTGTGTTTTTGCACACTTGAGGCAATTTATTGTGGCGCGTTGCCTGCGTACCTCCTACTAACACTACACACACGGCTTAAACTACTATCGTACACATGCAAGTGAGCAACTTACACGCATTTTGCGCATAATACAAAATAAAATACACATTAAACTCGAAACGCCCAACATGCACGCCCACACACCCGCGTGCGCGCTCCTCTGACTTCCATTAGTTAAACGCGCTTTTCCGTTCGCCATTTTAGTTTCCGCTTAACTGCTTCATTTTTTCTGTGCGCTCCTCTACGTTGCCACGCACGTTCTCAAACTACTAAAAGACCCATAAATTTATTTTTCAATTTGCAAAACAAAAACAAAAAAAAAATAAAAGAAATACCAACTTTATAAAAAATGCAATACACGCCCAGTTGGCATCCAACCGCATGTCCGCCCCTGCATAGCCTGCCTGTGTATGTGTGTGGGTGACTGTGTGTGCTTAGGCGCCATTAAGGTGCAAAAGAATATAGAAAAACCAGCAGACATGGTGCAAGTTTTGTTTCCTTTTTTTACCGTCAATGAAATTTTCTTAACTTAACTTTTTTATGGCTATTGGTGTTGTTGGTGTTTTTGTTGTTACTACAAAATCAATTTAAATCGTTTACACGCGTAAAGATTCGCGTCGGTTAAGCCATGAAATTTCTATACACTCGCATTTTGCTGTGGTAAACTTTTAGTTGTGTTTTTATGTCGTAGTTTGTGGCAAGAAGTAACGGTAGTTTTCTTCACATAATATGAAAGGAAAGTAGTGAAATTTTAGTTGTGTTTCATAACTTTAAGGTAGTGTTTTTCAATGTGTATAACATTAATATGTTTAATTCAACACTAATTAAGACTTTTGTTTCTCTTTTTAGCCCATAACAACATGTATTTGTAACGTGTGTGTGGTATTTGAGTCAGGTAAGTTCTGAGTTTTATCATTTTCTCCACCACTCTTATTATGGTCAAATTAATGAATCGACTATTTTATTAATTTCACTTTCTGGGTTTTGTAATTCAAAAATATTGCTTTCTATAAAAAGTTCTATTATTTCGATAATGAAAGCACATGTGGTTCGAATCAATCTATGAATTATGCATGTTACGCTTGTTCTATAATAGTTTGAAGGGCTTTGAATGAAATAATACGATTAGACGAAAAAAAAACAATTTTAAAAAGAACACAAATATCAAAGCTAATGAAAGTTATTAAAAGCTAATTAGATATACAAAGTCAAACTTGTTCTTGCCTTGACGAATAATACATACGTCTCTAAAGAGATGATTTTGGTGGTGCTGAGTTGGATGAAGTTGGTGCTGTAGTGAATTGGTATTTTGTAGTAGTGGTGGTGGTGGTATTATTGGTGGTGGTGGTAGTTGTGCAGTAGAACGATTATTAACAAGATTATTGTGAACAACATTAGCAGTGTTGGCGTTGACGTTGACGTTGACATTGGCGTTTGCATTGGCAGCAGTAACAGTGTTGACAGAATTGTTAAGATTAAGACCAGCAGCGATGTTGTTGCCATTGAATAATGTTGCTGCCAATTGTTGCGGCTGATGTTGATGCTGTTGATGTTGTGAATTGGCTGCTGCGGCTGCGGCTGCAGCATAACCATTCAATATGACCAAATGTGGCGTGCTTGCCGTTGTTACAGACGTTTGTGGTTGATTGATGATGGCCAATGTTGGCGGCATTTGTGTGGCAGCAATATTAACTGTTGTTGCTGCCGTTGATTTCATAGCAATTGCTTGCATGTTGCTATTGTTATTGCTGCTGCTGCTGTTGTTGTTGTTGTTATTATTAGTATGATTGTTGTTATTGTGCTGATGTTTGATTGCATTAATAATTGTTGCTGGTGCATCATTAATCATTTTCGTTTTGGCGAATTCAATACGTATTGAGCCACGATCTGAAGAAAGTAAATATTTGCCTTGTAATTGTTGCATAGCTTGAGCAGCTGTTGCTGCATCGTTAAACTCAATGAAGGCGACCGGATGTGTTGCATTACTAAGTTGTTGTAAATTGGATGTTGTTGCTGCTCCTGCTGCTGTTGTAGTTGTTGCTGAGGTTGCAGCATTAGCATTGCAAGTAGCGCCATTTGTTGTTATAGTGCCCGCTGCTGTTTTTATTGTTGATAAGTTGTTATCGTCATCATCGTCATCATCATCATCATCATCATCAGCGTTGTTGGTTGTTGTTAAGAAGTAGGAAGTTGAATTTGAAGTAGTCATAGAAGTCATAGAAGTAGTAGTTGTGATATTGTGCATACCTTTTGTGTGCATTCGTAGGCGACAAAAGCCAGGCATACTGTGCATAGTTTATTGTTTATATATATATTTTATTTTTGTTTCATATATGTAAATAAATGTTGATATTTTTTTTCATTATATTAATACATTTTTGTACAAAACATGTGAAGAAAATAAAATAAGAAAAAAAACAAATAAAGATAATCATTTGTTAAGAATCGTGAAAGTTGTGCAGTAATTTTGTTCATTTGACGAGTTGACGTGAGGGTGAGATATTTTTTTTGTTTTTCATTAATAGTATTTTTTATTTCTGTGCAGTTTTAGAACTCAAACTTTTGTTAGTTGTAAGGTGAGTTTGTTGCATGTTAGCCTTGAGTGAGTGTCGTTTATAGTAAAACAAAAGCAAGTATTATAAACTTTGAGTTCAAAATTTACACGAAATTATTATTTTTTCAATTTAACTCAAACTTCAACTTCAAGTATAGAATGATATATAACAAATTTGTTTTTTTTGTGTTTTGAAATTTGATAATTGCGCACTTACCTAGAGAATACCTCCTTCAGTTCGTGCTCGGACACGAATTGTCCCAAATTGGCGACGAAGAGTGTCGAGCACGGCGCATTAGCGGCAATTGATGGATTTGCCGGGTTCAGTGTGACAGCAGCATTATTTGCTGAACCGGCTGGACTCGCTAGAGCGGGACTTGATAAAAAATGATGGTGATGTGCGGCAGCAGCTGAATTTTGTGGTGGTCCACCTGCAGCGCCACCGTTGGTTGCAGCGGCGGCAGCAGCGGCTGCAGCGGCAGCAGACATGTGCATTGCGGTTGTTGGATGTATGGCGGCTGTGGTCTGATGATGTGCTTGCGGCATTGTCATTTGAGTCTGCAACAAAAGAGTGATATTTCATATTTTTAGAGCATTTAATTTTAATAAACCAAGTTATATATTGGCCGCTTGCTTACTTGATGCATAGGCTGCTCCATTACTTTATCTGTATTTAGTCAGAGATAGGAGCGTACTGGCACTTGCGGATGCAGTGCCGGATGTACTAATGTTGCATGCTGTAGTGCAGCTGCCCCGGGTAGCTCACCGGCTGCAGCCGAATAGGCCAACGGATGATGCCATAGTTCGGGTCCACCAGGAAAGAACGGCCCGCCTAGATCTGTGAAAATTTATTTTGATATTTTTTAATGTTTCTTGCACAGTTTTTATTTAATCTATTTTGTTAGCTACAATTTTGTTAAATTTTAATTTAAATAATAAAAAAATAATATACAAATTTATTTAATATTTTTTTACTTTAATTTTCTGTTATTAACACAACAAGTTCGTTGCCTGAGTCTTTTGTTTTTCAGTTGCCAACCTTAGTTTTTTTGGAGTTATGACACTTAAAAAAATTTTTCCAATTTTTAGTTTTTGTAATGAAAAGGATATTTTTAGGAAATAACAGTGTATAGAAGATGATGGACTAAAAATCGCTTACAATTTCATTAAAAATTAAACTGTTGTACGAAAAAATTTGTCAGAAAGACGTTTTACGAAGGAATATTTTCGTTTGCACCGTTTTCCCTTGAGGAAAAATTAAATTAAATTTTGGCCACTTTGTCACACACTTCGTGAACTAAATAAGCACCCTTCTGCGTTTTTTTCTTTGGCAAGATTTTCATTGATTTTATCAGACACAAACAAAGATTAAAGATGATCAGACTAGTAGTACAGAGAAGAGCAAGTGGAATTTTATAAGATTCCGTGTATGTGTGTGAGTGTGTGTGTATTATAATCACGTGTTCATGTGTACTTGGGTGTCGTGTGTATGTGTGGGTGTACTTGTGTGTGTTTTCCATGTGTGTGTTTATGTGGATGTGGCTTAAACAAGTGATAACGGTGCATTACATATTGCTCGGGGACTTTAGTTGTCGTTGTTCATTTATGAATAATTGTAGGAATACATTGATTTATTATGTATAAACTTTAGAATAGTTCACAGTGCGCTCGAAGCAAATTCTTAATTATAATTATTTTTTTTGTTTTTTTTTAATTCTTTGTTGAGAGGAAGTAGTTTGTGTGTGACTTAGATACGATTATTGTATATATATATATATAAATATATTTTTTGTTGTTATTGAGTTGAATTATAAAACAGGATTCAAGTGCGCTTTTAGTTGTTGTTGTTCTAGTTGATATTTGTTGCGGTCAGTTGGTCACAATTTCGTAAAATTTGTTGTTTTTTTATTATTATTGAATTTTTACATTTTGCTACATTTATTTAAAACAAAAACTGATAACGAATAACAGAATTAAAATTGCTAAAACTAAAAAAAAATTAAACCTTTCGCTGCATTTGTAAATTATTGCAAACTTTATTGTTTTGTTTTGCTGTTTTTAGTAGTTTTTTGTTGTTTTGTTTTCTTTTTTTTACTTACGTCCAGTGAGTGGGTGCATCAATGCAGGATGTGAGGCTGTTGTCGCTGTATTGGGCTGTGGTTTGGGTTTGCTCACTTTCGTGTTACTCTTGGCGAATTCCAAGCGAATTGTTTGGGGCATATCGGGATCGAAGCGTACACCCTGCTGTAAATGATTAATACAGCGGTTTGTATTCTTTTTTATTTCTGTTTTTTTTTGTTTCTTGATAAAATTTTGTTTATTGTTTTGTCTGTTTTAAACATATTTGTTCGCTATTTTGTATTTTAGTTCTGTTCTTTTTTGCCAGTTTTTGAGTTGTTTTCAAAAAAACTCAGAGTTTTGAAAATAAATCAAAAATTAATTTCTTTTTTTCCAACAATTCGCCAAAAATAATTGTAAATTATCAATTTGTGTACAATTGAAACATAGCTAAGATAATTGCTTTGGGTTTGATCTTGATTTGTATCGTTTGTAAATACTTTAAAAATAAACTTTAAATTGAAGAGGAAGAGACAGCGAGATTGAAAGACAGCAAAAGAGCGTTAGGGACATATAACCATCTCATTATGCTTTGATTTTGTGCTTACATATGTCGTATTGAATTGATTTTTATGTGCTCAACTTCTTTGAGTTTTGTTTTTTGTTCCTGTTTTTTTGGTTGCTTGTGTTCCAAAGTTGAAGTATTGAGTTGAAGTTTTAAGCGGGATTGAAACGATCAGTTTACAAGTGTGCTTAATAATTGAGTCTTTGGCATGATTAAACAAAACAAAATATGATTAAAATGAATATGACTATGACAATTATGGCTCACTAAGACTCTAACGTAAACATCTATAAAAAATATCTATTAGATTTTCATCGGTTATCTGTTGAAATAATATATAGTCTAATTAAGACCTTAATACATGTACTGAACTAATGGCGAATCGTTTGCACGTTCGAAATTTGTAACTTAAATATCGTCTATGGTATGTCTGAGTAAATCTCTGAAGAAGTCAATCATACATTGGCTCAAGATTGTGCAAAACTTCAGAAGTCTCTTACTCATTTCCAACATGCAATATTTATAGATTTCTATTTTCAAGCTGGGTTAACTATTGTCGTAGGGTTTGAGCTACTGCCATTGTGTGTGTGTTTAGCATATCTACCAATCAGTTTAGCTTCATTGAGGGGGGAAGTGACATGCACCAGCAAGTAAAGTTCATAGTTCAATAACCAACTAAACAAGTACTTTTTTTTTTGGCTCTTACGTTTCAAGTTCTTTTTAATGAAATGCAATTAACGTAAAAAAAAAAATAAAATATAATTAATTGAAAAAAAATGAACTAAAAGTTATAATTACATGTGTCGATGTGTGTGAGTTGCAATACCAACAAATACAAGTATAAATAAAAATAAAAAGTATTGTAGTATGAAAATTAAAAAAAATGGTTTTAAAAGCAAACACAAAAAAATGTTTAAAGTGATTTGAGCATTTTTATGCTTATTATTGTTGTAGTTGTTGTAGTAGTTTGTTGTAAAAATGCCTTGTTGAAATGCAAGCACAAAGTGTGAAAAGTTTGAGATAGCAAGTTCTATATTTTTTTGGTAAATTATCATTTAATTTGTTTTGTTTTATTTTATTATTTCGGTTTGTTGTTGTTCTCAGTGTAAGCAAGGCAATTGGTGCTTTACAGTTTGTGTAAATGAGTTTTATTTTGTTGTATTATAGTATTTGAGGCGGAAATTTTGTTTTGTACTGATTTCATTTGAATATTTTTTTGAAAGTTTGTGTCGTTTTTAGGTGTTTTTTATTTGTATTTTTTTAACATTTGGCAGAAGTTGTTCTTTTGTCAGTGTATGGCTGGTTTTAGAGTGTATCTTAGAAATATTTGATATATTTCAAATTGCTTTCATGTTCATGTTTTTGCATACAAAATAGTTTACAATATGAGTTTTATTTTTGATAAGAACAGTATTATATTTATAAAAATGAATGCATTTCGTATAAAATTTTATTAATATTACCTGTAAATCCTGTTTGGCGGCTTCAGCACCGGCTCTTGTATGGAATGTTACAAATCCAACGGGCTGTGTGAATGGATGGAAGAACGATGAGATTATCAGATTGAAATTTGCATGCTTAATTAACTTTTTGTGCTTGGTTTACTCACCGATGCAGTTTTGCCATTTTTACTAGTGACTTTTAATAGAGATCCTTCGTAACCCTTTTGTATATAAAATGATAAACACATATTTAATGCTTTGCTAAGTTTAAGCTCATTAACCACTCACCTCATAGGCTCTGAATAGTAGATACAACTCACGCGGCTTTGCATCCATGGGCAAACCGCTGACGAAGAGTGTGCGCACCTGCAAAATGATCAAAAGCAAATATTAAGTAAAAAAATGTACAAAAATTTCGAAAAAAAAAAGAGAAATGTAATTTGCTTAATCCACAAAACATTTTAAGCCCCCATGTATACAAGCAATTCTATATGATTACGTAATTAAAGCCAACATGAAATTTCGCGTGTGTGTGTGTGTGTGTGTGTGTGTGTTTATGTGTGTGCCATGGCAACAATATTCATTTCATGTTCACCCTCAAGGTTTCATACTTGTTTGCTTGTTCTAACATGGTGTTTTTTTGTTGTATATTTTTGGTTTTCTCTCGCTTCTTCTTTTTCTACTATATCGTATCTGAGCAAATATTTAAATGCGCTTTAACCCCAAACAGTTCAAATGACGTTGCTACCCGTTACGCTAACGAAATCACTTGAGTCACATCTAAACTCGCATGCCTCGAGTCGCTCTCATGCACAAACTGACACTTACACGTCCCTTAGATGTGTGTAGATGCGTGTATGTGATAATGAAGCCAAATGGAATAAGCCTCATAAACGCTGAATTCATTAAATGAAAACCATGACATGCTTACACTGTGCGAAATTATGGTGGCACAAGATGGCAAACATCTTCTTTTTTTCTTGACGATGACAGTAATTTTACGATTGCCGTAATTAAGTAATGTGAATTGTGTTCAATACTAAAGTTAATATTTTTTATTATTTTAATTTTTTTGTAAATAAATTTAATGTATTTTTTGTAGTTTTGAACTCTCATGTCTGAAATATATCATGTGTTTTTTTCTAGCTTTATTTCGTCGTAGGCTCTTGCCTTACTGATTTCTCACAGTGCATTGCCGTGTTAATGTCTCATCCACAGTGGGACCATACATTCTTGAGCGACCTCGGAAAAACACACACAGACATCGACCAAGTTTGTTGTTTTTTTTTCCACATGCCAAGCGGAAACTGAGTTTTTATTTTTAACACCTTTTTGCTGGCTTAACTACTTTGGCGGAAATAATAAAAATAAAATGGCGCAGCGACACTGACGAAAAATGTCAGGCGACAGCCGTCAGCCGACAGACAGCGTTGGCCAAAAGCACTCATTCAGCAGATACCTTGTTAAATTTTTCGCTGCTGTCGATGGCATTTTTCGTTGCCGTTGCTGTCAGTATTTTGAATACGAATTTAAAGCAACGCAACTTGTTCGTATGTGTAGATATATATGTATGTTTTTGTTAAAGCGTGTGTGTGTATGTGTTAGTATGTGTGGAAAATTAAAACGTGTTCTATCGTAAAATCTCCTTACTTTTTTTATTTTTAGTAATTTAGCAGATGAGTTTCAGGTTTGTCCCTGTGTTATATGTTTGCTTGTTTGTGTGTGTGAGTTCGTATTTTTGAGTCTGTGCGAGTGTTGTTAAAAAAATAGCGGTACATGTGCAACATGTCACACATTGACACCATGATGTGCCAACAGCGATACACGCACACACACACACACACGCACTTGGATATTTTAGTCAGAATTGTACATGTCTCTGATGTTATCATGTCAGTTTTTTGCAACAGTGTATGTTTGTGTGTGTGAGTCTGCGCCTGTATCATCATTATTGACGCCATCAGCGGCAACATTATCGACCCAAACAACAACAATGACTGAATTATGATTATGTGAAAGAAGCGCGTTGACATTTTCATGTTGCCTCCTTTAAAGCGTTTCTACAAAAGTCGTCATGACAACTTTTGTCATTTAAAAGGCATTTTTTCTTTCTCGTTCTTTTTGTCGCATGAAGTTTAATTAATTGTGGCGAGCAAAAGTATTTTTATTTAAAAAAATGCTTTTAAACTCAACATTTAAAATTAATTAGTTATTATCAAATGGTTTGCTTTACTGGCTGAGTGGTTTGTTGGCTCCTTGGTCTGTTAGCGTCATTCCTTAGCACTTTTATACAAGATTAAAAGTTAATTTTCTTTGCTTGCTAATTAAAATAAAGTCAACTCAACTCAACTCAATTCTTGAATTCGACAGAACGCTTGGCGCACATTTGGCGGATGCGGCGGCATGTCTTGCCAAGCGAAATTCTGGATTTCTTCGCAAAACAAAGTCAAAGCACATTTTTCCCGCCAATTAAATATGATTCCGGCGGATATTTTGAGTTGAGTTTTGTTTTAGCTTTCTTTTGTTGTGCTGCTCTTGACTAAGCTTTTGTGGCTGCAATAGTTAATGCCAACGCCAACACCGACGGCAACGCCAACGACGCGGTCACTTTTGGTGCCACACGCTTGGCAACGAACTGAAGCTTTGCTGCCAAAGCAACAACACAAGAGCAATCAAAATAAGTGGCAAACCGAAAAAATCAGCTAATTAGGCTACAAATATGCCGTAATGAGGTGCGAAATGTTAACGCCGTCTTTGGTGTTGGTTTAAGTTCTCTAGAGACAAAACATACATTTAAACAGGAAAGATTTTTTCAATTTAATTTGCATGCATTGTTTAGAAGACCTGAAGAATTTTATTTAAAAAAAGTTTAAATTTACTAAAAGGAAAAACAAAAAATTACAAAATTCATTAACAAAAATGGCAACAAGGTAACTCATTTTTTATCATGACAAAACGGTAAACAGTATAATTCAATTAACATGTTTGCCATATTGCTGTATCTGCATGACTGTGCGTGTGTGTGTGTGGGTAACAAGCGGCAACAATTGTGGCAATGCTGACCACAATGCCTTTTGTAGCATCATGATGTTGTTGTTGCTATTTTTGCTAACCAACTTTTTTGTGTTGCCAAACAACGAAGCGACCAACGACAATAATAATTTAAAAAACAAGCAGCAATAACAACGACAAAGCCAACAACAGCAACAGCAACAGCAGCAACAACAAAGGTGATCATTATCAGCATGTGCTGCCGTTCATGTGTGCGCCTTTGGGGACTCTTTACCTACAAATATGCAATCACACGTACACCAGCAAACAATTGCGTATATAAGCACATACGCACACACACACACCAACACATACTCATGCACGATAGAAGTACTAGTCATTTATTTCTGTATGTTTGTCTGCAGTCTGTTCGCCGCAGGATAATTTGTTTAATAGTTTTTTGCATGTTTCTTTTTGGGTTTTGTTTATTTTTTTTGCATTTTTTTGTCAAGGTATGAGTTATGATATGCGTGTATATAAATTTCATTTAAAAACTATAAATGCGAGAGGTTTTGCATGTGTCAACTCGTTTTAATTGCCACTTTCTATGTCACAACAATATGGAAATAATGAGATTTTTAAAACAAATGACAAATTTTGTTTAGCAAAAAATGAAGAATGTTCCCGAAACAATGAGAAAGTTCCAACTCATGCAACAAAGTTGTGTCAGTCATCTTAAGAGCTAATGTTGTTGCATACTTTCGTGCGTAATGAGCTTAAAATGAATTTTCTGTATGACCTTGTCATGAGTTCCAGCAAAATGTTAAACACTTTGAGCTTTGAGTAAAGCCTTCAATTATTTTCACATGCATAAGTATTACGACCGAAGAGAATGTATATCGTCGCACTGAAAAGGACTTTTCGTAATCAATGAGCAATGCCACAAAGCACATTTCGTTGAAAGAAGCAAATGAAATGTTTTGTTGACGTAAAAGTTATTTTTTGTTTTCTTTAATGTGAATTGTAATCAAAAAAGTTAAGCATCAAAGGACATTCCATGCGTTTATTTGTATTTTGCGAGATGCCAACAAGTTAAACAAGCAAAACGGAAACAGGATATACTCGTACATGCGTATGTTTGTCGAAACATGTCAATCCGTAGCTGCCATGCATGTGAGTAGGTTGTGTATGTGTGTGTGTGTGTGCGCATGTGGTTACACAAGCAGCCAAAGTCAAGTCAATCATTTGCATATGAAATCAAGTGCAGAGACAATTGTTACACCACATGTATAAACAAAAACGCAGACAAACTTTGGCTTAGTTTTCGAAATGAAAAGGATGTTGAAGTGCGGTTTAAGGAGGAAATGCATGTCTGTATCTAAAATAACAATTGACAGAGCTTGCAGTACGTCCGTTGCGTCTCTTAACTTGAAAATGACATATTATACAACAACTACAACAATAACAACAACGACAAGCAACGCAAAAACATTATAATACTGGTAGAGGTAGTGGTAGTTGTTGTTCTTGTGGTTGCTGTATTTGTGTGATACATTTGAGACGCCCTTGTCGAAAATTTCATTTAAATGAAACTGCTGTGTTGTCTATTGGTCGACAACAAACGCAACTTTGCCATGCTAACCAAATATCTATAGGTGTATTTGTATCTTTGTGCTACTTATTCCTCTCTCTCTCTCTCTCTCTATGGGTCTCAGTGTATGAAATTAGTTGGCAGTAGCATTTTGCACTATTTTTGGCATTGGTATTGGTTTTGTTGTACTTGGCAATGATTTTCAACCAGTCGTTCGTTCGTTCGTTCACTCATATAGTACGTTTCGTGGTAGAGTGCTCTGGTCGAAAGGCAGTCAAGTGAAGTTGAAGTTACGATTGCCACTAACGTTGCCAACGCCGCCGCCAGACTGAAATGTGTTCATGACTTGGCTTCGCAGGCTTGCGTTAAGCCGCAACATATGCTCATTTGTGTTGTTGTTGCTGTTGCTGCTGCTGTCGTTGGTTTACTTGTTTCAGTTGTAATTATTACTTGCAGCAATGCAGCAGAGTCATGAAAAAGTACTTAATGTCATATAACTACCCGTATCTACAATACAATATGTAACTTTGACTTCAACTGCCTACATGTTTTTTGCTTGCATATACACGTCTTTTGACTGCAGTGAAGTTCTGCTTTTATTTATTAAAAGTACAAAACTTGACTTTGCCGAAAATATGCTAATTTTCTTGTGCAGTGTTAAAAACAGTAAGTGAACTTAATTGAATCAAACATTTAAGGCGCTTTGTTGTAAATTAAAGTAATTTAATAAAAAGTATAAATTACATTTAAAGTTAATAAGGCATGGAATGTTGATTTTAAGTGCCATTGGCAACTCTTCAAACATTTTTGGCATTAAATTGTCATTTTTTTGCCGCTCAATTAAGCAAACTAACAAGTTATCTAGATGAAAAACTTTGTGCTCGTTTCGTGTTTGTACACTTTAGCTAACAATTTGACTTCTGCACTGCGTATCTTTTTTTCATTTTTTTTCCTTCAGCTAAACACTATCGTCGGCATACAATCGCAAACATGAGGTTGCAGTTTCGACGCTGCAGAGTTTCACATAACCACACGTTGGCTAACTGGTTAGTTTGGTCGAGTTGGTTGGTTGGGCTTGGGTTATGGCTTTGGTTTGGTTCGGTGCTGGTCTGCGACCAACCCAAGTTGTTGCATTCGGTTTTGCTGGCCATTAACACGTTTCCTACTTGTGGGTGGCGGTTCAGTATTTTCTTTTGGCTTGACACATGTTTAAATGTATAATAAAGCAACAACTTGGTCAAAGTTGAAAGAGTTTTTGCTTGTCTTTTGACTTCGTCACGATCTCTTATGCAATGTTTTGCAATTATACTCAAAGATCAAATCTCAATTTATACTTTGTATTTTTGCAAACGTATAAAGTGTACGAAATTAGCTGAAACTGTCTTAAATTTATGATTTGAATATGTTTGACTAATTTTTCACTTCGTCGCATAAAAATGTTCGAGACCAAGTCAACAACTCGTAACGAAATAAGTTTATGTTTGTATTTAGCTAAGTAATCAAAGCGTAACGCAAACTCGTATTTTGTAGCGAAACTAAGCAAAACTAATGTGCATACGAGCGACCAAAAGTTTATTGTCATTTAGATGCAAATATATATTTGGGTTTGCCATTGGCTGTCGGAGTGTCTGTTTGTGAGTATACGTAATTTAGTTACAAAGTTTCTTGAAATGAAAACAAATATGCAAAGTTTTTGTTTTTGTTTTTGTCTGCAATCATTTGTCGGTTTTAGTTTACCAAAGTTTAAATAAAATTGCTGAAAATCATTGTAATTCGTTTTGAAATGAAGATTTAAATATAAAAATTATAAGATTTTCAATTTAATGGCTTGCCAAAAAGTTTTTCTTATGTTATATAATTCAATTAATTATAATAATTTTGTTGTATTATTTTATCATATTATTATTTTATATTATATTATTAACAGACAATTGTTATAAAGATGAAATAAACTTAAAAACCATAAACAAAAATTTTAAAATTCTCAATTTAATGGTTTACCAAATATGATTAAAGCGAATGACTTTTTCAATAATTTAAACTTTGGTGTATTGATCGAAAAAACGATATCTCGGTCAGTAATCTCATATCAGAAAAAAATTAAAAATGAATCGTCATTTCATTCAAAAAAGAATTACAAGCCTATATGTTTTTTTCTGCTGCTGCTGTTTGAAAATAAAAGATATTTTCTTAAAATTTTGGGACTTAAAATAATTATGAGTCTCAATCAAAAAACATCTTTGCTATACGATAAATTCTGTTCTTAAAATTATTCTTTTTAAAATCTAACAAGATCGGTCAAGTAGTTCTTGAGATCAAGAAGTACACCGTTTTAAAAATGTATTTTCGATATTTTTACGAAATACTGAAATATGAGAAATTGGTGGCTGATACTATACATATTAATATATCAAATATGTTTTCGAAATCAGTACTCCCAATCACACAGGCGCTAGATAAAATAATTGCAAAAGTTTTTTTTTGTTGGCTTGTGAAATTTGAGAACAACTTTTCTGTTATTAATCTTTGACCAACCTTTGCTCGTAGCCTTAAACTCACAAATAAAATTGTGTTTAATTGCTTCAATAACTTGTTGGAAAAAAAATTGTTCGAAATAAATCTTTATTTATGCATATTAAAGCGTAGCTAGGCAAAAAAATCGGCATCTGTCAAATACAATCGGCTTGAGTGTGGAAAATTGCTTTGCAGAAACTGAGAAAAAGTGAACAAAAAAAAAAAACCAAAACTCGATTTTAAGCACTTTGCACCGACCCAACTTGTCGACAGTAATAAAAAAGCATATGCAAAAACTGCAAAGAAATACGTAAGCGCGCCTTTGAGAAAAGCCGCGTTTGGCGTCAAGATAAACTATTTTCAGAAATAACAACAAATGCGCGATAAGTGTCGACGCTGAAAATAAAACATGATTTTTAAGCTATTTTGCAACAAGTGCGATTGCGAGCGACGATTTGCGCGTAGGTGCTAAAGTCAACATGGCGCACCGATACAAAGATGAATAACTCAGAGATTAAACGATTGTGTGTCGCGACTTGGCCAGCAGACAGCCAGACTGACTGATGGACAGACGGACCGACAGTAAAGGCGAACGTGAGGTGGTCAACGCTTAAAAATGACAGTTGCACATAAGTTGAGTTATATGTTTTTTGTCTTAGTTTTTTTACTTTTCAGTGTGCAAATTATTTCCATGTAGTTAATTTTTGACATTTGCCGTTGATTGGCGCTTTTCAAGTTTGTATTCGTGGCTGACAGTTCATTGACAACGCTCAAGTGCTTGCAGCACAGTAATCAGTTTGTTGCTTTAGCGCTTTTAAAGTGTTAAAATGCAAATGAGTTTGTTTATTGGTCGATGCGAAGGCTTCGACTTGGCCAATGTTCTGTAACGTGCTGCTGGTTTATGTTGGGCTGTAAATGTCGCTTTGAATTATTGTCAAATCAATATTAAATGTTTATTTGCATATGCGAAGTTAAATAACTTTTTATGACCATGAAATCAAATGAAAAGATCTTTTGTTTTACAAAAACAGAATAATGGTCCTAAGAGTTAATAGTTTCGTTAATAGAAAAATAAATAGGTACCTTATTTCAGGCACTTTGCATTCCCTTGTCATCGTTCCTAGCAATTGTTATTCCCTATGTTATGTTGCATTCTAACGTAACATAGGTAAATGGGAATGCAATATTACAAAAATATTAACTAATAGAAAACAAGAATATGCCATTTAATAAAATTTGTCTATTAACAGTGCCTTGTACATTGCCAGAATATGGCGGTGAATATTCTTTGCAATAATTCGCTACTTGTGTCTGCGCTATGCTAGGCTAACGGCGAATCAATAAATTCTCAATATGTGAGTATAAATAAAGCCAACAAACGACGACCGACGAGCCAAAATGCAACTAACAACGTGAGATAAATATAATTTTTTCTGCATTGCATAGCAACGAAACTAATTAATTCATTAAAGTCTGACAAAGTGTAAAACGAACGGTCAGCGGGAAACGAAGCAAAAATAAGATATACAACACTTGAATATGCAAACGTTGGAAAATGTTGAAGCAGAATCTTGTTATTTTCCATTTTTTCATAAACGTCAAAAAGTTCATAAAAGAAGTGATTTGTATGCCGGCGCATAAAATACTAAATCTTAAAATAAATTAGCATAAGTCATAATATCAAAGCGAATTTTACGAAGCAACGACGTCAGGGCATCGTTGAAGCTGCCCAGAATGTTGACCAAGAGCCAGTCTTTCGGCAGCACACTGGCGAACAGCTGTAAGTTTCCCCAAAGCAGCAACGTTGTCTGCCTGCCTGCATACAATTTTGAAGTTTCTTAACACTTTCTTTTGCGTTGTCGTTTAAATAATTAATAAGCAAACAAATAGAGAAACGGCAAGGTTGCTCCCGCTCCCAGGTTAGTCGTTGAATTATGCTACGGAAGTGCACTAAACGTGGCAACTCGTTTCGGCCAAGGTTTCATAGATTAGAAAAGACCTTCAGCCGCCGGTGTCGTCGTCGTCATCTTCTTATATTATTTTTATCTTAGCGCAAGTGTTAATGAGTTTTAATTATTAAAAATGAAAGGCAACGCAACTCATACACTTCTGACTTGTGAATAATATCAGTTACAAATTGTTACCGTTACCTCAGCTCGCTTCTTTAGGGGTAACCATGCCAGCCTTGCTTCGCACAGGTAAAGTTTCGAGAATTTTGAATACACATTTTCTGTTGTTGCAACTTAATGTCTTGTTATTTTCGCCACTCGTTTTATCTGTTTTTGTTGTTCAGTATTTTTTGTTAATCGTTTTATTTTGCGTGTGTAAACGAAACTTTTGCAAATAAATTTGCAATCAAAAGTTGTTGTGCAACATCGAAAATTTTCCCAACTGTTTCATGGCGTAATCGTAATAAAGCTTGTTGGATTTGCCGTACCATCGTTTTGTAGACTGCAAACACAGTCGAAGAAGTCGAGGGCGAAGTTTTGCGCTACGAAAGTATCTTGAAATTTTGCTAATTTCTGAAATAAGCTGCGAGGCGTGCTCACATTGCCTCACACGCCTCTGCAAGACATTTACTTTGTAATTAGTGTATTAGTTTTGGTTTGTGATCTCAGATTTTCAACTGCAAACTATCATTGTATAAGTTTTTGTTAGTTTTGGCATTCATTCGTTGCAAGCGTTACGGGAGTTGGCACTTCGGACACACATAGAAAGTTGTAGATTGAAAAGCTTGAAATAATACACCGTGGCACAGTTGGAGTTAAAGTTAGAAAACGTGACTAAGTTGAACGCTCAAGTTATTGTTTTTTGTTTTTTTTTTAATATTTCGTGTACAATGTTGAAGGCGTTTGTTGTTGCAAAATTAGAACAAATTAACATAAATTCTATTAGACTCAAGACGAGTAAATAGAATACAAGAAATAAGAAGAGAAAACCCGTAACAAAACAATGCTGATAAGTATCAACATGAGACTGCAGAGATAGCAAATTAAAACAAAAAACAAGAATATAATAAAAAATAAAAAAAAGTATCGCCAGATGAAAGACCAAAAGAAGTAAAGGGAATAAGAAGAAAAGAAGTGCAAGCAAAGCGCTAATTACCTCACAATTGTTACGATTGCAAGCAATGCCAGTTGAAGCAGCAACAACAATGGCGAACAAACGTTGAAAGGATGTTGGCACGCGCTTACAGCAGCAGAGGCATTGCCAGCAACAACGACAATAACAAGAATAACAACAAAAACGACAGCAATAACATGAAGAAAACAACAATAACGAAACAAGCTCAACTAAATGTCAAGCAAAAGATTAAAGCAAAGTTAGCCAAGCGAGAGCACAGCATCACACTTACAAAGTGACGCCGGCGTCGGCTTCGACTTCGGCGTTGGCGTCGACTAAAAGAGAAACTCAAGCAAATGTCTCTCATAACAAAAGGCATACAAAATTAAAGCACTCAAGAGTGAACAAGAATAAAAATTTAATAAAAAGAAACAAGAATCCTTTATTTAGCAATGTAACTGAAAGAATTACTTTAAACGTGTGACCAGACAAGAAAGAAAACTATATATATTTCTAAGTATATGTATGTATGTATGTATGCTGCAACACTGTCGAGTGACTGCAATGCAGTTGAGAAAGGCGGGAAAAGCGCTCAGCATTGAGTATGAATGAATATGCATAGCATGTTTTCATTCATTTATTTATTCATTGTTTCGCGCGCCCATGAGCAACACTAGTAATTGTTGACAACAAGTACAAGAACAACAACAACAACAACAGCAACAGCAACAAGACCAACAATAGCAACAACAGCAGGCAACAAAGAACGTCAAACCAGTGACGAGAACAACAACAGACAACAAAAATATGAAATAGCGCCTTGAGTTGTGCTTCGTCGTTCCTCTGAAAATTCTACATGATTTCTTTGCGTTTTATTTTTTGTTGATTTTTTTTTTCATACTCCCTGATCCGTCCTGTTCAACAGTTTTGTGTAACTAGAGGCTGCAGGCGTCTTCATGGCGCAAGACTTAATTGGTTGCTCTTGCTGCTATTTGTTCATGCAATAGTTGGACAAGTCTGTTTGTTTAGTTAGTTGCCTTGGCTTTAGTTATCTCAGTGATTTCAGTTAATTTGTAGCAACATTTTGTTGTTATGCTTAGATTATGTTCTTAGATAGTTGTGCTTAACTAAAGAAGTCACATGCCAAAAAGGCACTGTTGCTAATTATACCGGTTAACCTTGTGAGTTATGTAAGTTCGAGAACTTTATTTGAGAACAATTCATATAAAGAAGCTTTAAAAACCGGTATTGGAAAATGTTTTCTTTTTGAAAATGTTAAAGAGTAAAGAAAATGGTAAATATTTTATAAGAAGAATGCTGTCAGCTTTTCAAGTTCTATAACATTTCATAATAAGTATTCAAGGCCCTTTCTGACAACTCTATTAAAAAAATAATGTATCTAATAGGTTTGTTAATAGAAAAAAAAATAGGTATCTTATTCTTGGCACTTTTTAATCCTATCCAATTGTAATTCTTACTAGCAACGATAAATATAGAAATGCAAGGTAGCAGCAAATAAACAAGATTAAAAAAGCAACTAATTAAAAGCTATTTGCTATTAGAGAAAACAACAGATGTCCTGAATATGACACGTAGTTAAAATAGAATAGAATATTTCTATCAACAGTACTTAATAGAGTTGCCAGATTAGTCTTCAAGTAACTTGTGTAGTTTTCGCAGGAGCTTGCAATAAATTTTTTTAATCTTCACATTTAAAATGTTTCAAATTTCTTAAAAACGCAAACCGACAATGCCCCCATTTACTCAACACGTTTTGTCACTGTATCTGCCTTTGTACGATTTTGCTGTATGTTGTTTGTGTAAATGCCGCACTTGTTGTTGTTGCTGCTGCTGCTGCCGTTGTTGTTATTGTCGTTGGCATTTCTGTTATGCTCACCACAATTTTACACAGCTACAAAGCCACTTTGTGCTTTTGTGGCGCCGTTCGAGTTGATTACAAAGAAAAACTAGGACAAGGATAAGGACGAAAATTTAGTATGCTTTTTTCTAAACGGAAAGCAACAACAAGATTTGTGTTAATAATTCGTAGTATTTAAGTTAGGCATTTTTTTGCTCTCATGTTTTATTCTCACTTGAAAACTGTTTAAGTTTCTTACTTCTTATAAAATTCTTCTCTATTTATTTAATTATGTGCTCGGCTAACAAGACAAGGTAAATAATATAATTGCCAACAATTGTCAGACGAATTGACAGCGCACATTATTCAATGTTGTAAAAGTTTTGCCGTGTAACTTTGACAACGATAGAAAAATAATCAAAAAAAAAAAAAATACGCAAAACAAGAACAAAAAGTGTTGTCAAGTAGCTTTTGCTAATATCACTTGCCAAAGTAGCATTGAAACTTTGACAATTTGACAAAGTAGCGTAACTGACGCTCCTGCTGTGGCAATGTTGAAGGGTTTTGCAAGGCTTACAGGAGATGTCGGGTGGCCTAACATAAAGTGTTGAATTTATGGCTAAATGGTTTTTGTTTTTGTCTTGGTATGAAAAAGGGTATTGCATAAAAGTTGTAAGCTGTCGAGAAATACGTAAACAAGCCAATTAATATGTAATGAATGCAAACACTCAACGGCAACAAAACAACAAAACAACGCAAGAGTCAAAGCATGTTTGCATCAAACCAAAAGAAAAAGAAAAACAAGAAGATAAATTGACAGTAAAGCTAACGAAAGTTTCAAATGCTTTTTTAATATGCACATTGGCTTTAATTAACAAGTGCATTGTTATAAGCACACACATGATATTTATGCGCACACATATACATGCACATAAGTACATATATGTATAAAGAAACTACTGAGGAAGTTTTGCATTTATAACGCGCGCTAATAAAGTGCATTGGGGCGTATGCGTGCCGTGGTCGAATGTGGCGTGGCGAAGTGAGGCAAGGCAAGGCAAGCACGTCATGACAGAGCACGGCACGGCAAAGAGTTTGCTTTGCGTTTTTCAGTATGCATGCTAATGAAGACTAAAAGTTGCAACACTGGTTGTAAGTTAATTTATTAAATCATGTTGATGCTGTAAAGGCAGACGGATAGGGTTGTGGTGCGTGTATGTGTGTGTGTGTGAGTGTATGTTCACTTTGAAAAGCTGTTAAACGCTGTGCGAAATTAGTTACTCAGCTAGGATTACGTATACGTGCGAAAATTTATATATTCAGTGTTGGTAAGCAGCAATTTACATTTTTTCCTTTTTTTTCGTTTTTTTTTTGCTAAAAAGGCGATAAAGTGTAAGTGTTGGGCGAATGCTTTAGGGTATGGTTTTTAATAGTGTTTTAATAAAATCATATAAATTTAAATTAGATCGTTTTCATATTCTATTTGCATATTATGTATTAAATTGCTTAAGATTGTGCAAAAGTAACAATAGAGTAACAATTAAACAATTTAAAGTTTGGCAATTCCATGTAAAAGTAACTGAGAAGTGCAAATAAAAGTAACCGAAAATATTAAACAATTTATTGCATACAAATTTCGTAAACAAAATATTTATTAAACTTGTGCATAATTTAGGTTGAAGAATTTTTGCATAATTTTGCAACAGCTCACGCCCAATTTCTTTACCTTAGACATTGCACAACTTTTTAAATCAATTTGTAATTCATGTAAAAATATTGCCAGAATTCACAAACCAACTTTGCCAAGACAAAAACTGACTGCATTACAACACAACAAAAATATACAGAAAACAGAAAAAATATGGGAAAAAAGCAAACACAAGAAGAGCTGACTGCACATTGTGTAAAATTGAACTTTCTCCCAAATGATTTAACCCAATTTGGTAAAGTTATTTTCTGAACTGGCCGAGCCGACTTAGGCCGCGTGCGCCTTTCGTTTAACTTTTAGAATTCAATAAACTCGTAGCATATTTTCCTTTTTTTTTGTTTTCAATTTCCAAACAAATTATCCAACAATGAGCTAGAAGCAACGAGCAACAACTTCAGCCTATGCAGCAGAGGCGCCAACACTGTAGGCAAGTGTAGAACATTCGCCATAGCAAATCAAAAATATATTTCAAGCACTTGCCACAACTTTATAGTGCGGTGGAAGAACACAGAGACAAGTGTTCAATGCAGTGCCTACAGCTGGCATAAATACATACATATTACATATATGTGTGTGTACAATAAATATATACAAACAAATAAGAAGAGCTAAAAAAAAAAACCGATTGTATCAGCGCATTTTTGGGTCAATCATCATGTTGGCAAAATAGATTTTTACGTGCCGAATTTAGTCGCAATGCAAGTAAGAGTCAAATGATGATGAAAACAAAAAAAAGACAATATGAAAGATTCTTGTCTGTGGCCAAATTTGGCTTTTGATTTTTATTTTCGACATTTTATCTTTTCCCCACATTTTGAGCACAACTAACGAGCGAAAATATTCTGCACCGATTGACCGCTTACAAGTTGCGCATATTAAATATATACGTTTTTTTTATTTATTTATTTCTTTCTTCTTGTGTTTAGTTCGGCAAATTTTCGAAAAATATCAAACGAGTCGAGTCGAGTTGAGTCGAATCGAGTGAATGGTTTGGGCTTTCGTTAAGCATAGTCAATGCACACGAATGAAATCAAATTTTGTTGTTGCTCAAGTTAAAAGGCTCTAAGTACGCTTGAATCTTCTTGTTCTTCGTACTTTGGTTTTTTATTTTTTTTATTTTATTTGAGTTAATATGTCGTCGTAAATAAATAATGCTTTAGTTGCGGTTAAATTTTGACTTTTGATTTGTTCTACGGCTCTTCACTCTTCACCAGTTGCCAGCTACTTGTATAAAGTAAAAAAAAACTTGCGCGTGCCTTGAAGTATGCTTTGATTTTTTCTTTTTTTGGCTTGCGAATCTACTCGTTTTCTAATTTTGTCTGCCATTCGCTTTTTTCCTTTCTTTTTTTGTGCTGCGCCACTGATTTATTTCTTTTATTTCCGCCTGTTTGCGCGCGCATTGCAGGCCGTGCGCTTTAAACATTTTTAATGAGTTTCTTTGCCTTTTTTCGACACTTTTTCTTGGCCATTGGCCGAAATTCTTTTAATGTTTGGTCTTCCTTTAATGTGCTAATTGTTGTATGGTTTTTTAATGCGCGAAAGTAGAAAAAATTACGCTTAATTGTTTAATGGATTTCGTTGTCGTAATTTGTATTTTTTTTGTTTGCTTTCTTTTTGTTGTTCTTTTGGTTTTCATTTCTCACCAATTGCCACTGTATTAGGGGGAAAACGTTATTTTTTGCTATTCATGCAAGAACATACCTGAAAAGAGAGAAGAATACGGAAAAGCAAAATTAGTATGAATCCAACGTAATGACTTAAGAGGATTTAATAAATTTTAATGAGTAACGACGTTTTCATGGAAAATTCATCGCCTGAAGAAGACGATACACAGAGTCTTGCTGCGTAGTTAGCAATGCAATGTTGGCGGTTCTTGCGAAAAGTTCTATGCAATCAAAAGCGCTTAAAAGTTTACTATGAAACTTCATAAGCCATGCATATTTGAATAGACAATGTCGTTGGAAAAATATTGAGCATACTTTTAAGCGGCTTTGATTGTCGGTTAATGTCGGTAGTAAAAGTACCACACTATTCTAATCGCTTTCATTACTCTATTAGTTACAAAGTTAAACTAATATGACAACGAAAAATAAAATAACAAAAGGAAAAAGCTTCTTCTGCTATGACTGTTGTTTCGTTTAAATAAGCAAACTTTTCACTAAAGTGTTTATTTAATAAAATAATTTGGAATTCTCAATTGACAAACGAATTGAGTTTGCTAATTTGTAAACAATAAGTTAAAGTAAATTATGTAATAAATCGATTGGTTGTAACCAACTTAAAACCAAAACATTCATAACCAGTAAACAAATGCCATTCTAATGAAAATGTAATAAAATAAACTATTTTACAATAAGTTGACGTTGACGTTGATGTTGACGATGACACAACTCGACCTACGCAGTTGACAGTGGCAACTGTCGCTGACAAACTTTCAAAGCAAAAAGGAACTAAGCAGGATATGCAAATAGACAAACAGACCGAGAGACAGACGTCAGATGGACAGGTATAGAACAGGTTATACAATTGAACAGCATGACAAAGCATGTTGGAGTGGGAAAGAAAGCAATCGAGCAAAGCCATTAGCAGTCGCGATGACAACTGCAGACAATTATAATTATTATAAAATATTTACAAAAGTTGGAAATAGTTTGATAGCAACGTCGCTTTTTTGCTTAGCCTCTCAGTCAGCCAGTCAGTCAGTCCGTCAGTCAGTCCGTCATATAGTCAATATGACAATTACATAGACTGTCATTACGTCAGTACTTTGCAAATAGTGCACAAATATTTACACAACTGTACAAATGAGCACAGCGGTATGGAGGTTGATTGGGTGTGTGGGTGTGTGTGTGCGGTTTGTCTGTATGTATTAGAAGTGCATTTGTATGTGCGTCAATTTCAATTGATGCTGTTGATTTATATTGTGCTGCATATATGCATGTATGTATGGAAAATTCTGCGTGTGCCAACAATTGTCAATTTGCAATTAGCAACGCATGGGAAGTTTATACAGATGAGTTATGTGTTGAAGTTAGTATTACCACCGACGACGAGAACATTAGCTCAAATGAAATTCCATAAATTTTTGACTATACCGGCGGGAATTGCGTTTAATTGTGTGCAATTGAACTATGCTGAACCGCGCTGAACTTTTAAATGTGGTTTCGTTGCACTTTGCATGTTTTATTATCAACAACAACAACAACAACAGCAACAACAACAACATCAGCAATGATAATGACAACAACTGAGGCAATGCGGTCGCATGCAGAATTGTGTAAATGATAACATTAATAATGCATTTTTGTTGTAACACGTTGACACATGACATTTGACAGTTGAAAAATGACTCGAGTGTGTGTGTGTGTGTGTGTATGCCTTTACATTATTTAAAAGTTTGACTTGGTGTGTTATTAGCTAGTGGCATCATTTAAATGTTTTCAGTGCACATCATGCAAATATTTTCTTTTTTGTTCTTTTTCAGATAAAATCAAGCAATTTCAGTTTGCATTTATTTAAGAAATGTTTTTTAAAATTTTGCTGTCAATAAATATTTTTTTAAATCATTTCATTGCTTAAAATTTTATATGAAAAAACAGCAAATCAAGTTGAATTTATTTGTCAATAAAGCTGTCACTTCATTACTCCATTTTGCTGTCGCACCATCAAACTGTCCACCCTTTTGACGCCCGCAAACATGCTACAATTTTTTTCATTTGTCTGACACGCTTGAAGGCTTCTTTTTGGTGTGCAACGCCCAAACGCAAACAAATAATATTATTGAAAGGCTTAAAATAATACGAGACGAACACGGACAACGAAAACAACAAAAACAAAAGCAAAAGAAGAAAGCAAACTGCATGCGAATGGCGTCACTTCCGGTCGTTTGGCATTGTCAATGTTTGCCGGTTGTCGCTGACATTAATGAATTTGCTGCTGTAGTTGCTGCTGCTGCTGCTGCTGCTGCTGGTGTCGTCAACATAGGGCACAGTGTGTAACTTGTCTTTCACAACTACCTTGTGCCAAGCAGCCATTTTAACGGCTTTTTGTTATCGGGCAAGCGTACAAAGTACTGCACTGCCAAAAATGATATAGTAAGCTAGAGTTGTCAAGAGCTGCCAGCATGCCGGACCTGATGACGGCTTCCTTTTTTATTGTTTACAACGGTTCGTCTGTGTTGGCCAACGATCAGGTCGCGCCTCGTACCGTGGCCGCTTGCTCTCGCTCCCTCTCTCTCTCGCGCACTCTGTGATGTTGATACAGCGTATTACAATTTTCATTTTTGATGTCTATTGACACACGACGTTGACGATGATGACGTTGACGATTCTGACTTTACTGATGACGCGCCGTCGTTTGTTTTTTCGCTTATTATTTTGGTTACTCTTTTCTCTTTTTTGGTGGAGTTGTTTTATATAAATGTCTCTATTCCAATTGCAGTAATTTTCTGCTATAAAATTTGTTTATTTTGTTTTGATCTTTTGCTCGATTTGTATCACTCAATTAAGCGACAGCCGGGTCGTCGTCATGTTTGTCTGATTTGACGTTGTCATGTTGCATGAATTGCTGAGCTTAAATGTTTGCGCAATGTTTCAAAATTGATTTTCATTTGCTTTGTTTGAGTTTTCAAAACATTTGTTGTTGTTGTATTTGCAAAAGCGCTTAAATCGAAATCAGTTTTACATTTTTGTTGCGCGTTTTATTTGCCTTGAATGGTCAAACAAATTGATTGGACTTCAAGTACATTACTTTTAACGAATATTTTCCATTATTTTTTGTTAAAGTTCCATAAGGTCTTTAAAACATTTCGAGAGCTTCTTTTTGCGTCGTTGCTTGTTTCCAGGTCAATTTATAAAACAGCAGGTGAGCTGTCAAATGCAGACACCGTTATTGCCTGAACCCAAGATTTATGTGACTGCCTTCATTGTGCAAAGAAATCGTTGTCAAGTGTCCTTCTGGGAATTTGAAGTTGGCGTTTTCTTTCCCGCTGCTATGCTTCAGTCTACTTCGCAATTTATAAATCAATAATTTAACTATAAATATTGATAATTCAATAAAAGTTAACACGTTGTCAAGTATTTGTTCTAAAAGTGCCCTCAGCAATGAATGAAGCGAATAATTAAAAACTGCTCATACAAATTGCATAAATTTTTCAATGCTTTGCGGTTTGGCATTTGAAACCACAAAATGTGTAAACAATACTTTAATTTTGGATACATAATTTTTGTTTTAATTTCATTTGAATATTAATTAAAAAATAAAATTCATATTCCACTCTGTTTGCATTCGAAAACAATAGTAAACATTTACGCAATTATCTTTTATAAAAATAGTATGCAACGTGCATGTTGCTGACGGGAATGGAAAATATTTAACAAATAATTGTCAGAGCCGCACATGTTATTTAGACTCAATTGTAGTTAAATTTGTAAAAAGGTCAGTTTGGCATTTACTTTTCAAACAAAATATATAAATAGAAAGAAAAAAAACGAAAAAAAAAACTTGCGCAAAAAGATAATTTCGTAAAAAATCGATATGCTCCTAAAAATAGACTATAAAAGTGCGCACCGTTCAACTCAATAAGAATCACAGCGACAAAAGCTGTCGCTTTTCACACTTTTGAGCTGAGGGGTTGAGTGGGTGTGTGTGTGTGGGCAAGTCTAACTGGCTGTCACAGACAATTAGCAGCAACATAGCTAAAAATACTTGTTCAGAGAAAAAACAAAATAATCTGATGAGTTTCGTGGCACAGCAGCATTTTATAGGAAGCTGCTGACCGAATCAAGTGACGCAAGCAGAGTTGAGCTAGCGTAAGAAGAGCTTAGCATATTTTTTTTCCTTCTTTGTTTTACCATTTATACACATATATAACACTTTTCCTGAGTGTGCGTGTGCGTGTGTGCGTGTGTGTGTGCATTTATAGACATACATGGAACGCTTTGTTGTGAAGTACACTCCTACATGTGAGTGTCCTTCAGCGTGTCTATTTGGATACTTGGCTTTCGACCAGCGCTTTTCAACGCGCCTTGGTCGTTTGCCATCAACACACACACAAAGTTATTCTATGTGTGTATGCATGTACATATACTCATGCAGACACAATGACACTCATGCTAATGAAATGCAAACGTACTGAGTCGTGCTCAAGTTGCTCCACCTCATCGTTCCAATGGTTTTTGTCGTAGCAATGCCAAAAGTGTTTACGTGTGTGGACTTCAATACGCTCGGCTGGACAAAGACTAAGCGCAGGTAGATGGTGCTTTGTGTGGGAGGGCATGAGTGTATGGGTGTGTGTGTGTGTGTAGGCGGTGACTAAAAAAAGCAAGTAGCTACTTCTGCATATAAATATTTATGTGGCATCGCGTTGCCTTCCTGCAAGTCTGCCTGCTTGCATGACACTGAGCTCTGCATACGCTCACATATGCATGAGCTTGACAATGTTGCTGACAACGACAAAGATGATGATGATGATGACGCTCATGATATTTTATAATTTTACTAAATTAGGTAAGCTTGCTTGTGGCTTTTCTAAGCATTCATATTTCAACGAATTCAAGAGTATTTTTTTTTTCTCAAAATATTATATTTTCTACGAGCGTGTTTTGTGAAAATGTATTTTGTTTAAACTTAACTGGAAATTTTAATTAGAAAGCAATTTATTGTGCATTCATGGTAAAATTGTTGGTTGTTATTGACAACGACAACGACTCAGGACGAGCAATGAAATGAAACGAAACGGTGCAGAAATGTTGAGTAACTGCTGATATACACTATTTTATCGAAGTGGGTTGGAGCCTTTCACGTTGATTTCCTAATTAAATTAAAATGTTGTACGCTTTGTTTGTACGCTTGATGACGTCAAAGGCAAAAGTTGTGTTAATGAGTTTTCAATTAAATTTGTTCTAACACTGTTAAAGTGTGGCAGTTATTTGTGCTAAGATTATATTAGATTATGTTTTCTATGAACGAAATTGTTTGTGAAATAGATTCGAAAACTTTGCTTATTTGAACTTTACATGTATTTCATTTGCTATAACTTTGCAGAATATTAACAACTAATTGAAGTGCTGTACAAAACCCGAAATACCGCAAAGTCCGAATACGTATGCTACTTCCTTAGCTTAGCTACATTTGATTCACAAGTGAGGAAAGCTAAATTAAGCAATTGCAATGCCAAAAAGTATCTTAGCTACGGCCACAAATTATGTACCAGCCCAACTTGGCATTTTGGTATTTTTGGCAATTGTCCAAAGAAATTGTTAACAGAGTTGAGTTACACAGTAAAAAGTAAATTAAGCAAACAATCTTTGCGGACGTCGGATAGAAAGTCATTTGCGCATCATCAAAAGACTTTCAATGCACAAACAGCCGAACAATTGACACAATTGTCGATTGTTGAGGCGTGCTCTATATGCTATATAAGACAGAAAATAACTGCCGACAATTCAAACCAAATGCTGAATTATGTATGTCAATTGGACTGTGAAACGTGTGAATAACTGAAGTTGCTAACAAGGAAGTCGAAGTTGGCTAAGTGCCTCCTGGCCGTTTGAAGTATTTGCAAAGGTATGCGGCTTTGCTTACAATTTTCACTTTTTAAAACTTTTGTGTACGTTCGCCTCAGCCTAACTGCATTATTCTGTGATTTTGTTGTTCTTGTTGTTTTTTTTGACGTCTTAGCGCTTTAAATACTTTAAGCCACTGTGGCATGAAGACATTACTGAAGTGCTTGTTTGCTGATTGGTTGTATGAAGATAGAAACTTAGCGACTGGCAGACGGCAGAAGGCTGTGCCGAACGATAGACTAAGCTCTTTCTATCTATTTCTCTTTGCTGCTCTATGTGAACACAGGGCTGTATTTGAGTGAAAGATTGTTGTATGTGCCATTGGATAAGAGTCAAGCTATGCGATGTAGTCAAACACCATGGGTTTTTTTTTTGGTATAAAGAAACTCCCTTAAACGTTTTTTTATGAGAACATGAGATTACACATTTGTTCATTTTTTATTATTTAGGCGCCCTTTTCAAAAACGGGGCCCAAGTTCATTGCAACACTTAACGTGCGATCCTGTCAACATTCAAGGATTCTTGCAGTGATTTTCTGCGTTTGTCGCATTTTATTCGTTCGCTCGTTCGTTTGCTCTCTCTTTTTTTATGTGCGTCGCATATTTGCTGTTTTTTATTATCGTTTCTTTTTATTTTTGCGTTCTCGTTTGTCTTTTCCTTTTTGTTTTTGTTTTTGGTTTTGGTTTTGGTCGTTTATCTCGTTTGCCGGGCGACATTTTGTAACAATTTTATTGTTTTCTGAGCCCGCAACGCAGGGATTTCTCTACAGTGTTTGCGATGGTATTTTTATCGCTTGTGATATATTTCTGCAACTTTACTAAATTGTCAATGATAAGCTGAGATATTTCTTGCACGCAGTTAGATGGATTTGCGGCTGATCAAGAAATAAGCGGGATAAAGTAAAATGACAACGACAAAATCGTTTTGTCGTACAGCATGACTTTGACTTCAACTTTGTTGCTGTGGTTGTTGTGGCTTGTTGTTGTTATCGCTTTTGTTTTTATGATTACGTGTGTGAATTTTATTTGATTCCTTCAGTTGTATGTGTGTGTTGCGGCATCCTTTTTTTGTTATTTCGTAGTGCAACGTACTTACTTGAAATTAAACGCCTGGGATTACAATTTCTTCATTTGTACCAGTGATACTTGGAATTTTTTTCCATTTGATTGCCACTACACATGTCCTGATTTCGATTATGAGTGCTCGCGTGCCCAGTCGTGCTAACATCAGTCGACATCACTGACATATCTTGAGTTCAAGTAAATTGCTCACATGTGCTTAAATCTTTTCGTTTCACTGAGCCATCAATGATGATGTTGATGATGATGCTGCTGCCGTCATCGTTGCCGCCATCGTTGCCGTTGTGTAGCTGCCAACAGCATTTTAATGCGCGTTCATTGCTTTTCGCCTTTTGACTAAAACAGGACATCCGCAGTTAGTCGACAACGACTTAGAATAAGTTTCGTAAAGGCAGAATGTGTTGGCGAAGGCGAAAAGAAAGTTGAAATTAAATCAACCGTAAAGTAGGTCTACATTCACTGCAACAGGATTTCCGCTTAACGCTTACAAACTGCGCTGCACTTCGCTCTGCCTCAATGCGCATTCATCTTCATCTTCAGCTCACCTCACCTCAGTGTTGGCGCGTGTGTTGAAAGGCGCTGATTCGAATGCCGACGTCCTCTCGCTTTCAACAAATCAAGCTGTGACCCACATTTGTGCACGAAGAAACGTGCCACTGCTGCTGCCGCTGCCACTGCCACTGCAGTTGCTTTACACGCTGTCAGGCTGAAAGTAAAATCGACTCAACTTTCCAATTTGAGTGATTCTTGTCGTCGACTTCGCCGCATTGCCCAATTTTAGTTGCAGTTTTCTTCACATATTTTATATATTTTTGTTTCTTTGACTTGACTTGACTTGACTTCGTTCTGACATTTATGTTGATTTCACTGCATTTCTTTCGAACATATATTTTGAGTTATTTTTTTATATTTTTATTTATTTATTTTTCATTTTGCAGTTTAGCAATATTCTTGCACACTTTGGACTTTTTCTAACATGACATGCGATTTTGACGTTGTCTCCTGGCATCTTTGCCTGCAATGTTTACACAATTTTCTGCTCACGTTGGCGCACGTTTTCTATGTGTTGACGTTCATCAATGTTGGTTAGAACATGGCTTTAATATTAATGGCTCTGTCCTGCTTTACGGCCGGAAGTGCGCTTTCGAGCGCACGGAAATGAAATTATGGCTTTGAAGTTGCAGCAAAGACTATTTTGACGACTTGGCGAAGGTTCTTGGCTGCATTTTTTCCCTCAATTATTTCTTTTTTCACAACAAATTGTCTTAAGTTGTGCATTTTGCTTTTTAAAAATTAGTAACAAAATATATTTTTCAAAATCCAGGGTCTTTGCAATAGAGCGACTTATAATAAAGATTTTTCCAAAATTTGGTTATAAAAACTGGAGCTGGAGGATTATATCAACAAGTCGAAAAAGTAATTTCGAGCACATCGCATTTAAAGCGTTAATAGTCCAGAATTTGTAATGTTAAAAAAACTTCGAATTTGCAAACATTTCTTTTAGGATCTTAGAGATCTGAACTTTAATAATAATTTAAAAAAAAATAATTGTTTTCGAAATTCTAAAGCAAAATACCTTCTTAAAGCTCTTCAGTAAAGTGGTATTCTTACTTCTCTTTATGATTGTATTTTTCGCACGCATTATTAAAGTTCTTGCATGATATATTCAGCATTCCGAAAATTACAACTGAAACTATGAAAGAAGTTATCTATTATATAAGCATCATAAAAGTTGCAAAACGCACAAAAGCGTCGCTAAAAACTTGCCAACCAAAAATTGCGCGCTCAACACATTTTTATAACACTTTTTGTATCCGTTTTTGTTTTTGCTCGTACATCTCCATCAAGACAAAAGCGTGAAGTTGCGGCATAAAGTTGTGTACATAAAGCAGCTGCATTAGGGCGCTTAAGCAGCTGCTGCTGCTCCTGCTGCTGTTGCTGCCATAGCTTAAGATTGTTTTCATGCTTAAAGCATCCGGCAAGCGTTTTTGCTTTAGTATAGTGTTGAAGAACAAGCCAACGCTAAACGAATTTGCGCTCGAAATCTGTGCGGGACGGGGGGGTTCGCACTGCTTTTAAGTTAGCTTTGACACTTTTTCATGTTGCCACTAACAACAGTTTTCATATTACGATTGCCACTTTCTATACTGCAAGTTTTTCCCTCCATTTCTTTATTTTTAGTACGCTTTACAACTACTTTTTCTTGTTCTTGTTGTTGTTCTTGTATTCTTGCTGGCAGTCAGCAAGAAATCATATTCCGCAGCTGCTGCTCCCTTAACAACCTTTGACTTTTTGTTGTCGTTGCTTGATTTTTTTTCACACTTTCAGTGCAAAAGCGGGTGTAAGAACAAAAGCCTTGCGCGCTATAAGTTAAAAAAAAAAGAAAAAACCCGAAACAACAACAACAAAAGATACTCAATGTCGTATTTTTTATGCGTTGCTTTTAGCTTCATCTTCAGTTAGATTTGCTTGTACTCCTACAGCACTTTTGCAGATCGTTGTCAACGTCAAAAATATCAGAAAAGAAAGGAAGCAAAATTATGTGTGTGTGCAGTAAAAAGAAAAATAAAAAAATTGTTCGGTATCTTTGTTTTGACACGCAAACTGACAGCTGCTTATGTTGTTTGTATTTTTACTTATTTCGTCCTTTTTTAAATTGTCTTTCTTTTTTTTTATTGTTTTGCCTGAGTTGCTGTTTTGCCTCTTTTGCATTGTCTGCTGTCAGTCGTTGCCTCGTATTATTTATCTGTAATGCCTTGAGCGTATTAACACAAATGGCAAGGTTGTTTTAGTGTCTGAAACCAAAACAAGAAATATGACATGAAGCTTAAAAATAGACTGAGGCAGCGGCTTCAGCTGTCCTTGTAACTAATATGCGCACTCATACATACTTTGCTATAAATAATATTCTTAATAAATATAAGCGTTTCATAAACTCGAATATTTTCCGTAGCATATATTTTTGCAATTTTCAGCGCTTATCGTGCATAAAGAGCGAAGTAGAAGCGTCACAGCAGGTGTCGCGACAGTGATTTCTGATTTATTGATACTCCAATGGGAGAGCACAAATTGCTTGGCAACGGCGCAAACGACGCAAACGCTCAAATACACAAATAACTTGCATGATATGTGATGAAATTCCCAAGCAAACCAATTGGAAATATTGATGAGGATTTTTATTGAATCTTTGCGTTGAGTGAAAAGTATCTACAAAGCGTTAAATGTGTAATACAAATGATGTGTTTGTTGTGATAATCAATATGCATGTAAATTGTATTGAATTTCGTAACAAATGTGCGCAATATAAATTGTATAACGAGCGCCTAAAAGAATGCAATGTAATTTCGTTCATTTACAAATTTAATAAAAGTTAATAAATGCTAAATAACTTCGTTAAAAGTTGTATATTTGTGCATATATTGAAAAATTCGCTTTTTTCGGCGGTGGCATAACATGACGCATACGCAATTAAGTAACGAACATCATTATATTACGCATACGCCACATTACACAAAATTGCTATCAGCTAACTTGATTTTCACTCTGCTATCGCCAAACCCGTTTGTCATTTTCTCAATTTTTGTTTTATTTTTTGTACCTTATTAATCTGTGGCACATATTGATTGCATTTCTCAATCAACGCCAATCAAATCAATACCGTCTAATGGCATTAACCCATCATCCTGTGTGTGTCTCGTCTGGCACTGAGCGGGCGCGTCTGCACTTTGATTTGCTTGGGTTATATGGATGTGTGTTTTGCACCTTTTTTCTGTTTTCGTTCTCTCCCTCCTCTTTCACCTTTCTCTGTCGCAGTTCATGCAGTAGTTTTATCAGTTATTTCTACTCTATTTTTTTTTTTTTTTGCAGCCATATTGGTTTGTATTTCTTTTTATTGCCGGGTCGCGACATTGGCAATGTCTCTGCCAGCTACGGTTAGGAAAAGCAAAGCGTTCGTTTATGTGTAGACTCTTGTACGAGTATGTTGTGAAATTGACGTTTGTCTGTTGCCAAAAGGAAATGGCGTAGAGTGCCGCAAAGCGGAAGTTGCATGTCATAAAAAGTCATAGTCAAGTCCAATGCCTTTGTACGATACATAGGTCTGTAAAAGTTCGACTACCTTGCAACATATTCAACTGTCGTTGCGGTCTTCAATGCGCTTGTTTAGGTAAATAAACTTGAAATTGGTTTTGACTGGCAAACAAAAAACACTAAAGGGTAAAATAGTAACTCACAGTTCCATGCGGCAAAAACGGCTGGAAGTTGCTTGATCGAAATTTGGTTGTTTGGCGAAAAGCAAACGAAAACAAGAACAAAAATAGCTTTGATGTTAAACTTTAAGGAATTTGTAAATGTTTTAGGCAGAAATGAATCTCCACCACGATTACTTGCTTGACCATCGACCAAAATATGCGCTTAAAAAATCTGTTCATAAATTTAGCTTTTAAAGCATAATTCATCTGTTCAGGTGCACAACGTAATTCGCATACTAATCCGCAAAAAGCATAAAATCAAACCTAAAATTGCGTTCATGTCATGCGATAAATTTTTTCGTTAAATTATTATAAATGCGGCGACATTAATTTCTGTCAGGTCTCGGCCGTGGCCGCTCGCCGCACAAACCTCAAGTGCCAAGCAGTCGCAACAGTGAAAAATCCCTAAAAACCTGTGGCACATCTGCTAAAGTCGGCGCACTTTGTCTGGCCGTCTGATCGGTCTTCATGTCTGTCTGTCTGTGTGTTTGTCTAGCTCGTTCCCTTGATGATGTGTTTATAAATTGGCGACAAGTGCGCGAAATGCAATTGAGTCAAGCATAAGCATTTAACACATACTCATTGGCATTGATTAATTGCGATTTGTTGCAAAAATTTCATTTGGATTTGCGGTTTTAGTGGCAAATTGAAAAATTCTGTTTGCCAGCAACTTGTAAAGTTGAAAGTATTGAAAAGAAGAAGAAGCAGCAAATAAATAATAATAATAAAACAGCTGGCGGCGTCAATGTCTCGTCGCGTATGCCACGAAATTGCTTGGCAAATCCTTAAGGCAAAGTTGTTCAAAAACAGACAGAGAAGTCATGTGGCAGTTGGTGAGGCATGCAGCTCGGGGCATTTGCAACATGTAACTTGTTCATTCGTTTATTGTCTGTCTGTCTGTCTGTCTGCGTGGCTATCTGTGTTACATGTCGGCGTCATTGAGTCTGTCTGCCTCTCTGTCTGGCTTAATAGTTTGTTACTGCTTTTGCTCATTCTTTTTTCTTTATTTTGCTGACTCTTGTTCTATTTTGTTATTCATATGAAGTTGCACATTCAGCAAGGAATTGAAATTTTATATATGCAATTTTTATTGCTTTCTTTGGGTTCTTTTTCGCTTTTCTTCGTAGACAATTGAATGCGAGCGCTTTGCACTTAGGATATTAAAATTATTCACAGTTTTGTGCAACTTCCTTGCTTTTCACAACTTTCTTTTTTGGCTTCGATCTTTCAGCAATGAAAGTTTTAATAAAAGTTTTGCAACAAATATTGCATTGTTGAATTTGTGTTTTTTTTTGCTTACGTTGCAAATATTTAAAAACACTAAAGTGAAATTGTCATATATGAATGAATGAAAAAATGTGATTTAGTTGTATGAAAGAATTTGATAAGATTTTGCTTACAAGTTTCCCTTTGTGCTCATGTTGTCTTCCGTTTTATTTCTTTATGGTATAGAATTCAATACTTTTGTTTTCAACATATTAGCTCAAGTACTCTGATCCGAAGCATAGCAAAATATTTGGAACATTATCTGTGATTACTTTTGGAATCATTGATAGATAAGTGAGTAATCTGCACATATGAAATCAATTTTTTACTACTTAAGCGCAATTTGGGCTTCTTTGTTGAAGCTTTAAGCAGTGTTTTATTACCGAGCAAATATTTCACGACAACGCATGTGTTTTATATTCTTGACGTCATTTTATGACAACAATAATTTGCGACTGCTTTTACAACACTATGGAAAATCCCATTGGAGCTTCAAATATTACGATAACAACAAAAAAAGCAACAAAGAAAAAATATTAATACGTAAATATAATAAAATTTCATTGAAGTTACATAACATGAAACAATACCCTTTCGTGGCAGACTTTTTTTTTATATTTTGCACATTCTTTCTGGCTTTTGTTTGTGTGTGTTTGTATGCTCTCCCGGCGCACATGTCACGTCACGTGTGTGGCACATTTTGCGCTGTCCCGGCGTGTTCGAAATGCATGACATGTTTTAGCAAGTGTCGAAAATGTTTCGCCCCATGGCGAACTACCAAAAATAATAAAAAAAGGGGGAAAAATGACGAGCAAGAAAATCCTTTGCAATAACTACAAACATGAAATGAAAGCCAAAAAAATCGCTTGTCTTGGCGCAGACTTAAGACAAGTTTGGCGCGCGCACGAACTGGCACCGCGACACGAAATGAGCACGACTCGAGTCGACGAAAACAACAAAAATGTTAACGGAAAGTAATCTTGTCGGCCATTAAAAAGCCGTTTTTGTCAGTTTTCAACGTGTTTAGCTTTCATGTTGAACATTATTGCCAACACACAAACGAGAAAATGCACAACTATTTAAGCGAAAATTAGGCAACACACACACAACCTAACACGCTACCGCGCCACCATGCGGCATGACAATGATGCCGAACAATGATGCAAACACACACACACACACACACACTCACATGTACGCACATGAAATGGTTTTCAATTTTTGACGTGTTTGGCAAGAAAAGTCAATGGTTGTATTGGCAAACTAGTCAAGTAAACTGAACCCAAAAACAAATAATAAATAAAGAGGAGGAAAAAAATTGTTCATTGTTTGCTCGTGTCATGTTGACGCTTACTGCCATCATTGTCGTCGTTGACGTCGTCGTCGTCGTCATCATCATTACCAACGTCACCATCCTAGTCATCGTCATTCAGTGAACGCTGAGCTGAGCTCATACGCTCGACTTGGTCATGTCAGCCAATCAAACTACTTGACAACATTTCATCAATATTTTGCCACCATTTTATAATGGCTGAGCTGCCTTTGTGTCTGCCTCAGTTAGTTCTGGCGCACCTCCGTCCGACCGACCGACCTACCGTCCGTCCATCCAACCGTCCGTCCGTCTATCTGTCTGGCAGCTGACGTTGTTATCATGTTTCGGGTTAAGCAAACTTATGTCAGTCAACTTTTAGCGACTCTTGGCAAAAAGTCTGATGGCAAAACAAAAAAAAAGTGAAAAAAACTTTGCCAAATTACAAAAGACTAACTGACAACAATAGTAAGTGAGCTTGTGAAAGCAAGTGTGTGTGTGTGTGTGTGTGTGTGTTTTGTGAGTCAGTCAGTTGTCAGCGTGTTAGTTTTTATACCACTTGGCAGCCCTGACTATGAGTTATTATACGTTGCGCTGCAACATGCTCCTTCTTGAGCAGTCAGAGCGCGTTGTACGTGCAAGTGGTGGCACTCGTGATAACAATGACGCGCGTGATTGGCTTTCTATCACGTTTTGTTGACACTCACGGCGTGGGGTGAAATGTGCTGTGAAGCGGCGGCAGCACAATTCTACAAAGTTTTTTTGGGGTGTGACTTGAGGCGTTTATGCGCGTTTAATGGTTGCGACTTGTGTGCTAACACAGTTAAGCGGGGGCTGAGGGGTTGCCTTGTTTAAGAACGATCAATTACGAAACTCGCTACAGAATTTTAATGTAATCATTAAGGAATTTTATAAAAATTACGAAGGCTTAGAACAACTTGGATTTTTGTTTGCTAATATAAGTTGTGTAAGCAAAAATACTTTTCATTCTATATTTTTGGTTAATAATTATGACTTACATTTTACAAAAAATGGCAACCATTTGTTAAATCAATTATTTACGTACCTGAAAAGATAGAAGGAAAAGAAAAGAATTATTTTAAAACTCATGTTATTTTTTTACTTAAAAGTTGCTTTATCATCTACGAAATAAATTTATTAGTTATCATAAATCTTAAAAAAAAAAACAAAAATGTAATAATATTACTTATACTCAGTGGAGGCGAGTGGTAAACTTTATACAGCCACCAACAAAAACAACAAAAATTGTATACATGAAGAGAAAACATTTCATATGCAACGAAATGACTCAAAGGGGAATTCAGCGTACAAAATAAATAAAAACAGGCACGTTATAAGCAAGCAGAAATAAACAAGTTGGCAGCGCTGTTGTATAGCACAGACACTATGGCCAGTGTCAGTGTCGTTGCTACAAAATACCTTCAACTATAAAATTGTCGTAAAAATTATGTGTAATCGTATGGTTACTCGAACGCGACTTCCGCAAATGAGTCTTACTTGAAGTATTCATATGCACAAATTGACACCGACACCGTTGTCACACAGTGCATGCCAATAGTATGCAACGATGCAAAGCGGAAGTGGTGAATCGAATTGCGTGGCAACAGAGTCACAACGGATTGCACGAGCGTGATTTTTCCGAACGTACATTTGCGTCCTGGGTTTCTTTTTTTTTTGCGCTGTTGTGCATATGTATAAAAAGCGTGTGTGCTGCCATCTTTCGGCGTGTTTTTAAACAAATACGCAGCGTTCTTTTTACTCATATATTCGCTTCATTTTTCGGTTAAATTGTGCGCATGCATGTGGCATGTCCTGCCACTGCATTTGTATCGCTTGTTTGTGCGTGCGTCTTGCCTCACCTTCGCCGCTGCTCATTCTACACGGTGGCTTTCTTTCGGTTTTAACCGCCCGCCGGGCAATAACTGTCCAGCAGTGTCGTATCGTTTATCTGTCTGCTATCTTTAGCTGTCCATTCGAGCAGCTGTTATATATGTATGTATGTATGTATGTGCTTTCACACTTTGTTTTCGGTTTTTATCATTTTTATTTGTTTGGTTGGTGGCTTGTTTGTTGGTTAGTTGCTTGCTGCTTCTATAACGAGAGGACATCATGCTGCCACTTACTTGAACAATGTCCTTCCACGTGCATTTGTGTTCATTTGTATCTAGCTGCTGCAACTCTTGTGTTTGTAGTTGTAGTTGTATCTGCATCTATATCTGTATCTGTTTCGTTTTCGTGTCGCCCATTTTGCATGGTTCGTTTGGTGCGCAACTCGTGACATGTATATGAGAAATTATACCGATGAGTGCCCAGAGGACACAACCAAAGGATACGACACGCTTTTCATGCTCAACTGTGCAGCAACTATTTGTTGTATTTGAGTTGCTTTTTTTTCAACTTTACTGAAACATTCTTCTTCTTTTTTGGAATTTTTATATAATGCTGCTGCATTCGTCGTCGTTGTCGTCGTCATCATCCTTGTTGTCGTCGTCGTTGTAGCGAATATTTCTTTTACTTTGCGTTAGTTTCACGGTTGGCACCTTTTATGCTGGGCAAACTACCTCCACTCAATATTTGTTGTTGCCGCAGCTGATCCTGCGCCATGCACAAAGTTCTCTACTTGCTGCTTGTCCAGAGCCCGTGCATTGGGAATAATTTATTATTGTTGCGACGAACTCTGTACTTGAACGAATGTATAATTCTTGTATTTTTTTTTCATTGCAATTTTTTATTTACAGCGTTCCTTGCTAACTTTTTTTTGTTTCTTTGCCGTTACTGTTGTGTTGTGTAATGAAATTATTTGTCAGCGTATAAAATATCACTTCAGCTTATTTAATATTGTTTGCGTGTCATTGGAATTTATGGTCGTTGGTACAATAACTGACAAATACTTTACAACTTTGTTTATGGCAACTCTTACTTCTATTGAAACCCTTTTGAAAATTATATTTTTCCATGGCAAAAACAACAAAATTTTTTTCGTTTTTCTTTGGTACAAATAACTAATAATATTATTTGATCCATGAAAAATTCTTTCAATTAAACGTTTTTTTTTTACTACAAATAAATTTAAAAAGCGATTTATTGTAGCATACTTTCGCTCAGCTTGCAAAAATGCAATTTTAATCAAATCCACACAAAATGCACAAATATTTCCTAACTGAAAACAGTATAGAATTTTGCGTCGCTTGCAAACATTTATTTTTAGCAAATATTTGCCAAGCAGTCAGGGAGGCAGACTGGCACACTGGCAATCAGTTGCCTATTAGTATGCAACAGCGTGCTTCAATGGCGCTAAATCTCCCAAAAGCACGAAGCACGCATCAACGCAACTGTTTGCTTTAAATCAGCTCTAAGCCTTTGAGTATTTTGCACTTGCGTACATTAACAATTCGGCTTAGCTTATGGCAACGAAACCAAAAAGCATCGAACTTACTTTGCATTTGCACATTTTGAAATATTAATAACATTTTGTGTTGCATATTTTCAGCCGCATAACTTCATATGGAAAAGAGCACGTAAAAGCGTTGTTGAAATATAAAATTAAAGAGAATTTTTGTGCAAAATTTGTTGACTGTTGCAAATTTATATAACTCATAATATTTTGCAAAACATTCTTTTCTATTTTTTTGGGTCCCTTTGGTACTTCACTTATTTTCCTTTTGATTATTTTTTGGTGCATTTTTAAATTCGTTTGCCAAATATTAAAAATTTACAAATGTTCAGTCCCAACTGATGAAATTAACCCTTTGTGCATGTGTGCCCTTTGCCATCGATTAATTGCCTATGATAAGTGCCACTAATGCCAATTTAATCGAGCGCAACTAATAACTATGAAAATTGTCTATTGACAGTTAAAGTGGCGCATTGATGACGATGGTGATGGTGGTGATGGCATTGCCAGTCGTGCAGTAGCTTCTGTATGCGTGGCGCGCAGTCAATGTTGCGGAACGTGACATAATTATGTATTTGACCATTTTTGGCATTCGACGTTGTTGCATGTAATTTTAAAACTGTTTTTTCTTATCGATACATTTGACGCACCCTATTTTCAGAACGAATGCTGCTGTGTGCGAGCACACCCATTTTAAGTTTTAAATTGTTTTATTATTTTTCTGCGTTCAATTTTAATGTTGCATGACGAGAACTTTTGAAGCAAAGCGTAACGAATGAAATCATTGCGCGAAATATGACGAAGTTCATAATGTTTTTCTATTCCATTGAATTTTGATTGTTATCAACTAAGTAAGAAGTAAGGAATACGAAATGAGTCTCGAATATGTCAAAACATTTTTTTTTTGTATATAATTTACAGTAAAATAGTCTAAAGTATTTAAAAAAATGTCATGATTCTCTTCTGCAAACTCAGCAGAGCTTTGAAGCAAGAAGAAGCGTATGCTCAACGACGCTATATAGAGAAGTTATCAACTTCCTGCACAAAAAATTCACTTTGGAAAGCACATTCAAGTCTTAGCATGCCGACAGAAACGGTGATGCCTATAAGAAATTCCGTAGGCGGCTGGGCCCGCAGTGATGAAGATAGAGCCAGCACATTTGCCACTCATCTTGAAAATGTGTTCCAACCAAATCCCCCCACAAACGGGTTTACACTACCGACTTCAACAAATGACTCTGAAGTTGATCATGAGCCAATCGAGTTTAACCCAAACGAAATCATTAACATCATTAAAAAGCAACTAAACCCGAAAAAATCACCAGGCTGCGACCTAATAACTCCAAAAATGATTATTGAGCTCCCCTACTGTGCCTTTGGCACTATCACCCACCTTTTCAATGCCATCACAAAACTTGGGCACTTTCCAGAGAGATGGAAAAAGTCAATCATCATAATGATACCAAAACCAGGAAAAGACCGCACAATTGCATCATCGTACAGGCCTATAAGTCTACTATCGTGCTTATCCAAACTTTTTGAAAAATGCTTGCTGACTCGGATAAATCCATTTTTAAGAATGCACAACAAAATCCCATCGCATCAATTCGGCTTTCGCGAAAAACATGGAACCATTGAGCAAGTGAATCGTATAACATCGGAAATAAGAAACGCATTTGAAAATCGAGAATACTGCACAGCAATATTTCTGGATGTCTCTCAAGCATTCGATAGAGTTTGGTTAGAAGGTCTTATGTACAAAATCAAAACATCGCTTCCCAATAACACACATAAGCTTTTAAAGTCATACCTCTACGGTAGAAAATTTGTAGTAAGGTGTAATACAACCATGTCCGACGACCACAATATCGGAGCTGGAGTTCCACAAGGCAGTGTACTTGGGCCAACATTATATGTCATCTACACAGCAGACATCCCAACAAACAGGCGATTAACAACATCTACCTTTGCCGATGATACAGCTATTCTCAGCCGCTCAAAATGCCCCATACAAGCATCTGCACAATTAACCCTTCATCTGGCCAACGTAGAGAAATGGTTGTCGGATTGGCGAATAAAAATAAATGAACAAAAATGCAAGCACGTTACTTTTACCCTAAACAGGCAAAATTGCCCACAACTCAAATTAAACAATACTGCACTCCCGCAAGCAAACGAAGTGACGTATCTAGGAGTACACCTTGATAGAAGACTCACATGGCGCAGACACATCGAAGCCAAGAGGACACACTTAAAATTAAAAGCCAACAGCCTTCATTGGCTAATCAACGCTCGCTCGCCCCTTTGTCTTGACCTCAAGGTCTTGCTCTACAATTCGGTGCTAAAACCTATATGGACATATGGCTCTCAGCTATGGGGGAGTGCCAGCAACAGCAACATTGACATTGTCCAGAGGGCCCAGTCAAAAATCCTGAGAACTATCACCGGGGCGCCGTGGTACGTTCGAAACGAAAACATTCAAAAAGATTTAAACATTCCACCAGTCAAAGATGTAATAGCAGCACACAAAGTAAAGTACTTTGACAAGCTTTCGTCGCACCCTAACCATCTCGCGAGAGGTCTAACCAGATTGCGCAGCCGATCACGCCTTCGACGCAATGATCTACCAACCCAGCGATAGACCCTAGGGACGTGGTATCATATTATAGTTCATGTGAACTGTTAATTAATAGTTATTAATAAGAGTTGTATAATTATTGTTAGTCTCATATAAAGAGAAGATTCAATAAATAATTAGCAAGTTAAAAAAAAAAAAAAAAAATTCTCTCAAATAAAAATTACATATTTCCATTTACGACAAATGAGCTTATTTGCTTCTAAAGAATCTCGAGAACATAGATCACATTGGCTGAAATTTTCATTTATTTGTCTTGAATATTTTTCTAAATTAAATTTGAGTCGTTTGTTTTCTATGGAATGTTATTTGGTGTAAGTAAATTATACAAAATATTAAAGAAAATTGGTAGTTTCATATGTTCCGAACAAAATATAACATTTTGAACAGTTCGAATATATTCTCAACTCAGCTTTTTCACTTTTTTATCTTATTTAAGCCAAACTATGAATGCATTTTCAGTAATAATCTTTATTTACCACAAAAATATATATGTAGAATAAATAATATTTGGAAAACAGTTTAATATTCATGTTCTTACATTAAAATTTTGTTTTATTTTGCTATTAAAATCCGCTTTTAATTTGCAAAAACATTTGGCCCTAATAGACGAAAATATTTTCATGTATGATAATGTTAATAAGTTAATGAAAACAATGGCATTTGCTGTAGTTTTTATTGTTGTTTTATATGTTTTTTTTTTTTTGCTTTTTTGTCGGTTGGATTTTGTCGGAATTTTAATGATTTAATTAATTTAATTACAAAATGGCTTAGAAAAATTAATTAAATTTGAAATTTGCGTGCGTTGTTAAATATGTAAATAAATGCGTTATGTTGCGGTTATAGAAGGTTTTTTTGCTTTTGTCTTTGTTTGAATTATTTGAAAATGAATATGCAATTTTCCGTGCGCATAACTGACCGTAATTATGCGCTGAATAAAGCATACTTTGCGGCGCACTGATTTACGCAGCGCAAACATAAATGCAAAGGCATAAATAATGACAGATGTGTAGTTAGAAGCAAAGTAAGGAAGGCCAAATGCAAGTGGAAGAAAATGAAGAAGATGGGGTGAAATATGCTCTCATATGTGTTTTTTTTCCTAATTAAGAAACGCGCACTTCCTGTTTATCTTTTGCATATTAAAGTAGACAACACTAAAGTCAAAGTAATTAAAAACGAGCACATCGCATATGAGTCAGTGAATAACCTAGAAAGAAGAGGGGGAATCTGTGATAGAGAGAGAGGAGATTGATATCAAGGCGTTGAACGCGACCGCACTTGGTTGGTTGTGATTTCATTTGCGTGTGCGATCCATGTTGATGATGATGATGACGATGACGGCGTCGTTGCTTGCGTCCTTAAAGTTTGCATGCCAAAGTCAATATGGCGCACTTCATTATGTCAAGCAATAAAAAGGGCGTATAAAAGTATGCAACAAAATAAACAGAAGCATTAAAAAAAGTACGAAAAAAATGCGTACGAATAATAAACATCGAAACTTTGTGTGTGTGTTTCTCGTGTTGTTGTTGCTTTTCAAAGGCGTGTCCTTTTGGTTTAGCCAAAGTTTTATCTTCTTTTTTCTATTTTCCACATATTGTCGCAGTTTTAATCACGGCTGGACTTGCATTGACAAAGTATTTACAACGGTCTATGTGATTGTGTATGTGTGACTCAGGGAGGTTCATTAATTCGTTGTGTTGTAAACGTCAATGACAAACGGCAAGTAAGTTGCGCTGAAAATACGATAAGTCCTTCGATAAGCTGAACTTTTTACTTAATAATAATAACAGATTTTGTTGCTGTTGCTGTTGTTTTCTTAGTTTATTAAAGCTTAACATGGCAGCGTATAATACTCGTTTATAATGTGGACTGAGGCTGATTGTCCTTTGTTTTTTTTTCGAACTGACGCACATTAAAGTTGACAGTTTTGCCTTTTTGCTGTTATCATTAATATAAAATTAAACACTGTTTAAAGAAAAGTACAGTTGACGCATAAATAACAAAAGCAACGAACGCTTTGGTTTGCCAATCAAAAAGAGACCAATGAAATGTCAACGAGTACAAACGATTGCGTATAAATTTAAAATTCCATTAAATGCCACGAAAAACTGCGGCAAATTGCATATGACAGCAGAGCAGTGCAGTGACAGCAAAAGGGGGGGATGTATGTGCAACATCGCGGCAATATAAAATGATAGAAAGCAATTGTGTGTTGTAATTATGTGAAGAATGAAGGCTGCGCTACACGACAATATGCCACTTAATGCGTTTGTAACGAAAGGCGTAGTGTGCATGCGTGCGTGCGTGCGTGATTGAGTGAGTGAGCAAATGAGAGAACGTTGCGGTCGTCATTGGTATGAAGTCTTGTGTACGCAATGAAATCACAAACAAATTAATGAGACTTATGTGCGGCACAAACAATGATCAGATTGACGATGATGCGAGTGACGGCGATGATGATAAGGATGTTGTGGATGATGGAGGATGTTGTTGTTGTTTTTGTAGTTACTATTGAGTACACTACAACGCCAACGGGTTAAAAGCGGAAGTCATTTCAATTGTGCTGTATTCTAGTGTTGTTGTTGTTGTTGCTGTTGTTGTTGTTGTTGTTTGCTGATGTTGCAAATGTGTATGCGGCTCAACGTACACGTTGCACTTGAGTGAGAAATGCGCTAATTAGACGCAGCAAATGTTGATTGTGTACAATATGTACTTATATACATGTTGCCACTGTGGCAAGCAAGCAAGTGTAAGCGAGATAGATGACTTAATGCGCACATACGAAATTCTATGCCACAAATGTGAATTTTGCTACGGCTGTGTTTTTCTTCATTTTTCTCTGTTTGTGTTTTTTTGTCTTGTTCATTATCAAAAGCGCAAAATCAAAATGAAACTGCGGCAACAATTGTTGGCTCCGTCGGCTAAAGTAACAAAAGCAATGGCAACGGCAACAATTGTTATAGTGTATGCCAAGTACAGAGGTAGACGCGCTAACGAATGGACGGACAACAACAACAGACAGTGACAGAGAGAGAGAGAGAGAGACAGGCAGACAGACAGATACACAAAAACCAATTACAATTAAATCTGCGCTTGGTTAATCATGTGCGGTAATGTTGTTGCTTATCGTTGCTGTTGTAATTGTAATTGTAGTTGTTGTAAGTTATTGTTGTTTGCTTACAGTGTCGTTGCTGTTGCTGTTGTTGCTGTAGTTGTTGCTGTTGGCTGCCTGTGCCAAATACTTAAAGTTCACTTCCGCTCAATTGTGTCTGTAAAAGTTTTCTGTGCGCAGTTTTTGTGCGCTTTGCCTCCGTTTTTTGGCTTGCTCGCTTTTATTTCATTCGCTTTGTTGTTTTTTGTATCTTTGGTTGTCTTTGTTTGGTTTCAGTTCAGTGTGTGCGTATAGTGATATTTATGGCTTTGCGTGTGTGTGTTTATGCCCGTGAGTTGTTTAAGCCAACTTTTGTCATTGTTGCTTTTTGCTCTTCGTGCATTATTAATGCTCAGGCGTGTTAATGCATTTTTCTTATTTGCATTTGCCACATTTTTTTTTATTGCCGAGCGTGTTGTTGTTATTGTCATTCTCCATTACAGTTCGCTGCTGTGCTTGAGCTCATGTTGCATGCTGCTCTCTGATAAGCTTAATTTTGTTTTCCGTACTTTTTTTTCAGCACGACATTGAAAAATTGCAATTGTATTGTTGAATGATAAGGTTCGTTATGATAAAAAAGTGTGCTATTTTTCTTTTGTATTTCCATTTTGTGTTGTTGCATTGCATTCGATTAACTTTGTTTAAAGGCTTGGCTGGGTTGACACAAGTGAGACTAATAAGATCAGTTAAAAGTACAAATGCGATTCATGGCTTCTTTTTTTAGGCATTTTTATTGCAATAAATGCAAACATTTCCTTATACAAACAGAATTCTTTTAAAAATTGTATGGAAGATCTTATCTGGAAGACACAACCTCAAAAGCTTTAGTATTCTTAGGATTCTATTTTAACCAACATTAAATGTAAAATGCGTCAACTAAAATAATATGTTAAACTTTGATACTTAATTAATTTTGGTAGCTTATTTTATAAAAATGTTTAAATTTTAATAAGAAAAAAATGAGAATTCATAAAATATGTACTACGACGTTTTTTATTTAATTTTGTTGGACTATCAATCCCGGGATTTCAGTTTACAAGCAAAGATTGGTAAAAGTAAAAAAATTGTTACGTTTAACAAAAAAGTCACTTTGTCTTTGTTAGCGAAAACAGATTACTCATTATTGTCATAAATGTTGGCTAACAAAGCATTATTTTGCACTTACAGCCATCAAATATGCTTTAATGAGACACGTTATTCAAAACTATTTAGAAAACGGCATCAAAGCGAACAAAGCCTTATATAATGCCCAAAAATTTTCGGTCACTCATTGATTGGCGGTTAACATCGTTTTGCATTTGCCGTTGCCGTTGCGCGTTGCGTTGATTGCACAAAACAACTATTGACGTAAACTGGGCAATAAAACCGCAACCGATACTCGTGCTACTCCGTCTCTACGCCTTGCCATGGTTCACTCACAATAGCACGGACGAGGCATCACGCTTTTTTCAATGCTTTCGCCCCTCTGCTGTTTTTGCAACAGGGCAGCGCATGTGGTCCATACGTAATCAGCTAAAAATCATGCAATCATGTCAGCGCCCAGTTCCGTTTTGGTTGTGTGCCCAGTGTTGCCGCCCAGTCAGACAATGAGCCGACAATATGGCGTGTGTGTGAGTGTGTGCGTTAAATGCTCGCATTGCATTGTTGGGCACACGAAAGTGAATTAGTGTTGGTCAACATGTCGAATGCGTAATTTTCCGTTTTTTTATTCCCTTTAAGTTGTGTCTGTGCGTGCGTGCCTCAGCTTGGCTCGTTAAATGTGCGCAATGTAATCAGTCTGAGGCCAGGCCGACTGTCTGACGCTATTTTCATGTTTTGCTGATTTTTGGTTACAAAATTTTGCTTTTGGGCGTTTCTATTTGTTGACGCATGCCACCATTTTGTAAATTAAATATGCCACTGATGCGTTTTCGATTTTTTTTCTCTTTCACTGTTTTCTCGAATTTCTTTGTATGTGTTTTTTTTTTTTTGTTGGCGTACTTTTTACTCTACTTGCTGGCAAACTGTCGCATTTGATTTACGTTGCGTAAATAAGCAAAAATTTGCTTGCACTCAGAGAGTGCAGTTCGCATGGCGTGCTTATGACAAGTCGACTGTCGTCTGACACACAATTTGTATAGTTCGGCATACGCTTTTGTTAAGCAAGCACGCGATAACCGCAATCAAGCTGCAGCAGTCGCAAATGCATTCAAACATTGATTCATTTGCGGATTTTTGCGGTTTTCATTAAATTAGTTTGTATTGTTTTCAACTGAAAGACAGAAAGAGACAGAAAGAGAGAGCGAGAGAGTGCAAAAGTGAGACAAAAAGCGACAAATGCCATTTTGCGTGCGCTTCAAATGCACGCTATAAGTTGTGCCTGCTCGTTAGCCACATAAGTAGTCAAGCGATTGATTGCATAAGGTTACAATTAGCAAAGGTTTTCAAGTCATTTGCTTGTCATAATTAAGACTCGTGGATATTGTGTTATTCCCTTTTTACACAATGAAAAATAAATAAAATTATATAACCTTTTAGTTTATTAAAGGTTAAAACTTTTATTAAGTATTTTGTTCATATTATATATTACTCAATAACTTTAAAAGTAAAGTTGCATGTGTGTGTGGCGTAAAGCATGCTATGATAACATTGCTATTTGTAGTTTGCACGCAAAAGTATGCAAAGCAAAATATATTTTTGAATAATTAAACCACATTTTTGCATAAAAATAAAATGGTAGAAAGCCAAAGAAAACAAATACACGCCATGCGCATAAATTGTGTGCCTACAATGCACGCAAAGTGAAATGCTCAAAAAGAAACGTAGCCCGAAAGTATGCTACAACGATAAAATGTTGCAAAATATGCTCGTTTGAATGTCGCTTCGCCTTTTTCCATTTTTTGTGCGGGCTAACCAGCTACCGCAGTTGCTGCCACAAGGACAGAGAGCAAAAGTGAGAGAGAGAGAGAAGGACTGAGACAAGGCAAGAAATTCATAATAAAAATAAAATGTCATGCATATTGCGCAGCTCTGTGCCTAATTTGATGTTAACGCAAATCCTGCTAGAATTTCGTTCTTAATAATTAACACATAAAAAGGCTCAGGCTCATTAACATAATGTGCGGTTAACTCTGTGTCTATGCGGCGTTAACCTCTCAACCAGACCACCTTCACAGACAGACAGACAAACATAAAAACAAAACGAATATGAAAAACATAACAAACTAAAATATTATTTTTGGGCGCAAACCAAAACGCAACAAACATTCACACAGGAATACTAAAAACAAGGAAACCAAAAAATAAAAGGCTCATCATAATCAGTGAAATTACCATTCAGTGCGGTCATGGTTGATGTAATTGAAAAACGCTTTTTAATTTGTTTGCCACAAAATGTTAATTCACACGCGCTTTTGCAAAGTAGTTTTATGTTTTGTTTCGACTTTAAATGCATATTAAAATATTTTTAAAATATTCTTTTTCTTTCGTTTTTATTGCGGCATTTTGCTTTTACCGCTGACAACATTTTTATTTTCATTTGTATAAATTTGTTGCATAAGGTTTTCTTCATTTCCATCATCAGTGCTGATGATGAAGCAGCAGCATCATCATAGTCGCCATGCCTGCCACGCCCAACATCAGTGACCTTTTGTAGCTTCTCATTACATTTACTTTTGTTTATATTCTTTGCTCGCCTGCCCATTATATGTTCTTTTTCTTGTTTTTGTATTTTTTTCTACGTGCTTCGCTTTGCGTGTCTCATATTTCACTTTGCCTTATAAAAAATGCATAACTTGTTTAGCATGAAAGTCGAAAAGTCGAGTTGACTTCGAGTTGAGCGTTTTTGTATTGCATATTTTTATGACTTTTTCCTATTTACACGTTAAGTTTGCCATAAAAATGTAATGAGAACAGAACAGCACAACATTTTTGCCTGCTCTGTTCTGTTCCGTTTTGTACTGCGAAATGTTCGATATTAATTTTTGTGGTGGAATTCAGTGCACATTCGTGTTCGTGTCTTTTATCGTCATCAAGTGTGTCAAGGCAACACAACAAAAAAAAATACTTTATGCTGTTTATAGTTGGTTTTCAAGATTCACTTAAAGTGTATAAAAGTGCCTTTGTTATAAAAGCACTTTGAATGGCTAAGAGCTTGACTTGTTATTAAGAGCTCTCATTCGTTGGTGCTCTGTTTGGTTATATGAACTTTTCACATATCTTGTTAGTTTCTAGTAACTTGCTTGCTTGGTGTAACTATTTAAAAGTATCTTTTTCGCATTTAATACTCACGAAGATTAGCAAAGCTGTGTACAAACTTCAATTTAACATACCTGCAAAGAGACAAAAGCGTATATTCAATTAATAAGACATTCTATGTAGATAAACGTGTTATATTAAAACAAAGACAAGCAATTAGGTAAATCACAAAACAGCTGCAAGCCAAGAAAACACAAGTGTCTGACAAAAGAGACCAACAGCTAAATCATGTCGAGCATAAATTTTTAAGGCAATGCTTGGCTGAGCAACAGCAACAAATAATAAGAGTCGAAGTAAATTGTATTATTGCTCTTGGATTTAATATGTTATAAAATAATAAAAAACCACCATTAAATTTCTTCACTTGTCTCAAGCCAACATCACACACACACACACATGCACGCACACAGTCAATTTAATTCTTGTCTAACAAATTACGGTAATTAAATAAATGCACTTGACACATGTTTCTGCAAAAAGTTGCCACAGCAGTTGTTGCAATGGTTGCAGCTGTAGTTGTTGTAGTTGTTGTTGTTGCTTTGGGCAACCAAGCCAACGATACAAAGTCGAACGCATCGTCGTCGTCGTCGACGTTCACATTGTTTCCACACAGTTGAGTTCAATGCAATGCAGTTTACTTATAAGTTTTTAACTTTATTATTTGTGTAAGTTTCCTTTCGCAAGTTTCTTTCCTCTTTACAAGTTATTAAAGTCTCAGTAGCAATGACTGAGTCAAAGTCTAAGTCTGAGTCTGAGTCATTGAAGTCGACTTGAGTTAATTCAACTTGTGACGCGGTGACATAATAATAACTTTTCATTTAGTATGCTTATTTCTTGTATCATTCATGAATGCAATATGACTCTTGACTGATCTTGATATGCTTTCTAATTGGCTTACTTGTGCGCAGAGTTGCAGTGCACGCACTGCCGCAGCACAACGTTGCAGCGCAGATATGCTGCCATAGTAAGTATAATAATTGCGAGCATGAATGAACATGATCTAAGGTAGGGTAGCGAATTTATCGCTCAAGTGTTGTTAGTTGTTTCCATTTCGCTTTAGAAATATTGTTGTTTTTTGCTTGTGTAATGCATTTTAATGGCTTGCTGCTTGTTGACATTGACTACAAGTAGATTTGAAATGCTTTGCAGCGTTGCAATAAATTAGAATGATTTAGAAAAATACGCTTTTGTACGTTTTTTGTGTTTTAATTGGCGCGTTTGACATTAAATAATGAAAGCGTAGTTTTTTTTTTAAGTTACTTAATAAATTTTCTAGCATACTTGTAGGGGCACTAAGTGTTCGCTTAAATTTGTCTGGCGAAAAGCATTAATTTTATTTTATTTTCTTACATTTTTACAAGTGTAATAAGTAAATTTTTTCACACTCATTGAAAGGGGTTTAAATTACTTCTTACAACTTTTAAGGAAAGCATTTAAAACAAGTTCGTAAGTTACTTGTGACAATCGTATTGTACTTAGTTCATTTCACACGCCTTGTCACACTGCAACTAATGCAATTATGACTAATAAATTGAAGCATTTCATGTACATGAAAGCATTTGCTGACAAGCATTTGGCAGACAGACGGCAATGCCAGTTGTTGTTGTACTTGTACTTGTGCTGTGCTGAGTTGTGACGTCAACAGACCAAAAAGCATTAAAACATAGAAAAGAAAATATCTATTTCGCTTTATATTTTTATTGCAGGGACAATGCCAACACGCAGGATGAAGCACTAAAAAAGCTTAAATGCTGCACATAAATATGACTGAAAGCGTTACAAGCTGCTCGAGTTTTGCTCTACATAATGTAAGGATGCGTAATATGACAAAGATGCGAAAACGAAACGGAAGAGTGTAAGAGAGATAGCGCATGCGATAGTGTGCGATTAGAGGAGAGCAAAGTGTTTGGGGGAGGTAACAACGCGCGTGATTGTCCTTGTTGCTGCGACAAGTGGCAACGCAGCGTGGGCGGAAGCTGCTTCAGCAGCTTATGAAAAGTCATGATGTATTTGTGGCTATTAAAGTGTTGAGCAATGTTGGCAATATATATGTTTGTATGTGTGTACATCTGTGTGAAGATATAAAAAGAGATGAAAGATAGAGAAATGCTGTCGCAGCGCTATGGACACAGCAGGCATACGCAGAGGGTCTAATGAATATTTATGCTTTGATTGCGTTGAGTATTTTTTTTTACACTTCTACATTGGCGTTATTCATGTTGTTGTTTTTCTCTGTTGGCACTTTTCGCATTATTTATGATGTAAGCGCGTTTAAGTAAATATTGTATTTATTAGTGAAATGTTTTTCGTCATAGCATAAAAGTAGGCGTTTTTTGCAAGGCATTTGTGATTGCGGTGACGTGTTGTGTGCAACAATTGTGTTTTATATATGCGCAGTAAAAACAAGCGTGAATTTGTTTACTTTTCGGCATAGAAAATAAATAAGCGTAGCATACAAACAGGCTGTGCGTGCTTAAAAACACAGATTCGTCTTCATTTTTTTTTTTTTAAATATTTTATGAAATTAAAATAAAAGTTTTTCTGCAATTTTTTTAAGGTTGAAAAACAGACTTTTTTGTGAACTTTGCAAATCATTTTCATTATGTTTTTTATTTTTTTGCAGACATAAAATTAATTTAGTTTTCACAAAATAAAAAAAACTTATATATTTTCTGCATATCATGTTCATATAAACATTAATGGAATGTGCGCGTAATTTGTCACCAGACCATGAAAATGTTGCTCGCAACAAAAAAGGCACTCTTTTTTTTTACATAAGTTTCATATATAAACATTATATATATTTTAGCTTAATCATAAAAAACCGCGAGATTATACAAAAAACACGCGCATAAGTTTTGCGCTTCGCACAACTTTTAAGCCGTCTCGCAAAGGCATGGCACGGCCCGGCGGCGCGGCATGGCATTTTGACTGGTTTTAACCCTTGGCTGAGTGCGTCACTTATGCAACTGTCAGTCATACGCTGAACGAGCATGCAGAAAATTTGAATAACGGGCGCCCAAGTTGCAGGGTCATGTTTTAGTCAACTCATCAACATATTTAGTTTTGAGTTTGCTGCTTGTCTCTGTTTTGTGTGGCGTGTTTCCTCATGTGATCCTGGCAACGTCATCATCGTCGTCAGCATCACCAACTTCATCATTATTATGAACACGTCAGACTGTTAATTAAGCATTAATCTGTCGCTGCAGCGCTGTAATGGTCTTTTAATTAAACGACATTATGCCAGACACGTTCGAAAAGTCGTTAGGCATCAGCCAAGGGCATCAACAATTTTTAGTGTTTGTTTGTTTGCTCGCCTAATGATTTTGGTTGTGGCTATTAATTTGAGTTTAAGGTTTATTCTAAGGCAGAGGCGCCAACGTATCTAATTTAAATGGCGCAAAAAGTTAACACAAGACCAAATGAAAACTAGTAAGGGCGGTATAGTTGAGTATACTCAACCATATAATACCCTGCACATACCCTCACCCATTTAAATGGTGTTCCAAATATAAAAAATCAGTCAAAAGTGAGGAATTTTCGAAAAATTCGAGTTTGTAGATCTCTGAGGGGGAAGCCGTGAAATAAAGAGGTGTTTTTCGGTAAGCAGTTTAAAGGACGTATATTAACTGAATCTGCATACAAAATTTCAGACATGTATATTTCATAGTTGTGGAGATATACATATTTTAATAAAAATAAACTGGAATTTACCCAAAATTTAAGTTTGCCGACCTCTAATGGGTAGTCCAAATACAAAATGGTATTTTCTGGTATGCAGTCTTAAGAAGTTATATATACTTTGTCTACGAACAAAAATTTCAGGTCCGTACCTTCAACAATTTCGGAGATGTAGGCTTTGACATGCAAACACTATTTGAGGGGTAATAAAGGGTAAGGGGGAAAAAGTTAGTATGCAGTTTTAAAGACATACATTTCTTTAATCTGCATACAAAGTTTTAGGTTCGTATCTGTTATAGTTGTGGAGATATACAAATTTTTGTAAAAAAAAAGTGAAATTTACAAAAAATGTAAGTTTGGTGGTCTTTGAGGGGTAGTCAAAAATACAAATGGGTATTTTCTGGTATGCAGTTTTAAGGACATGTATTTACTGAGTCTACATACAAAATTTCAGGTCCGTATCTTTAATAGTTTTGAAGATACAGTAATTTACAAAAAAACACTTTTTGAGGGGTAATGAAGGGTTGGGGGGAAAATTGGGGTATGCAGTTTTATAGGTCTTTACATACTTAGTCGACATACCAACTTTCATAGTTCTAGCGTTTCTGGTGTTCAAGTTATAGCCTTTCCAAAAAGTGGGCGTAGCTGGTTGGGCGGGAAGGAGTGGGCGCGTGGCTCAAAACCGTTCAAACTTGATCTGCTGCCGAGCATCACGAGTCTATCCTCCAAATTTCAAGTCTCTATCTTTTGTAGTTTCCGAGAACCATTGGTGAGGACGGACGGACGGACGGACGGACGGACAGACGGACGGACATGGCTTAATCAATTTGTCTTGTCGTCCTGATCAAGAATATATATACTTTATAGGGTCCCCCTCCCCTCCTTCTCTGCGTTACATACATTTCGGCCAAACAAACACAATATACCCTGGTACAGTATGTACAGGGTATAATAATTACCAAAAGCGATTAATCACTTTTAACATGTGCAATCATTAATGCTTTAATCGTTTCCTAAAGAAGCGACCAAACAGTTGTTTTAAATATTAAATAATACACTTTCAACTTTAGTGAGTTAACAACTTTAAAGAATAGAAAAACATATATAATAATAATGATTGAAATCAAATAAAATTATGAAGTCTCAAGCAAGTGTTTCAATTAAAATGATTTCATTTCAACATTGTGGCAAGTGCTCTCAGTCATGCAGTCTCCTCTTCCTGCCCATCAGCAATAATGCCTTTTGTCTAGCAAAGCTCATAACTTTATCATTAAAACTCTGTAATCCTTTTTGGCAAATCCCAAAAGTGCAAATTACAATTTCGGCAACAGGATTTCGGTTGACAGTTGTCAGCTCAGTCAAGTTCACTGTACGCCACTTCGCCGCTTTGCCAGTTTACACTCCTTAAAACCGCTGTTGTTTGCTTGTCACGCCCCGCTGCGCGCACCCTCAGTCAGTCAGTCAGTTAGTCAGTCAACTTAATGGGTTACCCCATGTTGACATTCCGTCGAAAAACCGCGCACAAAGTCACACAAAAATGTATGCTGCCAACTGCGAGTTGAGTTTCGAATCGAGTTTGTGTTAAGAACCGCAGAAACCAACTGAACTAACAAGGCGCAAATGCTCATTAAAATCACTTCGTGCTGACTTTTTCCTCTGCTGCCGCAATAGCTGACTTGTGCTCACGAAGGCAGTTCGGAGATAGCGTTTTCATATGTTGGTCTTGCGTAATTTGCTTTCTCGACGCGGTTATGTCATTAACATTTGCTTCAACTTCAAAGGCAAACTTTTCTTATACTAATTTAAAGTGTGCACATAAAACACTTGAATGTTGTACCCCAACACATACTTGTCATGTTTCACACACTGACACTCACGCACGCACTCACGCACGCTTTGTAATAAATTTATTAGCAAACAAGCTGCGTGTGTGACCTTTGACCATAAATTTTCTTCTGTTTCAAGAGTCCTACATACAAACATACATGAAAGGCAACAATCGCGTGCGATGATGCATTGCTTTGGCAATATGTAAAACCGAAGAAATGAAAGGAAAAACGAAAGAAATTCATAATAAATTCATTAAGAAAATAGAAGAGAGTGAAAGCGTTGATAAACAGTTCAACTCAACAGTTCATTTCCCGCCTAACTGAGAGCGCTGAACTTCCTTCCTGTGCTTAATAAACTTGATAAGTGTCGTTCATATTTTCGTGTTTTTTTTCTTTGCTTTTGCTTTTGTTTTTGTTTTTGCAAGACAAATTATTTGGCGCTCACTCGCCTTCATCTAATAGATCTTTTCTCCAGGCTGCTGCCTTCGTGCGTTGTCGTTTTTTTCTCAATTCTTTTTGCTTTCTGTGTGCGAGCAATGAATTATATTAAAACTGACATTTTAATGAGCTTTATGATATTAATCTATGTCATAGACATTTGTTTCGTGTTGTTGCCTTTGCGCTTTTCTTTTTGCTTTTCTTTATGTTACTAACACAGTAACAGACTAACACTCACGCTGCCACAGACTGACTCATTGCCAGCGCAAGGCACTTTTTTTTTTGTTGCTGAATTTGATGAAGTACTCACGGGGCTCACCTTCCATTGTTGGCTTGTGAGCGTTCAAATTTTGAAATTTACTTTTTCGTGTTAATTAATTTGTTGTTTTTTGTTTTTTTCTTTTAGTTTTGTCTTTCAAGACTTTTACGCGAGATTTTCGCGTGTCTGCCGTATGTACTTGTGGCTTTTGCTGCTGATGTGCTTGCAAGTAATTAAAAAGTAATTAATTGTAGTAAGTTTGCTTTAGTAAGAGCATGTGGTGAGGCCTTGAAGTAAGGTAGAAGTTGCGAAATGTTCAATTCAAATACAAATGCTTAATAAGTCATATAAATTCTGTGATAAAATCTTAAGAATGCAATTTCTACATAAGAATATGTAATGTCCTTAAAGCCGTTTCTATCTACCAGTCGTTCTGTACATTACACTTGTTGCACTCGTTCCTTACATAAACTCATTCCTCATATTTCACCTTTCTAGATGGATGCGTAGCCCAGCAGAGAGAAATGTTATTCAAATTTGACTGTAATTTTGTTCCTTTCAGAGAGCAACAGATGACTAGTTGTTTAACGCATAATTTAGTAAATCTCACTTTGCGCAAATCGCTTTCTGATTATTCGCCGCAACATTCATGAAACCGTTGTTGATGAAGAACAGCTGCGCGTTTAATACTTGTGTGTTGCGTCAGATAAAATTTCTTTAATATTAAATATCAGAAGTTATTGCATTAAAACTTTTTCAATTCAACTTCGACCCGCAGCTGCTTTGCGACAAAAACAAAGCTTAAAGTGTACGAGGGCGCCTAAAAATAGCCAACGTTTGTTTAAGCCTGGCATTAACTGCTTTACATGCTAATAAGAAACAAACAATAAAGAATTTCAAGCCTCAGTGAACGCTGGCAAGCTGCTCAAGTCGCTTTGGTTTGTCTGTCGGCACTTCGCATAAAATTCGTCAGCCAAAACACATTTCTCGTACAATAACCCGGTTTCGTCTGCCTTTTTTTTGCGCTTTTTATTTTAATTTACTTGTGTGTGTGTGTGTTTTCCTGCCTTGTCTTTGGCTTTGCAATAATTTTGTTTTTGTTTTGCTTACAAGATGAAATTATTGTGATAAACTTGATGAAAGTGTCTGAGCGTTGCTTATCAAAACTGGGCAATCTGCCGGCATGAAAACAATGTATATAATTTGTTTAAAAATGGCACAGCAGCCAAGCTGAAAGGCGCAGAGTGACTGACTGACTGACTCACTGACTGACAGTGTAAAACTGAGTATGAGCAGAGAGTGTAAGGCAGCGAGAAAGTCGTGCATATTTTGTTGTTTGTTGTGTGTTTTAAAATGCATAAATTATAATCTTTTTTTGACTTGCTACATGAGCAACAAGTCACCAAGCAACGCCCCTTAACCCACCCAACCAAAAAGGCATGCAAAATGGCGCTTTGTCATTATTTTGTATTAAAATGTCAGCGTGCCTGCCACGAATGCATGCAAATCCGCTTAAAGCTTCTTACAATCAGTGAGAAATTAATTTCAACGCCTCGCGGAAAAAGCAAAATGAACGCTCAGACGATATAATTATTTACAACATTTACAAATGTTCTTTGCACACATTTCAGTTGCCCCTTCATTTTTCGCATTTGATATTTCCTTTTCGTTTTTCTTTTTTTTCTCCTTCTCTTGTTGGCCCGTCTTCCAACACTCGCCAATCATTTGTATCTGCCGCGCGCACACTTGCCTTCAGCAAATGTGTGACAAAGACAGAGACAGCAAAAGAATGAAAGAAGGAGTAAGTAAGAAGTAAGTGGGGTAAAATGTGTTGCTGCATGTCAAAATCGCATTAGTTTCAGTCGACGTCTGCGCCGGCGTTGCAGCTGCGTCAGCATCGCTGTTGACGCTACAATCATCGTTGAGTGTCAAAAAGGGCATTCGCGGTGTGGCACATTTAGTTTTAGGTTGTCGACGGCGGGGGAGCTTGGTGGGGTGGCATTTGAAGGTGGCGCATGCACACAATTTGCTTAAAACTATTTTGAAAACGATTTGCGGCGCTTTTCATGCCAAAGTAGCTGCGCTCGGTTACACATTTGAGCGTCGTCGACGTTGACGTTGTCGTTGGCGTTGCCGCTTTGCTCGTGTCACATGTTAATGCAATTAAATGTTGACAAGCAAGGTAATTTCATATATTCAAAAGAGATTTATGTGTGTGCATAAGAATTTCGGTAGCAATATTGAAATACGTTTAAAGCGAACTTGTCATTTAAGATATCAAGTTGTTAAATAAGTGTCGAAATGGCAATGATACTGTTTTGCCATGTTTTAAGGAATGATTGAAGAGTTAAGGCACTCTTCTACTTCATCTCAAAATAAAGTTCCTTAAAGTGAAATCGATGATTAAGGTTGTCGAAATGACCTTCAATGTTTTTCTACGTCACATTGATTCAATTATGATTCAAGCGACTTGCGCGCGATTTCCCAACGCGACTTTGGTGCGATTTTGTGCATTTTGCGCGTTTTCAATAAAATCTTCATGCCATGTCATGCCAAAAACAACATTATGATGGTTATGATGATGATGTTAATTTACTACTACTTAATCTGCAGTGCTGTTGTTGCTACTGCCGATGTCAGCCTACAATTGAACGAACGCCTCCGCTGTAGCTTATTAGTTGTTGCTGTTGTTGCGGCTTGATTTGACATGCAACATGCGCGTAGCAGCAGTGCGGCAATATAAGCATGCGATTGTCTTATTAAGTACGGTACTACGAGACATGAGCGTTGTGGGTGGAGGCATGAGGTTGACTACGCGTATCTTTGATCTAAGTTGTGTTGCGCGACTGATGAGAATTGGCACAAAACAATCAAGTGCATAGTTCCATGCATGCGACTTGGCGACTTAATTCAAATGAGCGAAAGTTTCGCACTTTAATTTTGAGCAATTTTGCTGCTTTCATTCGTTTGTTTGTGTGTTTTTTTGTTGTCGCTTTTAATATAAACTTGCAGTCTTTTATTTATTTAATTAAACCATTAAGGAAAATCAGCAGAAAATCAATGTGAACTCATTTAAATAAATTTTCCATTCGCTTACAATTCGAAAGCATTTTTTTAATGAGTTGCAATGAGTGCGCAAATAAACTATGCGTAAAAGATTAATAACAATTGTGCAGGCATGCAAAAAATGAAAATAATTATTTATAATTAAATAATTATATGAAATTAAATTTATGTTTGCCGACGTTGACATTGCTGTCGGTTTTGTGTATGTTCATGTGTGTGTGTGTGTGCTGAATTTTTCGTTAATAAATTTTTTATTGTTGGCATGCCAATTCGTTTTTTTTTTTGTTATGTTTCTTACATATATATTTAATTTTTAATGATTGCTATAAATTAATCGCAGATATCATTAAACTATTTGTGTTGTGCGCACGTTGCATTAAGTATTGTTTTGGCAAAAGTCAAATTAAAGCATGCACCCACACACATACACTTAATAAAGCATACAAACGCCCACACATACATATACACTTACTGTTGCACACACAAGCACACTTTGTGCACACAATTTTTAATTGAGTTAATTAAAGAGAATATGGCTGACTTGACTCGCTTGGCTCAATCAAATATTAAAACATGTGCACAATTTCCGACGTCACTGTACACAGTCACGCATATATTAATAGACACACTTTAGTTATTTGCTACTGATTGCCTTTAATGTCTTTGCCTTTGTGCATCAACTCTCATTTTACTTTCTCCCTAATTAAGTAAATGACGAAATTCATGGCTCAAATTATGAAAATGTAAAAAAATAAATACAAATTTCATTTAAATATTTTCCGCTTGTAATCTTTGCATGAAATCAGCATAAGCGTTTTTTGTATTGTGTTGCAAAACACCAACGAAACTAAGCAAATAACTGTGAAATATTTTATTTGTTGTTGACTTTTAATTGTTATTAACAGAATAATTGAGCTGTTGCGATTTCCGTGAATTAAGCGTTTTTTTTTTTTTATAATTAACAATGTTTTTTGTAAAATTTTGTATTTAAACGTTTTTCAGTTAAATTTATTGCTGTAATTATTTTAATTTTTCTTTGTTGAAGTAACGGAAAGTGCTTTGTGGGGAAATATAAAGAATGAATGGTGATTTCTTTTCAATTTTTGAAAGCGACATGTCTGCCAATTTTTTTCTTGGGTGACTATAAAACAAGGTGTACTTTTGTTGTTGAGCGCTTCTGCTTTTCAACTTACATGTTTTTCACACTTCAATGAGTTGAAGAGTCACCAAATGGCGCACCTCTATCGCTCTATCGATATCGAAAGTGAGTAATGTTCTCTTTGGAGATTATGATTAATAATTATTGACATTATTATTAACTCATTGAATTGCTTCGTAGTAAAGACTTAATAAACACACACGCAATGACTTGTGTGCAAGTAAATAAAATGTAAATTTCTTTAATGTGAGTCGCACGACAAACTTTTAAAACATGTCACTTCACCGCAATTCTACAAAGTAACTCATCGTTTCGCTGAGTGTTCTTGACGTTTTGAAATTTGAGCTTTTCACGTTTGGCATTTGTTAGGCGACGTTTTGCGTGCGTCTTGAGGGCTGCGTTGAGATTGAGCGCGGCATAGAACTCGTTGTAACATGAGTTCAAGTAGTGGCGAAGGTGTTTGTCATGTGGTTGCTCATACAATGTTTCAATGGTTTCCGCTTTTGTTATTACTTTAGCGTGTCTATCGACAGGGCCGTGTTGTCGAAGCCGACAAGGGCGCAAAAATTCAATTAATTTAAAGGTCTGAGAAAGTGGTGCTTAATATAATTGGATACTTGACTACATTTGATTTATTTGCTCTTTGGTAAATGAAAGTACAGTTGAACTTCCCTATACCGAATTTGTACAGGTCTAAAAATCGTGATAATAGAATTTTTCTTCCTTAACTTAGTCTTAGTCAAAGACCTTAGCTACTATATTTGATAGTCCTGTGGTTTTATTATTAAATATTTTTCTTTCCCTAAAAGTATCATCAACTTTCAGTCATCCCATACAAATCGCACGAGAGTTGGATTTCCTTAATAATATGTTCTTTGTGCAGAAAATAGGGATCGAAACGCACTAGAAATTTAACAGAAAAATTGTGTTTTTCAAATAATTCGTTCTAAGAAATATTTATTTAGATAGATGTTCGTTATAGAGGAGCTCTACTGTTTTTGCCACGGCTGTGGGTTAGGTAAGCGCACATTGCCAAATTGCTTGCGTAACGTAGATATTTCTATATTACAAGAACTCGTTGAGCAAATCTCATAAAAGGAAAAAAACGAAATGATCTTTTTACTCATTTATTTTTTGTTGTTTGAATGGTTTTTTTTTTGTTTTTATTATACCTTCTAATGTGCGCTATAATTTGTATTGTTTAACTTGTTGGGAGCAATTTCAGAATAATAGAGTAACAAACACCAACAAAAAGAAAACCGAATCTGTCATTATATGCCATGTTTTGTGCTAATGTGTAACTTTTTATTTCGTTTGTCGTATTTCGTTTTTTTCTTTGTTTTCTATTTTATTTTTGTTTCGTTCACTAATTTGTCAAACATTAAAAAAAGAGTCGTAAATAAAACAATCAACTTAGACATTTCGACATTAACGTGTTTTTCCAAGCGTGAAGGTTAAAAGTCGTCGTGCACAAAATGCTATTCTTTTGGCTCATGTGTGTGTGAGTTTGAGTGTTGCTGATCTAAGGGGTGGGGGCGTGTGGTAGGCCAAACAGCCATATTGACATTTAGGCGTGTCAGGAGACAACATTGACAGTGACGTCTTTCGTTGTTAGTTTTCAACTAAAGGTGAAAAACAAGAGAAACTTTTCTTACTTCTACAATTGCATTTTAAAATACAATAAAATAATTAAAAGTAAGGAATAACAAGAATTTTTATATATTTTAGAACTCAAATTTTGAGTGACAAACAAAGGAGAAAAATTTCCAACACGAAAATGACGCCCACGAAATATGAATGCGCAAAAATGATTATCGCGGTTGCTAAATTATTAGTAATTATAATTTGCCAACTGCAATAATGACAACAACAATAACAACAACATTGACGGTAGCACACACACATACATACATATGTAATTATTGAGTCGCTGCTAATGCGCTTAGCTTGTGTATCTGTGCGTGTAATCTGTATTTATATTGTTAGTTTGTGTATCTTTATATATAAATAACATAAATTGAAGGCTGCAAACGAACAACAACGACGGCGCTGACGATAACAACAATTACAATAGCAACAACAACAAATCAGCAACAAAAATCGACAATAATAACGTCAGCTGCTCACAGATGAGCATGACAATTGCCGCTGCGACGTAAATTAGCATTAGGCATGAGTAATTAACTTAAATACAATAGAACAATTTAGTTAGAAAATTATATATGTATACACACACACACACACACGCGCACATAACATTGCACACAAATGCATTGCACATATATGTGTGTGTGTGTGTGTGTTTTTGTGCAATTGATAATTTTGCTTGTGCGCCATGGCGTGTCGAGGAAGTCACTTTGGCTCGCTAAGTTGCGTCCCCTTGCTTCGCCTCACCTCCTCACACCTCGTATCGCATCGCATCGCGACTCTTCGTGGCATGACATTTGACTGTAATTACGCTGCTATCTATAATCTATTTTTCGTTATTGTCGTAGTAGTTGTTGTTGTTGTTGTTGTTGCCGTTGCTGTTGTTATTATTGTTTCGCTGTCAATACACACACGCATACATATATGATATATCGAAGTAATGTTTATTTTTGTTTTTGTTCTTTGCACTCAAGCTTAATGTGCGCGCACTCAGATATGACCTAATTTCATTGACGGCTAATGAAGGCTTAATAGACAGATATGCCAGATAATACTTTATTTGTTATACGTGCACAATATGTAATGTTTTTTTCTGTTTCGTGTTTGAATACTTGCGTTTTTATACATGGCTAATTGTGTGGTACATACCTGAAATTAGAATGAGAATGGAAAGAGAATGTTTATTAGATGTTTTTTATTTTTGTTTAAAAAGGGGTTAAGACGCGGTAATAAAGGCTAATGAGTGGTTTAACATGAAAACAAAGAAAAACTCAAAGCTAATAACAATGACTGTCCTATGTGCGATAAGAGCCAGTGTAACATAGGAGTATGTAATTTTATTTTTCTCATTGTTCAAGAACCTGAAGTTTGAGCTTCTAGATCATACAGATTTATATCACATATGCCTTGGGGAAGATTCTCGTCTCCAATACAGTTGACTTGACAAGTAATCTTAAAGAAATAATCAATTTGTTCTCAAATGTGGAAATATTTTATGATTGCCAAAAGTTAAAGTCTATGAATAATAATTCTATTAACTTGGAAAACCTTCTTGACTTGCTTTGCTGTACAGAAGCCTTAAATGCAATTCATTATTACAAACCAATTAATAATGAAAGCGTCGCACATTGCCACACATTTGTGAACCTTATAATTAACTTTTCATTATACATTTAACACACGCATTAAAACTGTTTGCCATTGCCAGTGCCAACCGCCCCGGCGAATGTCACGCACTTCACACCTGCCACAGCATCAAATGGAAGCAAAAATAAGCAAAAGAAAAAACAAAAATGTGCGTTGCTTAATGAAAAATTGAAATTAATAATTTCTTTTTGGACATGCTGATAAACATGGCAGTAAGTAAGCGATACACACATACACAGAGAGATAGACAGACACCCGCACATGCATATAGACTGGTGTATTAAAACCACAACACAGGACACGCGCAATAATTCTTAATTACAAGCGTTGCCCATCACTTATTACATTTTTTTGTTGCTTTTTTTCTACTTTAACATCGTTCATGCTCAGTATTTTTGTTGTTGTTTTGTTTTATTATTAATACGATTTCAGGCATTCATTTGGTTGTGTTGGCCAGAGCGATGACGATGAGCACAAGCAGGGCTGACAGCTGTGAGCGGCGTAGGTTAATTTAACAATGTTTTACCTTGTAATGATCATCATGTCGACGGCGACGGCGATGATTATTATGATAATGATAGTGTTGATGTTATCCTGCAGTGTTGCCACAAACTGTCAAAGGAAACTAGCGCACAATCATTAATTTCCCTTGACCCTATTCGCATGTGCGTGCGTGTGTGTATCGATTCAACACAACGCAACACAAGTCGACTCAACTCAACTCAACTCGGCATGGGCTTGGCTTTGCTTGGCACAGCGTGTTAATATCCTTGGCGCGTTTATTGCGGTCGCTGTGGTAATTTTCTTTTACACCTTTCGCAGTTGCATACTTAAAAAACAAAAACAACAACGAACAAATATGTGCTGCAGATACTTTTTCTACTTTTCTGTCTTCCACTGAAACACAAGTTCGTTTTATTTCACTTTTTTTTCCTTTTTGTGGCGTTGCTCATTATCAACGTAATCATGACGTTTAATATGTTAAGCGCAGCTCGCTTGGCAGCTCAGCTCAGCTCAACTCGACTCGGTTGAGCTCGACTGTGGTGCAAAACTATTGTCCTGATTTTTGCCTTGGGGTTCTACTTTTAGTCATTTTCCTTTCGTTTTAGTCAAAACAAAAGCGCTCTCGGTTTCTCGCAAAAAAAAAACTCAAGTAAAAACCAAAAAAGAAATGAAAAAGAAAAACCACAACTAAAATAATGCGAATCAGCGGAAAAAAGCGTCGCTGTTAGTGGCAGCGTTTGTGTGGGTTGCCAACTTTCTGACAGGTAAACGGTGTTGCCACGTTGAAAAATGAGAAATGAAAAAACGCCACCGCAAGCAATATTATTCCAAACGAAACTCACAAAAAAGCGTGTATTGTGAAAAAGGACGTTTTGACTTGTTAAAGCTTAATTAAATTTAGTTAAGTAAGCGTGCTTTTGAAAGCTTCAATTGAAATGGCAACACTTTTTTCAACCTGTTTTTTGTGCATTCAAGATTAGCGTTTTTGGTTTCTGGCTTAGTTTTAAATTGGCTTTTCATATGCCAGTCCAAATATTACGTATACGCACTGTTGTGCTATAAAATAAGCAGAATTACGACACAGCGACAAGAATTTTGTATGCAATCAAATGAAAATTAAATATTTATATTGCATTTCAATTATGGCAAATTTCAGACACGTTTCTGTCAGCATCAACAAAAGCCACAAAAGTGCCAAAAATTGCACACACACACACACTCACACACACATGTGCACATATGTACATAGAGTGTGACACAAAAAGACAAACAGGAAAGCATAAGAATTGTACACGACAATCGTCAATCATGAAGCTTTTTGGTACACGTTTGCGAGTACGTGCGGAAATTGTTGTTAAACATGCGTCCGATTGGATCGAGGACAGCCGCCTGGACCAACATGACACAGACAACAAACAAAAAAAACATCATCATAAATAAAATAAACACGAATACAAAATCGGAGCAACAAAAAGAGAAGACAGCAAAGGAGAGAATAAATGAGCAAGGCAAATGCTGCTGACATTTGCAACAATTTCCGCTTAACAATGGCAACACATCCTGCCACATCCTTTCGACGATATGTGCAACCTTTTTTATTTTATGATTATTATTTTGTGGGCGTGTGCGCTCGAGCTGACCGCCAATGGAGGAGGCAGCACGACGGCAAGCGTCAAACGTCGGGCGACAAAGAAAAACTTTATGTTACGCACAGAAATTGTACTGTGCCGTAAAGAGCTGGCGTATCCTTGTGGCCAGTTGGTTGGCTGTTGCTGTTGCTGCTGTTATGTCATCAACGACACGCAAGTCAAACAAATCACCAAACAAATAACAAGTAAAACATAAACTAAGAGTACACAAAAAGCAAAAACAAAAGAGTAAATGAAAATAATGAAATGGAGAGTGGAGAGTGGAGCTGGCGAGAAGCGACGTCGAGGCGTCAGTGTTGCTGGACAGGTCCTGGCAACAAACACAAATTCGTGACCAAACGCAATTTAAGCATTGCGAACTTACCACTTTTCATGCTTCAACTTTTTCTACTTACTGTTTTTTTTTGTTTTTTTGTTTCTACGTGGAATAATTGAAGTTTTATTTGAGTTGAAAGCATACACCGTAAAAAGAAAGGTGTGCGCCGACGGGCGGCGGGGCGTTGCGTAAAGCAAGCGGTGCGTGTACAACAAGGTAACTCAACGCAACACAAACAACAACATGACGAAAGGCAACTTGCGGTCATTTTAACGACAACGAGCAGAAAACACAAAAAAAGGTTTAACTTAATTAAATATTTATAGTTGAATGGGCGATCAATTGAAAATTTATATTAAGCCTGCCTTGAAAGGAGAAAAAAAACCAGCAATACAAACAAGAAAGAAAAAAAAAACAGCTTTAAAACATGAACGTAAATTTCATTTAAACGCGCGCATAAAATGCGATTTTTTGTTGTTTATTTACGTTTTTTTCTTTTATTTTTATACACGTAACATGAACATGTAGAAATAATGTAGTATAGCAGCAGGCGCAGTGCACAGTTGAGGCTTGCTAATGTGCTAAACATGTTCCGCGCTAATACAACAATGACACGCAACAAATAAACGAAATTAGTTTAGTACATGCGATGCGTGTACACTGTAAGAAAAAAAGGAAACCAAAAACGTTATCATACGCCCATTAGTACTGACAACGCCCTTTTGAGCGTCTGTTTGCACTTTGGTGATGGCTCTGATATCTTGTGCTCACAAAAATTTGTCACACGCATGTTGCATGCGCTCAGGCACCTTTGAGAATTGCCGAAGCATTTTTCTTGATTTTGTTTCGTTTGCTACCTCATTGTTGCTTCCTGCGTTGCTAGCACACTTTTAGGCGTTCATTAGTGCGAAAAAGTGTTGCTGTCCATCTTAATTAGTTGCTTAGCTGCGAGTGTAAATCTTTTTGTGTATGTGGGTGTGAGTGGCGGAGCAAGACACCCATAAAATGGGGAGCTAGTCAAATTTCTTTGGTTGGAAGAACAAGTTGGCTGCGATAGCCAATCATAATGAGATTAATTATTTGTGATTAAATATGAGAAGAGGGGCGAACTTCGATTGTATTGAATCGAATTTCACACTTGGTTTGCTTAAGTGTGACATTTCATTGATTGTTCTTGGCTATTATTAAGCATTGAGTGCCAATTAGGCAAGCTCAATTCACTCCGTTGAAGTAAGGGTGATTTTGATGGAGAAAGCATGTAAAAGGACAACTTTTCTTCATTAATTAAGGTAAAATGACAAAAGTACCTATTAATGAACACAAGACTTATCATTTTGCTGGACTAAAGTTATGTCGCAAAATAGAAACGGTCCAAAAGCAACATTTTGCTGAATCAACAGTTTGTCTGGCTCACCTTTTGTCCAAACACACTTGCCTGCCTGCATTTAAACTTTCCGATTGAACACCACAATTCCCACCAATCTGATCTTCTCGAAAAGGAACGAACAAAAGGCAAAAAAAAGTAACAGTGCGAAAGTGGCGGCAACCACAAAAGCTCAGAAAAAAAGAAAAAGAGAGAAAGTCAGTGTAGCGGCAAACATGGCTCGACAAGAAAAAAAATCAAACCAAGTGGGGCGCCGTAATTATTTTTGTAGCATGCTTTTCAGCACCACGACCACTGCTACCACCACAAAAAAACAAAAAAAAAACAACAACAACAACAATGGCAATAGCAACAATAAAGGCTCACAGCCAATCTGAAATGCCACACAATGCCAAAGGATATTTTTTTAATGGCTTTCAATGCGCTTTATGCCAGCTGCCATTTCAATAGGCAAACGCTAGCTCAGCCGGGCGTGACAAGCGCATTGTATGAAGAAATATTTTGTATGCTTTTAGGCTGCGTAAAAATGTTTTAACATTTTCTCATCATGCTCTTAAAAGAAACGACGTCAGGTCAAAATAAGCGGAAAAGAAAATTATGTTTGCTTTGAGGAAGAAACACTTTTTTCCTACCACCTTTCACACGCATGCATGTAGTTGTAGCATACTTTAAGGCGTATTGTTTGTTGTTTGCAGCACAGCGCTTTGGCTGAAGAAATGCTCTTGCATGCGATCAGGCGCACGCAAATTAAATGAAGTGCCGTGAGTTTAGCGTAATGGCTTGTGTTGGTCTGATCTGCTCTGGTCTGGTTTGGCCTGGTGGGTGTCGTCTGGTCTGGTTGTGGGCGTGGCAAGTCTTTTGAGTCATGTTGAGCTATTAAAATTATGCTTGAATGCTTTTTGACCATTGCTTTTATGACTTATTTTCTCTTTTATATGCTACGCTGTTCTTTTCTGATTTTGCTCGAATAGAAAACTTGTATAAAATGAAAATATTCTCGTCGAGGTAAATGAACTGTGCTTGTGTTGAATAGCGACGACTTTAAGTCCGCCCCTTTGCGACAGTCAGCTTCCTTGCTTCTTTGTATGTGGCTACGAAATGGCAATAATTTCTTACAGTGCACTGTTTCTTCGGCTTTCCAAGCATTTTGCACCGTTTTCACGGTGAGTGCTCAAATTTTTATAGACGCATGAATTCAAAAGGCGAAGTGCCATTAAGTGAATTAAGCAAATTGAGTTGATGTTAAGCAGCATTTCGACTGTGTCTCAACCTGCCCAACTGCTAGCCGAAACGACGCTTCAAACACTTAGTTTGACTTGAAAAAAAGAAAAGTTTGGATTTAATGGTTTTTGCCTTTGAAGTTTTGAAAGCAATTTTAGGAATTCAAATTTAATGTTGAATTCATCTTTAAAGAACGTGTACATATTCTTGTACTTTTAAAGCAACTGCTCGAAAGCATGTTACAGTTTTTTATTTTATTTGCTTGCATAAAACATAATATTTGATGTACTTTTTCATTGGCTATAAAACTAATCTAAAAAAAAAATGAAAAATAAAGTAAAAATAAAAAATAATAAAATGAAAGCAAATAAAATTTAAATAAATAAACGAATGGTAAAAATCGCTCAGTATTTGCATTCGTTGCGCCTAGAGCTCTGCTACACTATTTGTTTTTTTTTTTTTTTTGCTTTTCGTTTTATGTTTCGTGTTTTTTTTTTATGTGCTCAACGGCTAACTGTAAAATAGTTTACATGATTTTTAACGTCGAATAAAAATTGTGCAGCGTATAAAGTGCATAAAGCAAAACAAAAGAGCTCTAAAGTTGATTTCCTGTTTCCGCTCAAATTGTTCGAGTGTGAATACCGCACACAGCCACAAGTGCACACACACACACATACACACACATACAAGAAGGACCTTTCAGCCGATTTTGTTGTAGCTATAAAAGCATATATGTATGTATGTTTATGAACATAGTTTTAGTCCTTTTTTTGTAATATTTTTTACACTTCGTTTTCTTTTTTTTCACTGACTCGTCTCCTTTTTCCGTTGTTGTTGTTGTGTTGTTTTGTTTCATAGTTCACTAACTCAACTCAACTGAACTCAATTCAACTCGACTCGAGTCAGCTCAACTCAGCTCAGCTTGGCATGACTGCGGACTAGGCTTTTGCATGCTTTGGCTTTTTGTTTCAAGTTGAGTGCATTGCTTTGTATGCGCTTCTGCGAATTGAAGGTGTACATGCGTGAGTGTAAATTTAATATTTTATTATTGACTGTTGTGGCAACCTGAGGCATTCCCGCAGCTTGTGATGTGCAAAGCATGAGGCTTTTGTTTTGTGTTTGCTTTAGAGTTGATTTTGATAAATCCTTTAAAATCTTGGCTTTTGTTTGTTGTGCGTGTGCATTTGGAAAGCTTTTGGCATTTCGGTTTGGATGACGGCTGCCTTGTTTTGATTTTAAAGTGGGTTTCTCGAAAGCCGCAAATGATGCGTCTGAACATAATATGTTTGTTGAAATGTGAAAGTTTCCTTTGTGCCATAGCATGAGTTTGTTTTTAAACTGGAAAATGTATAATATTTCAACTGTAAGCCTAATAAAATGAGTTTGGCATTTTTTAAGTGATCAAATTCAATTGAAAAGTAAATAAAGCGTTTTCGCAAGCAAATTAAAAATACTTTCCGCATTCGAAGACAGCCAAGGCTGAGAACTTTTATCCGTTATCAATTAAGTCGATTCATTTGCTTTGAAGCACTTTTCATTCAGTATACCGTGAAAAAAGAAGTGTTTATCCCACGAAAACAATTAATCACGATAATTTGCACAGCATTCAACAGCAGCTAAACAATGTCCATTTACCACTTTAACAATTTACGCGCTCGAATTATGAAGCGATAAAATCTTTGGCAGCAAAACTTTGCGTAAGCTCTCCTTTCTTTCTTTCTCCGTTTTTGCTTTGTTTTGTTGCTTTCACAACTTTTTCAGGCATTTGCTTCGCCGTTGCTGTTGCTGTTGCCGTTGCCACTGATGCTGCTTCATGATTTTACACTTAATAATTTCATTTATGAGCAAATTGCACAAGTAAAATTAAATTAAGCGTTTACAAAGACAAGGAAAAGAACCGCCCAACGCCCATCAGCCAGCAAAGCCAATCCAAGCCAAACATCGACGACGACGACGACGACAACGATGAGGACGAGGACGACATGGTCGCCAACACTTGGCAACTTTATTAATGGCATTTCGCGTGGAAATGATTATCAGCGAACATTTGCTGGAATTTTCACCTGCTGTTGCCACCTTTGCTGCGTGGGTTGGCGACTTGTAAAAAGGATATTGCTAAGTGGCGTCTTTGAGCTCTGGAGTGTACTTTCAATTTTGCCACAAAAGATGCTTCACAAAAGTATAGAAAAAAAACAATGTAATGCTTTTCATTGAATTCTTTGCTAATGGCAAAGCAGAAATTTTCAATTTGTGCTTTGAGTTGACAAGCTTTGAAGTTGAGTACTTATTTATGTCTGTGTGTGTGTGTGTGTGTGTGTGCACGCATTTGAAGAATGCAACAAACAATTTGTGCATTTCAAAGAAACAATTTCAATATTCATTCAACATTATTCACACATCATTTAACAAAAGTAGCAACAATCAAAATACATATGAGTTTTGCTCTGTGGGGAATTCGTCTAAAAAAATGAAATAAAAATAAATAAAAACACAAACTTGCTGTTGAAGTGACGGTGACGGTGACGGTGAGCAGGAAAATTGGACAAGCTGACCACGTAAAACAATTTGTGGCTGCTCAGCTCAACTTGTGCATGAAGATTGTGACTGCGACTGCGACTGTGACTGCTTAAAAGCCTTGTCACAAACTGTTTTGACTTTAGTGCAGCCAACAAGGACACACTCACACACACAAGCACAAACATACACAAACAAAAAAACTCACAAACAGTTGACATTTCACTTAGCCGTGTTGAATGCACTCCCACCCATCAATGCCGAACTTTAGCCATTGGGCGGAAATGGTTTAGAAATTCATTGTGCAAACTTTTTCTTTCTCTTTCCTTTTTTTCGGATTTTTCTTTTTGTTTTGTTTGCTTTTTGTTTTGTTAAGTTAAGCAACTATTTTGTTACATTTTTTGTTGGCAAGTTCTGCACTCCTTTTCTATAGTTTGGTTTCGTTTTTCATATCCTGCTTGCTTATGTTACTTGTTGTTTGCTTATTTATAATAAACAAGAAAAAACAGAAACAAAAACAAAAACAGAAGAAAATAAAAATAGAAAGACAGAAGTGTCAAGACACAAAATAAATTTTGCGCTTTGTTTACATGCTGGTTGTCGACTTGTATGCTAAAACGTAAGCAGTGTTGGTAAATTTGCATAAGTCGCAAAGTATAAAGTTGATTTGAGTTTTTTTGTGAGAATAAGCAATGCACTTAGAAAAATTGCTGTCTGCAAAAGGTCAGTCAAATAAGAAAGAAACTTTGCATTGAATAACAGTTAATGGAATAATAGAGACATGTAATAAATGTTGAAACATTTGCAACATGTCCAAAATAGCATAATTTTTGTTACACAAAATTGCAAAAGACCTTCTCATGATAATTTGTAATAAAAAAGTCTGGGCAACAAATTAGAACATATAAAAGATATGCTATTTTTTTGAGTGTAATATACTAAGCAAACATGAGCCACACAGGATGTCCTCCACAGCCACTAAAATCGACATGGGAAAACTAACGAGTAAGCCAACGACAAAAGCCAAAGCAGCCTTAATAACGTTGCCAAACTTCAAGTAAAAGTCAAACATTGTTTTGAGCAGGAAAAAAAACTATCTTTTTTTTATACTTTTCTTACAGTTAAGCAGAAAGTTTTGCTTTGCTGTTATTTATTTGCTTATTCGTTTATTTGTTTGCTCTTGGCCATTGTCAACTTTGCCTCGGCTGTGGCCATTATGTTATTTGCATAGCAAAGGGAGCGACAGCGGGAGAGAATAACGACACAAAACTCAAACAGTTGCAGTTGACCAAAAGTTGCCACATAAGCTAATGTGCGCCACGCCCACAAGCCACTTGCCGAACTGTCAGTTTGGTGTTGTGACACTTTTGAAAGCGGTGCTGCCGTCAGAAAAGGTAATGGTCTGAAATTTCTTCAAGGCGGCGCTGAAGTTGAAAGTTTAATTGTGCGCAAGCATGAGACAACACTGACAGCTTTGTTTTTTATACATTTTGCAATATGTTGAGATTATATTGAAAATTTTGTGCCAGCTGTTTTGCTTTGTTTTTTTTCTTCGAAGTATTATATATAAATTTATCTCATTGCTGGTAAAATTACTTTTGTCCATCGGTATTTTTTAATAAGAGCATCATTCATTGAAGATTTCTTTGGAAATACTTTTTAAATTGTCATTTATTTTAATCCATGTTGCGTACAACAAATTAAAACGAAATAAAGTCGCTCAAATGTTGGCAAAAACAACGAAAAATATTTATTCCACCGAAACACACAGACGCACACATACAAGCTTACACAACCAAACAAACAAACAAACAAACAAAGAAAAGAAGCAAAGATACGAGGCTGTAAAGTGTAGCATACCCGCAGGCGCTGATGTGTGCTTGTTGTTGTTGTATTGCTGCTGCTGTTGAGGAAGTTGAAATATTTACGTACAATCAACCTCTGTCATACTTTTTTAATTGACTTATCATTTATTCATGCAGAGAATCCAGTGCTACCCATTCGTTTACGTACATGTATATACATATACACAGTAAAAGTGTATGTGTATTGCAATATACATGTGTCAGTGCACGAGTCTGTGAGTGAAAAGTGAGGAAATGTCGTAATGAAAAAAATAAAAAAGGGAAAGAGAGCAAAGAAAACAAAGATAAAGTTGTGCAAGGGTTGTGGTTGGCATGGAAGACAGGATTATACTGCCAATGAACGTACCACAAGATACAGCATAACGGAGTCTATACAAAAGCCGAGCGGCCGAGCGACACCGATGAGCATCGCGTGTGGGAGTGGCACCATTTGATGCCTTTGGCTTTGCTGTGGAGGGAAGTTGTAGCGACATTCAATGTGCGGTTGCTGCGAGCCCGTTGAGATCAAAGTCGACAAGTGTCTTCTGTGTAAGAGTCTGTCAGACAGTCAGTCAGTCTCTGGTTAGCACTTGACATATTCGATTTATTTCACATGGAACATGGAGCTTATGGTTACAATTTTTCAGATTTACTGTTACTCAAAATTTGACAGATCGAGTTCATTAATTGCTTACATTGTTGCCTGAGTTCATTTATATGAGAGAAGTAAGAGGATTACTATTTTGTAGACTCGTTGCCGAAAAGGTCAATGAAGCGGTCAACTTTCTAGCAAGTAAGCCGTGAAAAGGTTATGTTTTGATTATGTATTCATACATTCTGAGAAATTTTCATGGAATAACCTTCAGGTTTATAAAATTTTCACAAATTTGTTCTTAACAAAAAAACATTATGCCAAAATGTCAAATTTGAAACTCGAACAATTTTACTCTGATCCCGCATGGAGGCCATTAAACACGCCTTCATGTGCTACGTCCAACTGATGGCATTGCTATGGCAACATTTACTTTGCCACATTTTTGTTGAGTTTTCCTTTTTGTTCTTTTCAAAGGTAATAATAAATGTGAGTATTTTTTTTTTTTGGTGCGTACTGTTGTTGTATGATTGATGCATTTTTAATGCGCAACTGAAAGCGCAAATTTAATACGGATTTCTGTTGCTGTCTTTCATTTTTGTGAATTTACACGAAATAAATTCTCTCTCACTGCAAAGCTTTCAATTGCCGAAATAGCACTGACATTCACTCAAAGAGCGTCATGGATATGTCGAAATTTATGCATACAATTTTTAACGCGCAATAAAATTTAAAATACGAATACGAATTGCAATTTGAAAGTTGTATTACAGACGCCAAAAATACAATTGTATTTGTTACGTTTGATTTGTGACAAAAAGAAAAGTGCACATAAAAGAAATTTCTTTATCAAAACAACATTTATGAAAATGTATAAAAAAGTTGACACTCGTAAAACCAAAATAAAAAATATGAACAGTTTTCAATCAAGTTGCTTTTATTGCGCTTAATAAAAAGCAGCAACACTTGCAAATTGGCTGCAACGCTGCATTTCAAGGCTATTGAAAACTATGCGCAGAACTTTTACCTTCGTGTTTGAACCAAATCGACTTTAATGACATACAGAGCACATGCCACGCCAACCCCTTCGGTACCATCAGCAATCAGACAAACGCTCAACGTGTTCAGCATTTCGAACATCGATCAAACAAACTCATTAATACTGCATGAACTTGATTCCGTTGCCAGGCCTGATTTTGCCGTGTCTCTCATGTCCTCACGCGCGTTAAAACGCCACAAAAAACCGACAAAAACAAAACAAAAATAAAACGAGAAAAGAAAAACATTTGCGCACAAATCAGTGCAGAATTTATAAATACATAATGTAAAATCATAAAAAATGTTGCGATTTTCCTGTGTTGAATTTTTGTTGTTTTTGATTTTTTAATAAAAAATGTTGCAAGTCAAGGCAGGCAAAGTGGGGGGCGCGGCAGGCGGATGAGCGCCTATTAAAAAGCCTTTAAAATAAATTTTACGAAATCACGCGCACATAAAAATGATGAGATTGAGTGTGGGTGATAGATGGAGCGAGTGAACGAGAGAGGGGGGAGATGGGGTAGGTTTGCTTGCATGAGGATGTAAGATGTAATTTTGTGTGCACGTCATAAGGATAAAATCAAATTTTCCGCATCGGTTCAAATTTTGAAAGGATATTTTAAACGCGCTGAAGACGCACTTGACATGAACAAACACACACACACACACACACACACGCATAACACACACACACATGCTGAGCAGCATACACTTGGGTCTTAGCTCAAGTGCTGTACACGTGCGCTTTCGTGAGTGTGTTGTACAAGGATTATGCGAAAGTGTGTTGCATGTGTCACTGAATCACACAAGAAGAATGATAAAAAGAAAGAGAAAAAGAAAAAGAAAACAAAGGAGCGAATGTAATCGCAAACTGCAAAAAAGTACGAAACGACAAAACGAAAAAGTGAATTTGTGTAGCATAAGACAAGTTGCATAATCAAATGTAAAGCGATGCTGTGTGCGAACGAGTGTATAAGCACAAGTGAGCTGGCGTGGGTGATTGCCGGGCCGGTTGGTTGTTTGGTTGGTTGCTAACAGAGAAACATAAGTCTTGGTCTTGCATGCATATGGGGAATTTGCTTGTGTGTGCTTGTGCGTGATTGCATTTTTGGTTTATTTTTGTTTTTTTTCAGACAATCTCAAACCCAAAACAAAAACCAAGAAAGAAGCGCTTAACTTGTATACTCATTGCTTGTGCCCAAACTCATGCACCTACACACACACACACACACACATTTGTACATATTGATTGACATATCCTCATAAATACATACATTTGCTTTAGCTTGTTGTACTCATTCTGGTTTTTATATTTGTTGCTTTTGCTTTGCTTCTTTGCTGCTTTGCTCGTCTGCTCGTATTTGTTTTAGCTTGTTGTGTTAACGCTGCACGCCCCGAGCGCCAAAGCAGCCGCCCACAGAAAGTCACTTGGCTTGATTTGTGACTTTGTTGACTCAACTGATATGGCTTAATGCCGTTAATGTCGCTGCGATGCGTTATTCTTTGTATTTGATTAATATTTATTTATAACCATCATCGCACACTCAATCTAACCGCCATGACAAATAACTGCGTCGATGGTCTTTTTATTGACCGATCGTGTCAAAAGTTATGCTGATTATATTTATACTTTATACTATCATGGTTGACAATGAACCGATGGATATAAGTCGTTTGACTTATTGATTATCTTTCAGCTATTTTACATTGAAGCCTGAAGCAATACTGTGATAACACTGCAACGAACTTGAGGCTCCACCAATAAATTGATACTTCGTTTTCTCATTTGCAATTTGGTCAGTCAGAAGAGCACTGATGGCAATATTGGAAAACGTCAGTTTATTGCCAGTGAATCGAGAATGTGTCCCGGAACAATGCGGAATCCCTGTACGTTTTTAAAATTTCAGTATTATCTTTCATTTATTTTTGTCTAGTCGTCACAATTGACACAAAAAGGCGGAGATGAACTTCAGTAGTTGATTTAATTATAAAAAATAAACAGGGGAGAGCTAGCAGCCAACAAAACTTCAAACGTAACCCAAACTTTGGCAATTCCGAAATAGCTATTTGTCTATCATAGTTGGTATCCCTTTGGATCTTCAGCCTACTTTTGCCAACCTGACAGTTTTGAATATCTATACACTTTGTACAAAGGTACTCTAGCATGCGTTAGTTACTAGTCCGTCGTATGTTGCTAGTGGCTTTTTGTAATAAGCTAAACTTCATAGCTAGAATAGTGGAAAAATGTATCCTAACTTGGGATCAGTCTCTTACACAATTAACTTGAAATCGAATTTTACATATTTCGAAATTCTTTTCACTTTGTTACTAATAATTTTTAGATTTAAATTCAAACTTTTTAACATTAACATTTTGATTTTTGCCAATAAATTTGAAAGCATGATAATTCCCAAAGCTGTCAGAGAGCGCGCAATTCGCTTCACAACAAAATTTTCAAATGTTTCCCCGTCCCGCTTACCTCTTCTTCATTGCTGGCGGTGTTCACGGAATCCATGCTTTGTGACAGTCCCAGCGGGGCCAGAGACATTTGATTTTCCATTATGGTGCTGTTGTTGTTGTTGGTGTTTGTGTTGTTGTTGTCGCAAGCGTTTGATGCAACAAGGCCGGTTGCAACTAAAGTCGACGTAGGCGAGGGTGTGGTCGACGCTGAGGAGGAGTTCGAATGCGATTCGTTTGAACTCGCGGCGCTGGAACAGTTGTTCGCTGTTGTTGCTGTTGTTGGTGTTGCTGCTGATGCTGTTGTGGCAACGCTTAACGCTGGTGTTGTTGCTGTGCCGCTCGGTGAGAGCGTTGCTGCCGACGACGACGACGACGATGAAGACGTCAACGATGCTGCTGCGGTTGGTGAAGAAGCAACTGTGGTGTTGTTGTTGTTGTTTGCAGGTGTTGCCACCGAAGACGCGGAAACGGAAACTGAGCTGTTGCTGATGTTGTTGTTGTTGTTTACTGATACCAACAAATGCTGTTGTTGTTGTTGTTGGTGTTGTTGCTGTTGCTGTTGCTGATAATGTCTCAGTTGTTGGTACTGATACTGTTGTTGCTGCTGTTGCTGCTGTTGTTGTTGTTGTTGGTTGTTGTAGTGTGTCTGTTGCAGTACGGCAACGTGTTGCTGATGTGCAGCAGCAGCTGCTGCAGCCGCGGCGGCTGCGGCGGCGGCCTGCGAGTGTGACGCAGCAGCGGGATGCAAATGCTGGTTCAAGAGAGCAGCGGCGGCCGCTTGATTGAAATGCGCGATGCGCTGTTGCTGCTGTTGATGATGTTGTTGCTGTTGGTGTTGTTGTTGTTGTTGTTGCTGTTGTTGCTGCTGTTGTTGCTGATGCTGTTGTACAGCAGCTGTATAGGCGGCGGCTTGCTGAGCGGTGTGTTGCTGATGTGCGGCAGCAGCGGCAGCGGCGGCAGCGATCTGTTGATGTGTTGTATGTGCGTGCGGATGTGCGCCAACGGCAGCGGCTGTTGCAGCTAACTGTGCGGCGGCTGCTGCGCTGGGGTTGAAGGTCAATTGATGTCCGGCCTTAAGAGCGACGGCGGCTGCGGCAGCGGCGGCGGCGGCTGCTGCTGCTGAGGCTGGTGTGCTCGCGTACTGTATCTGTGGCGGCGTCTGCAACTGAGCAGCGGCGGCGGCGGCAGCGACGGCTGGCAGTACCGAGACGGCGGCGGCGCACTGTCGCTTGGGTGACAACACCTGTGGGGCACTCGCTGGCGTTTGCGGCAGCGTTGGCCTGCGTTTAATCGCAATCGACGAAATGGTGATGGCTTTTTCGAACACGTTCGTCTGGGTTGGAGTTGTTGCTGCTGCTGCTACTGTGCCAGTTGGTGTTGTGATTAGGCGCGTCTTTTTGCTGAAGTTGACGATGTTGTTATGCGAGGTGTTGTTGCTAACACTACTACCACTATGAGTATAGATGAAGCTATTGTTTCCGACGTGAACGTTATTTCCTCCGTAGTTGGCTATTTTTGCGGTTTATTTGTTGTCCGGCATACAAAATGACTTCCAATGTGTTGTCATATGTTCTGTGTAAACGAAAAGGAAACAAAATTGTTGTAGAAATCATTAATGAAATATTTTGAAATTAACATGTTTTTATTTGTGTATTTTTTTGGGCTTATTTACTTTCAATTAAAATTCCTTCAGATTTTCATCGTTAATTGGTTTGTAATTTAACTTCAATTTTTTGTTGCTTTGAGGCATAAACTTTTCACAAATATTTGCTTTGCATTTGAGTTATTGTTATGCTAAATATGTAAATAATATTTTCGGCATGTATTTGCATTGTCGGAAAGTTGCTTATTTACTTAACATAATGCAAATATTTGCGTATATCGAAAACACTGCATAAATCAAAAGCAAACATGTGCTTGCGTATACACGCAAAGAAAACTCACATAAGACTTGTGGAAAAATAAAAACAAAACCGTTGAAGGATACTATAATGTATGGTTCTGTCATGCAAATGAAAGTTTCAGCATTCAGCATTGACTTTCAATTGTTTTCAGTGTACTCAATTTGAAATTTATTATTGCATATCAATAACAAAATATCAACTTCTCTCCAAAGTCAAGAATAATTTAACGCCTACACACACACACACACACACAGACACTTACACAAACAAACGCACAAACGCATATAGCATGACAACTCAACAAATATAACTACAACAACGCCAACGCCAACAACAACATCAACAACAACAACAACAAAACCGGAAGCTAAAAATTACAAGCACATTTGTAGATAAGCCAAGAGTTAAACGACAAATCGCAAGAACAACTCGAAAATAGAACTGACAAGCAGCTGGAATTTTATTACCGAATGCGAAGTGTTATTCTCTGCTTGTATCTAGATACATTTATGCGCATATGTTTATTTATGCAAGTATGAAGCACAATAGCAAAAATCATATGGCAGATGATTATCATCACACAGCCAACAGACACTCATGCTCATTGGTTACATAAGGCTGTGTGTGGCGTGTGCGTGTGTGTGAGTGTGCTGTTGCCCGTGCTCGTTTGGTTGCCTCTTGACAACACTTTCGTTGGTTGGCTTGCAAGGGCAACAGTGTGTGGCAGCAACAACGCCAAGCAATTCGATATCCGATGTGCGCTTGTCTGATAGTGTTATATATTCAGCGTTATGCTGATGAAGTATTGTTGAGTACTTGTGTGTGAGTGTGTGTGTGTGTGTATCTGAGTATCGACCGCAAATACATAACACTTAATCCATATGAAAATATGCAAACGCCGGCAAATACTTTTGCCTCAAGTCGAATCGAGTCGAGTTGCGTTTCGTCGACTTGAGCTCTTCTGCGTACTCTGTTGCGTTGTTCGCTGTTCGCGGTTCGAACTCATTAATGCTTTGTGTTGGCAAATTATTTTCGCAATACATCAAATATTTTCATAAGCATGGCATTCCGTTTAAACGCTTTTCGCTTTCAAAATAAACACATAAACACATAAGTGTCTCACTCAGCAGTTCAGCGAGTCAGCTTGAGTTGAGTTGGGTTGAGTTGAGTGCGTCTACAATGGCATCAGTTTCTGCCGCCAGGCCAGCCGACCGATTTGCTGTGTTAGTTGTGACATTAACAAAAACTTTTCATCTCTCTCTATTCCATAACGATTGCAGTTCTGTTCAGTGTTAGTATCTGAAGCAGCTCATCAGCACATGTTTGCTAAAACAATGAAGCTCAATGTGTGTAAACACAGTGACACAAATAGATGGCCAAGGGCCCAAGTCCACTCACTCGGCACGACTCCTTCGTCATCTTCTGCTTCTCTTTATCGTCGTTATGATAAAGTGCGTCATCATTGCTTTATCGGCACTAGTCGCTTAGGCGTGCTGATGATCATCAACATCAACATTATCGCCATTGTCGTTATTTATGTTGTTGTTGTCGGTTAGTGTTGGTCTTGGTACACCGGAATTTGGGTCAATAAGGCGAGCAAGTGCTAAAGTTATGCACGCTTCTATCAACGGGGACTTTGCCGCGCCGGGCGTGAGGTCATGCCGTGCGTGAGCGTGCTGCTCTGTGAGTGGGTGGTGCGGCGGTTCTTCTGCTCTATTTGTTAGCTGAGTTAATTGTTTTAAAATAAACAAGCGCCGTTAATGTGTTTAGCCTTCATTAAAGGACAGTCGTTTAATTTTATGGTTATGTATATTTTATGCTGTTGCGTTTGAAAACGGATTAAATGCATTGGAAAATGTTGACTGACCATGCTAAACGTACATTGCTGCTCAGCTCGAGCGTCATCAAGCGCTCTGCCTGCGTCAAGTGGTTTGAATTAACTTTGAACTTAAGTCTATGGTAAACATCATGATGAATATTTAAAGCTACTCAATCAGGCAAATTAATCGCACATTTCATTTACACTGCTTGTGCAAGAAAGATACTAAGCAAAGTGCAATAGCAACGCTATCACTAAGCATCGGCACCTTGGTGCTATCTCCAAGTGCAAATACGCCCAGGCAACTGAAGTAGATAACTTACAAAAAAAGGCAACGGCAGCTAAACAACAACAACAGGCGGCGTATAACAAGCAAATAAATAGCTAAAGATGCAAATAAACAAGTGGCAGCAACACTAACAACGACTTACAAAAGCGGGTATAAACAGAGAGAGCGAGTGCGAGAGAGAGAAACGAGCAGAGAATATGCAAAAATTTAAATGGAGACTCTGCCGGCACACGCAAACCCAACTATTAAAATGGCAGGCGAATCAAGCGTAGCCAGCGAGCTAATCGATGCACACCCACGGCTCACGGGCACAGACTCATGGCTCACGTAAAAAAAAATTCAAATGAGACAAAAAAGAAAACAAAAACGTAGAAACATCTTTGCTTATTTAAGTAAAACTGCTTTTTGTTTCAATTTTTTTGTGGCGCTGTCAGAAGATCGCATTTTAAAGCTGAGCTGACGAAATCGCGAACTTCATTTAATGATGCAAAACCCTGAAATGAAAATCTAATAAGAATTGCAAAGTAGTGAACGACCAAACGAGCGAACGAACGAACGGAACGGAAGAAGTCTGTCTGTCTGTCTGTCGCAAACGAACAGGCAATTGAAAATGTATCTTGTAGGCACTTAGACTGAAGACGTTTAGCAGCGAAGCATCATTGAAGCTAATCAAGTGACGCAATTCAAAACTCTGCGCTACTTTTGGCTTTTTGACACTTCGGAGTGTACTTGATGTAAGTTTTGGTTAAATAAGATAACTTTTTCGACTTTCTTTTCAACATTGAAGTACTCTTTGAAGAGCAATAAAAAATATAATGATATATAAACAATCAATTATTCTTATTTGTTGTTTTATTTTTTGTATAAACAAATAATTTATTTGCAAAAAGTCACTTTGTTGGTTTTTTTTTCAAAGACTCGATTTGCTAAGCTTTGTTTCGCAATTGTTCTTGTTTGTGGGCGCTTCGTTTGCGCATCTTCGGCACTCTCGTCTTTTCTGTTCTGGTTTTAGCCATAAACGCAATGCGCGAATTTATGGCATAATTAATATTTCATAACGAAGCAAATGCAACAAAGTTGCTAAAGAAACCAAAAACAAAAGTGTAGAAAACACAATTAAATGGAAAAAAAAAAATATCCAACATTAAAACAAATGTCGCACTTTGGCTTCACTTATATATGACACAATAATACATACATATGTATATATTTATGGTTATGAAGACAACGTTAGTGATTATGATAATGTTCATGATGATGATGATGATTATGATGATACTAAAGTGTAGCATTTTTTCTACTTTTACAGCTTGGCTTGGCTTGGCATGCTCCAATTGCGTTTATCATAAAGGTAACTGTCTAAGTTGAGTTCTACACACACACACGCACACATACAAAGAAAGAAACACATTTTAAAGGTAAGTACATAAATACAAATGGCAGATAGTTTTATCTACGTTTTGCAAAATTACAAAATCCATTAAGTTGCTTGCACGCAACTTTAACATAAATCCATCATACGCCGTGTGGCACGAAGAACGCGCTCCGAACTCAAACATAGCTACATGGATACAGACACAGGCAGAACTTATCCAAGTCCCTAGACGTTGAAACTTGCTGCCGCTGCCGACATAGTCATCGCCAACGCCAACGCTATCGCCATTGCCGCCGCCTCGTTTTTTATTATACACGCTATATTACAGACACACACATACATACACACACACACACATCAAGGCATGCTTATGCGTGTGTTTGTGTGTCAGTGCTTTCAATTTAATTTCCTGCCATTTTTAGTTTTAGTTTCGTCTTCCGCCATTTTTGATTTTTATGTGCGTCTTTCAGGTAAGAAAAACTTTTTCGACACGACTGTTTTTTCTTCTCCTTCTTCATGCTCGTCCGTCTTATACGCTTTGCCAAGGCGCTTCTTCACTCCACACAACACTTTGTCTTTTTTGCTTGCCTTGTCAACAGCGTTTTATAGTTCTCCGAATATTCCAGTCTTTTTCTCTTTTTGGCGTTTTTTCTTTTATTTTCTTCTGTTTGTTGCTTTCACAAAATGTAATCAATAAATGACAGCGCAGTCATCTTGCTTCAAAGATACTTTTCATTAAGTTCCTTTTGCAAACGTTTTTAACTTATCTCTACTATTTTTTTTCATTTTAACTTTTTCTGGTTCATAAATAGTTTGAAATTACGCTTAATGCACTTCCGATTGGTTAATGGGTTGGGTATGTACGGTTAAAGTGATTGCTTTCAGTCGAGTTCGAAAAGTTTGTCGAATAGTTCGGGTTTTTACTTTTTGCTCGCCAAAAGTTCTCAAAAATGTTCTTCATTCCCGTTGTGTACGCAACAAAATGGTCATGCGATCATGCGGTTACCTTCCACAGGCACCTATCTTATTTGACAGCTCGATTAAATGCATGATAACAACATCATTTGTATTCACCGAGCAACTTCACAGCTTAGAATTTCAAATGTGCTCTAATCTGCATCCCAAGCCTTCTACATTAAGTTCTGATAACACTCTGTTAACACTCACGCACATGTACAACCGCACACACGAACACACGCACACACTCAACTCATTTGCATAGCTCAGCGACGAATATCTCAATAATAGTTTCTCATGTGTCGCATTTGGTATACCATAAATTCGTATCTTGACGGTGAAGGTTTTGGTGAATGTTGCCAAACAAAAGGAAATTGTATCGCAGTCAGCATGCGGCACAGATACAAATCTGAGCAAATTATTTACATGTAACCTTTGGGTTGACCCTTTTTCGTGCTCTTTGCTGCTTTGCTGTTTTTGTTTCTTTTCTCTTTCCTTTTTTTGTGGCAAGACAACAAAAGACGTCTTTCAATTTGTGCTTAAATGACCGCGCAATTCATACAGAACGCTAAACAAAAGAGCAAGGAAGGAGGAAAACGGAAAAGGTGAAAAAATTGTACTCCTAAAAGGGTTTGGCAGCAAACAAATGGCTTCGGTATCAATTCAATTGACTGCGAAAAAAATTAACATAATCAATTTTGACCCATTTTGCTTGCTTGTAACAAGTATGGTAAAAGCGCAGCAGTCTAAACTGCACGACTTTGAAATACTCTGTGAGATTGATTACGGTCTTGTGAAACGTTAATAGTACAGAAGATAAAAACCAAATTGTGCTTTTATATTAATTGTAGGGCAGGCAGAAGGACTGCTGTGGCTTACTCGTTGTTGTAAGGTATAAAAAAGTGTGTCAAACTCACGCAAAAAGGTGTTGAATGGTTGCAGAATTAAATGTATTTGTTTTTAATTTAAGTAAATGAAACTTTTGACTAAACCTTGACATGCGCGCGCGAAGTGAACTCAAATACAAATAATACTATTTTAACTACACACAAAACAACAATAAAAAAGAAACATTCGTGCATTCAAATTGTTTTAATTTGTTTCCTTTCATTCGAGTTGGCAGTAAGCGCACAATTAACATTTACGAAATTCATTTGTCATTAGAAAAATTGCTTTTAATTGCGTTTATTTCAAAAATTGAATTTCAGATAAAATGAAAACAAAAATTATATAAAAATTGGATACAAAGCGCACAATGAGAAAAAAATAAAAAAATACCAAACTTCCGTTTCAAAGCAAACAAAAACTCAGAACAAACGAGACTTTGAGACCACAAAAAATAAATAAAATAAAACAATGTTTAAATAATACGTTGAAGCGGATTAAATATCATAGAAGTGCGGTAAGGTGATGAGGTGAAGGCGACTTATTGTGCGAGCTGCCTTAGGAATCTTTTCGTGAGTTTTAATTTTAATGATGATTACGAAAATTGAGCACAACAATTTTGATAGAATTAGAAGTAAAAATGCTGATGCTAAGACACATTTAAGTAGATACGTTTTATCACAGCGAAAAGTAGAAGGAAACTTGGTATAGGTATCAACTGAAAATTATAGATTTCTCACGTTCGAAAACTGTGCAGTTTAAACTCAATGAATTTCTTATAAAGAACTCGTTTAAGCGCCGTTTCCGTTTCGAAGCTCAGGAATTTTTTTCCAACTAATTTCAGTAACAGCAAACAAAAGTATTTGCATTCAACTCGTGCAATTGAGCATAGCTCAGTCAGTCAGTGAGTTTATGACTGTGTATCTAACGGATATGATTTTTATTTCTGTTTTGCATAATTAAAGTTGTCTTTTCGTATGTGACAAACAATCAATTCGACTGTGTGCGCGTTGCTTGCAAAAGACATAAGCTTTCATGTAAATCATTTCAACTCGGAATTTCCATTATGAGTTCAAATACATTTGCCAACTGTTTGGCACACTATGCACTGCAATGCATGTGAAAAATATTAGAGCTGAACTGTTGGAGTGCGCCCTGTCGATCAACTTCCATGTCACACGCCACTTGTTGTTTGCTTTGTGGGCTTTGTTTTTTTCACTCGCTTTAATTAAAATACCAAATAAATACCAACTTAATATAATAGTAAAATTAATTGCACATACAGCAAATTGAAAGAGCGACAGACAGACAGACAGACACACAGACAGACAAACAGAGAGAGACAAACAAACAAACGAGGGTGAAAAAAAGAAAAATCAATTAAGTTTGGTATATTTATTCTGGCGTTGAAGTTTGTGTGCCATACCCCCTTCAATCGCTCCTCGTTTAGGGGCATTAAGTAATTAATCCAACAGCGTATTGCTCATAAATCTCCTCGTGGTTTTGATGCTCGTTGTTCGGTACACGCTTTCATTATAATGTATAATGCGAAACATTATGATGAATTTGCCGCGCATAATGTTTTATTGAAAGCGCAACGCTCAAATTTCTATTAATTATAAATCATTGTGGGATTAAATACTGGTTAGGTAATGAGTGGCTTTCACAAAGGATTCTGCATACAGATACAATTTGGCTTAGCGTATGGTTTGAGTCGCTTTCAATGTAATTAAAATAGAGTGGCATAATAAATTTTCACTTGTTTGCGGGAAATTGTTGAGTTTGCCACATTGGTAAAGCTTGCTCTTTAAAATTTTTTAGATATTCATTCTATTCGCTCTTCAATTGAAGCTTCAAACAATCTTATCAACCCAAGCCTTCTGTTTGTACGACTTTTGACATTTTTGCAAAAACTCCTCTGTAGAGCGAAATTTGTAGTCAACATCATTTAAACGTGACACGACTTGTTTCGTTAGATTTACTCATTACTTTAATGTCAGAAAGTCGCACAAAAAACAAAAAAAAAAAAATTCTCAACATACACGAAGAGATAGAAAAGGTAAAACAAAGCAAATTAATAATAATTTATTCATTGCTTTCAGCCATTTATGCATATCACAAAAAAATTATCTTGTGATTACAATCGGCACTCAACGCGACTGATAGCACTCGTTGAGCACCAGCAAAACAACAACATTAATAATAATGACAACAACAACAACAATTGAATTCAGTTAAGCTTATAAATCATTTACATGCTTTTTTTTATTCGACGCTTTATTTTTTTATAATGAACGCAAAAGCCAACGAGCCAAAAGCAAAAACAATCAATTGAAACTGTTATGAGAATGCCCAAAATAGAGTCAGAAATAAAAAGCGAAGTCTGAAAAACAAAAATATACCAAAAATGGCACGATTACTTTACAAAAGCCAAGCGAGGGAAAAGTAAAAATCATGCGCGTGCGCGCGCCATCAAAGACAATGGCCACGAAACGACGTGTCTGTCTGTCTGTCTGTCTGTCTGTCTGGTCTCTGACTCGGCTCGGCTCTCCGCCCGATACGGCAACTCTGGCAATAATCACGGCGCCCCATCGCAGTCGATTCGAGTCGAGTCAAGTTCGAAATGGCCCGAAGCGGCAGCAAAAAATAACAGAAAATCTCGGCAAATCATTTGCGTCTTGCGTCTGAAAACTAGTTCAAAAGTTCATTAGAACTGCGCGCGCGAGAGGAAAAGTAAGCATTTTGCGCAGCGAAGTCGCGTTGCAAGCAATTTGGCTAAGTGGCAAACGCTGAAAGACGCTTGGTTATTGCCTTTTTTAGGCTTATCTGCGACTCAAAAACTCTGTGCGCATGACTCATCAGTCTTAAGCCAACATCAACTCCAACACCAACTTCAACAGCAACAACAACAACAACGACAACGTTTTGAGGCCTAACAAACCTGGGCTCAAGCTGCTGCTCATAGATATATGAGCGCGCCAAGGCGAGAACCGCAAATGTTTTGCATTTAGTTCGTTTGCTGCTCAAAATTGATTACAACATATTGTGTCATCTGACATGCCACATGACACATGTTTGCCTAAAATACCGCACGATTTCACTCGCACTCGTACGTATTTTGAACTCGTGACGCTTGAATCGATCTAAGTCGACTTTTGAGTTAATGATGACAACAATGACGATGTCGATGACGATGACGATGACAATTCAAATAACTGTCATCAATTGTGATGTGTTGGTTGATGTTGATGTTTTTGATAGAATCAACTTCAAATTGCGGTTGAATACACAACTTCGTCCATGTCAGCTTACCACTTAGGCAATTTTCTTCACTCAATTTCATGCACATGGCTTTGTCATATTGGCACATTGTGGCCGAATCACTTCTCGTTTGTGTGTTTGTTTCGTAGCAAATCTTGGCTAGTTTGTGTGCTCGATGCATGACTTTTGATTGTTTTGATTTCATTTCGGTTTTGGTTTACCATATTGCAAAACAGGTGAATGCACTGCTCGGTTTTTGGGCCAAGATTTGTGCATGTTTGTGCATTTCATGCTCGGTGAAAGGTAATTTGTTGTAGTAATGTTGACTTTTAGATGTTTGTTGTGATTGGTTTGGTTGCTTAAGCATGTGATTCGCTTTATTTGAGTTGAAAATCACAGAACTTGTTGAAATGTTCTTGAAATTGTGCTAAAACAAATAATTTGCGATGCCAATAATTCTTGTCAATACAATTAATTTTCAGCACAGAAGGCTCGTTGCACATTACTTTACCACATTCTTTGTTTAGTGCGGAAAAAATGGCAGAATTCATAACAAAAGCCTTTCGACCTTACAAACATTTTCCATCTCTATGCTCAAGGCTCGCCTTGCCAACTTTTAACTAATGAAATCTCCTACAAGAGAAAATTAATTTTCACAAAATTCTCATTCATGCATTGTTAGACGCAAAGAAAATGCGTTTGCGTAAACAAAATACCAAATAAATAAGCTCATATCCCTTTCAATCCTTTGTTTAGGTCCCACAAAGTCGGCCTTTTTTACCTTTTTCTGTTAAAGGCGTTTTTATTAATTCATTACCCCTTGTAATCCCGAAAAGTTTATCGTATTGTTTTCGTTTAAAAATTGGCTCAAACATAAAGTAAAGTTTTATGCATTTCAAATGCGCCAACAAAGGGAAATGGAAATGGCCTAAAAAAATGAAAAGGTGAAAAAGAAAAATAAATGAACAAAAAATGAAAATCACATGGGAAAAATTCTACGATTTTGTTTGTTGTTGTGTTGGTGGAATTATGCCTTGCTGCTTCTTCTTCTTGTGGGTAAATAAATGAGAACAAATATGCCGAAAAGAGCGTTGCCAACGCAGAGCGGAAGTGGCATGAGTAAAAGCCATACAAAAATGCTTTTTTTTATTGTTCCAACTGAGATTAATTAACGTTAATTTTTAATAATTAAAAACGAGCATGAATTGTTGGCCTGCCATTTGAAGAGCGCGGCGCGCTCGACATGAGTTCATGTTTAATGATGCTGCTACCGTTGCTGATGCTCATGGTAATGATGATGGCGATGGTGATGTATTTTCATTGCATCGGCAACACTGGCAGTCATATCGTTTTATTTTAATTCCATTTTAAATAATTCTTTATTAGCTCTTTACATGAAAAAGCTTTCAAGCCAAATTAAGTTGACTTTCATTTGAGTTGTAACGAAGAATGACTTGAAAGCTGAAAATGTCAACCAATAAAGACCAAAATTACCTTCTTTTTGGGGCATTTTAATTAGTTTGATTACATCAATTAACTTTTAAAAACTAAATTGCTTCAGTCAAGCAAAAATTACTTTTAACTAAATGAACGCACTAAAGGGCAAAAGTAAACATGAAATGACTAAAATAAACCAGAAGACAAACCATTTACTCCTTTGTTATTATTGTATATATGGTTTTTTTTTTAATTTACTAACCACGCATTGAAAGTTACTTTCCCATAAAGCTCAAGAATTCAACAAACTGAACAAGAAAGAAAGGCTTAACTTGATTTGATTGCATAGAAAAGTGACCAAGAAAAACATGAAAATGATTTCAAAACGAACTCGAGTCAACAACAGTTGACCACAATGCTGCTGCTGTCCTACCTCGCTCTTCCACCCTTGCTCATGCTCAGGAAATAAAAATATATTTTCTATTGGCAAAGAATAAGTTTGAAAATATGTTTGGCTTATATTATTAAAATCATATAAGTAAACAAGGACAGAATCAATGGTTGGAAATCACTTGAGCAAATGTTGCAAGAGGGAGCAAGAACGCTTCAGCTTGTGTATTGTACAATATGTGAGTAAGCAAACAGAAGTACGTTTGTAAGAGGATTTTTGCGGTTTTAAGTTGTGCATGTGTGTGTGCATGGTTGTGTGCATGTCTAAGTAGCGGGTGATATTTAAATGCGGGAGTGGACGTGTGTAACTAAACGTAGGTAAGTGAAACTGTATTGAGTTTAAGCGCTCCAAATCCTTCTGTAAATAAAGTTGCAGTTTGTTTGAGAATTATGAGTTTATGAGTGGAACCATATTATAAAATAACATACAATGCGTTGTAGACTTTTTAAAGAGGGTTTTAGCTTCAAGTTACATAAACTAGAATTGTGTTTGGAGTTAATCGTATTTCACTTATACCAAGAAGTATTAACAACTTTGTTTCCACAAAAATAAAAAGCCTAAACCGAAATTTAGTGAAAATTAATTTGACTAATTAACCGCAGGCACGTTCCTCAAAATCAAAGCCATAAACAAATATTTTAGTTCTCATAAGCAAAACCATTTTTCGAGCTTTTGTTTCCAGTAAAGAAAAACAAAGAAATTTATGGGAAAAAGTCGTTCAGACCCAAAACAATCTCGGGGGTAAAGACAAAGCAAAGTACCTAAAAACGCATTTGATGCCAGATTACCGGCAATGCTTTGGGCCAATAGCGTTGTTTGAGCGAGAAGTATCTACGTCTTTATCTCTAATGTACGTGTGTGTGTGTGCGTGCGTTGTATCTATGTGTATTTTACCGTTCCTCTGTGGCTGCTAGGCGGTGTACGCCGCTTCGCCTTTTATTTTCTAAAGCAAAACAATAAATCAAACAAAATTTCCCAGTTGGATTTTCATTTTATTGCATTTACTTATTATTATTTTTATTATTTAGAGTAGCGTTGGGTTTTTGTTTTTGTTTTTTTTTTTTTCTCTTTAACTTTTTCTTTTCTTTCACTTATTTGATTGTATTTTATTTCATTCTCATGAAAATAACACAGCGGTTGGGTTTGCGAGGAGCGATGATAGTTGAATAACCATGAAAGTGGCTAATGATTTTGTTTAGTTTCGTTAAAACTTTTACTTGTTAAGACGATTTGTAGATGAGCGTGTATTAAGATAAGTTTTTGTGCTTGAGCATTTCAAGATAAACTTGTAAAGAAAATGTGTCCAAAGGGAGAACGAACGAACGAACGAACACGCAAGCACTCACGCACGCATACGAGCCTATCTGTGTGCCTGCGTGTATACAAGTGAGTCTGTGTGGGTGTATGGTGGGTGGGAATACAAGCAGAGACAATGTATTATATAGCACACACACACACACACACACTCATACGGTCATAATTCTTAATACAATACATGAGAGCATGTCGCATATGCTTGTGCGTCGCATGTTAGTCTTGGTATCTTACTCAACTCAGCCCAGCCGCGCTGAGCTCAACTCGACATGATCAAGTACGCTGCTAATTGACATCATACTGAACTCATTCACATTAATTAATGACATCATGCGCTCATGTTGCGACCAAGCAACGCAATGAAATGCGAACAAATGTGAAAGATACTCTTTTGTATTTGTAGCAAATTCCTGAACTACTTCATTGGGCATTTCATTTAATTCGGCGCAATTCCGTGTTTCAAGAGCTTTAAATTTTAAAGCATACCAATGTTTGCAACAAAACGAGCTCAAAGTACGCTTGCAACATGAGCTGAGCTTTTGTGCAATTATGTTGTTCGTCACACAATACAATAACAACAACAACAACAACATCTACTTTAAGCAGACAATTGAAAATTAAAAATGCCTTTTAAAGTTCAAAAGTTGTTTGGTTGTCTTGTGTGCCGCAATGAGCAACGATTTCCGCTGTCTTCGTGTTGTCAAAAACCGTTTGCAGATTTGAGCTTGAAGCTAATGAAAATAGTCGTGGGTGGTATTTTAATAAAACCATTTGTGAAAATGTCTTGAATATTTGTGTTGTGTGTCGCAGCCATAAAAACTTATTAGAAAGAGAACACTCGAAAGCCGTAAAAGCAAGTTCTTGGAAATACCTGAAGATAACCGGAAGTAATTTTCTTAAAGAATAAATACTTTGCACATTACATACGCTTTGCTGAATTCCAATGACAAGTTTTAGTCGTACATACCTGAAAGTAGAAAGAAATTAAATTTTGCTTAGTAAAAATATATATAAAGTCATTTTAAGTTGAAAGCAGTTCATTGTTTATACACTAAAAGCTAAGCTAAGTGAAACATTTGAACTTTCAAGAAGAAATCAAAGATTGCTGAAATATGTCAGTGATGTGAACTTAACAAAACGTGTCAAAATCATAACACAAAACCAAATTGCAATACAAATACCGAAGAAGCGACGAAATTTGTGCAAGCACGTTTTATCAATAAGAAATCATTTGCAATTCAATTAAGGCATCTAACGTCGCCATTAGAGAATGCCACCCTGAGTGTAGTATGTGTGTGTGTGTGTGTGTGTGTGATGGATAAAAGGATTTGGAACGGTTGAGCGTGAGTGTGTGTGTGTGTGGGTGGAAGAATTCGTGTCGAGTTCGCAAAAGTCGCAATTAGTGCGCACATCCGTTACGAAGAACTAAATGAAAGAAAAACTTTTATCTCGACTTTGAGCTATTGCGGCTTCTGTACTACGAAAATTTATGCAAACCAAGAATCGAGTGGTTGAGTACCAAAGCGCTTCACAATAGCAACGGAGCATAAATTGAAAACTCATTCTAGGAAAACATTTTGTCATGGCACTGAACCCTCTGCCAAAAAGAAAAAAAACCACCAGGAATCCATTCAGTGTGCAACGCTTCTGCAATGATTTGGAAGTTTATTAACTTGGCTTTTAGCATGTTTGCTTAAATGGGGCTAAAATACTGACATATGAACGCACGACTCATGCACATTCAAGTCGCAAAGTGGCATGGGTTATATGAGCGAGGCCCTTACATTTTTGAAGGCGTGCAAAATGGGGCGTTGACCATGGCACGGTACAAATAATTTCGCAATTGCTACAATTGCCATTTCCAAATTTCGTGTTGAATCTTTTGCAGACCATGAATGGCAAAAATCTGCAATACGCTTAAGCTTGTTATTTATGCAGTAGTTCGAGAGGTTAATTTCACGTGCACAATTGCCAGAGACCAATCGAATTCGAATGTTCAAGTTCAGTGTGAGCTCGTCTATGAGTTCATAGTGACCGTTCGAAATGAAGTGCCTTTCACTTATTGTTTTGGGAATTGGCTTTAAAGGTTTATACTTTTTTTTTCGTATCTACAACAAGTTTAGAATGTAGAAATGTTTTTTTGCTGCTTTTTTGTATGTTGAAGAAAATGCTGCGAAAGTTAAAGATTTAAATCTGTAAAAGTTTCTCCTGTACTAACGACAATTTGCTCTCATTTCTTTGGCTTTTGCTTTCAAAGTGCTTCACTGCCTTATCCTGAAATTTGCGCATGTGAAAAGCAGGACATAAAATATGTACACACACATCTTTTTTTTGGGCAGAAGATTCAGCATTCTCATTGTTTTATATCGCTTGCCATGTTGCATATTAAATTTATTTACCTTACATGCCAAACACATTTTCCTGAATTGTTTCTTTTCATTCTGCTTTCTTTTATAACTTCCTTTCACTCTTATCGCAAATGCTTTTGCAGCCATTTTTGCTTCTTTACGCTTTGTTGCTTTTATTTATTTGATTTTGTCTTCTCTGCTCTGAAAGTTGCTCGTTGCCGTCTTTATTAACATGTAATTGTTGCGCTGAAGCTGCGACTGATTGTGTATCAATGTAACTCACAGTCGAACACGTATCTGTTTTTTCTTTTTTGTATCTGTATCTGTATCTGTTACAGTAACTGTATCTGTATCTATACGTGCGCTACTTGGTATTTATTTATCTGTTTGTTTACTTGTGTTTCGCTCATGTGGAAAAAAGGCGCATATTGGCAAATGTCATTTCGATGAAGTGGCGGCATATGAAGAGAAAGTGTCGACTTCTAAGAATTTCGCAAAGTTTGCAAAATAATGTAAACTTTTTTCTTGTTTTGTGTTCTTTGCTTTTGTTTATTTGTATTTGGTTTTCCTAATGATGTGTAAATATAGAAAATAGAATAAATAACGTAACAGAATCACATCTCGAAATATAAACTTTTTTCTTTTTTTTTTTTGCAGTTGGTCTTGTTTGTTTGGCGTGAAATTTAATTGTTTTTTAAAGCAGAAAAATGTTGATATAATGTGCGAAAGTTGATTAAAACAGTTAATTAACTGCTAAAGTCCTTACATCAATTCAAACCGTATGTACGTCATTTCAAACCGTTATATTTGCTATAACATTTATCATTGTTGAGCGGCAAGTGTGACAACCCTTGAATATAAAATATGACAATTTCCTATGCTGTAATTTAACAAGCTGAAGTCATTCATTTTTCAACTTGTACATTTCAACGTAACAAATTTCCTACATTACTTCCTAATTAGCTTTACGACACCCCAAGTACAAAAGATGATGGTGCACACCTGTCAAGGAAATACTTTTAAGCAATGTACTCGGTGTGTTGTTGTACAAGTATTCGTATTTGTATTGAAGTATCCGGTTTTGCATACATTGCCTGGGCCGAGCAAGAGAAGTAGAAGAAAAAAGCGCTGACACAGTTGGGTGGTTTCTTTAACTAAAAGTGAATTTGAATGTTGTTGCTTTGTGCTCCTAAGCTGGTCACCCTTTTGCATATGAGCACGTCTTTGCTGCAAAGCCTCAAAGCAACGCAGACAAAATATAAGTCTCAGATTACATGCTGGTCTTTGTTACTTATGCTACTTGGAGGCATGAACGATTTCTTATGCTTTGTGCATTGTTCTGTGTTTGGTTGTGGTGGCTTTTGTTTGCCGCACAATGACACAAACATACATGTGGAAGAAGACATTAAACAAATGGCATATGAGCATTGTGAATTGTGCGGACAAGTAAGCCGCCTACAATGTTCAAATTGCATTTTGTTGTATGTTGTATGTTGTAAGTTGTCTGGGGTTGCACAGCCACTCTCAAAGACAATTGCGAGAATTTATAGTAGCATGTGTCCAAAAAAAAAGTAAAATAAAGCAAACCAAACTAAACCAGTTTCGATCAAGGACATGTGTGTCTGAGCAAGTGCAACGGACAAGTATTTTATATAAAATGTTCGCATTTAACATTCTTCTTCTTGCGTTATAAGAATCTTACTTCTTTGAGCAGCTGTTTTGTCATATGACGCCAGACAATTGCCCGAAATCAAGGCAGGTGCTTGAAGTCAACTTACGAAGGCGTTGCGGTAATCGATAGGGGCAAAGAGCAACGGGCCAAGGCAAAAGGCAAACAGGAAACCGCAAATTCGAATACCTAAAAGAGCAATCACAGCAGGCAAACAATCAGGCAAACAATCAAGTAGGCGAGTGAGCAACTAGGTAGCTAACACAGATGCTCTGGTATCCCTGTGAAACACGCATACACACGCATGCACACGCTTACGCACGCACACCTTCGTTGACACACATACACACATGTTTGGCAATTTGACGCCAAGGTAGGCAATTTAGGCTCCCGTAGTCGAGCAAGAAGAAGCACCAGCAGCGATACAGGTAGACAAACAATAGGCAAGGATAAGGCTTGTCATGACATAAGGATAATAGAACAATAAGACACCTTTTGTTTTCTGTAGGCGAGCGCATGCATAGAAGGCAAATTCGTTTTCGAGAGGCTTGTAATAAATTTTTATTAGCATTTTGTGGCAATCAGTCACGCATTTTATTGTCTTTTTATGCGGTTTATTGAATTTGTAATTGCAGACAGATTTAATAAGCACAAGAAGTGACATAAGCAGCACCGATTGCCTGTCGTTTCGTGTCAACGTATCTGTGAGCAACATGCATGTAAGAAAGTGCGCAGGTGTCATGATGTGAGCGATACACGTACATAGATGGCATGATGTTGTAGCCAAACTGAAAGCTGAAAGCGAAGCTCATGTACTCAACTGAGGCCCAACTACTTGGCATGATTAACATAATTGGATTTCTGTTAAATTTGGCGTTTAATTAATATGATTTCGGCAGGATTATGCAAACAAGCATGAAATTGAACGGCAGTTGGTGAGACATTTACATATGACTAGCAACTTGAGACTCGTGTGCGGCGTTGCTACAACATTCGGCATGCCGAGTATTTGCTATTTTGAAATTAACTTGCTGCATTCCGGCATACAATTTCAGATACATGCCAAGCCAAGCCAAGGCAAAGGATTGCAAACCAATTGTTTGGAGTCTCAGTTGTAGAATTTGTGCGGTTGTCAAGCTTTCAACATGCCTTTTGTCTACATTTTGATGCTTTGACTACATGATACTTAAGTGGGTAGTGTGCATAGTGTCTAACAAGAAGTCGCAAACACTTCACACCTTCACGCACACGACCCCTTTCCAGCACACACTGCACGCACACACACACACTTGGCAAACACACCACCGAAAAAAAGCAAACAAATAAGTATGCGAAAAGAAACTTTGTTTGCCATGTTGGTGGCAAAGTTTTTCCGTACTTTTCTTTTCTTTTCTTTCGTTAGCACAAAAAATTTTGCGTCAACCCCTTGCGAATTTAACCACGCGCTAACTAGCACACGCCCACCCTAAGCGCTGGCGGGCGGCGAGGACCATTAGAAGTGGGCACGGCGCTAACAATGCAACCACTTAACATGCTCATCAATTGCCTACATCTTTATAGTTCTTTGAGGGGTTGTGTGTGCCTGTTCTGTGTATGTGTGTGTGTGTGAGTGTGTGTGCGTTGTGCATGTGTAAACAAGCAAAATGTTCCACACTGACTTTTCGACACTGGGCCATGGACGGAGCAACGCACAGAGAGACAGATGGAAGGATAGGAGGACACAAGCAGGCGGCTGTGAGGCAAAAGCAGCAAAGGTCGCTCTGTGGTTGTTGTTGTTGTTCTCGTTGCTGTTGTTGTGGCACAATTTACATGCTTTAAGGCGTCAAGACAAAAATGTGCATAGTTTACGGATTGTTAGCGTCTGTAAGACCAACACCAAAAAGTATCTCAGCTCATGCCTCATGTTGCTTGGCATGGGACTTGATTTGACTTAGTTTGCTTTGGCTTAGTTTTAGACTATTTTAGCCATGACAGGAAACGTGTGTAACATTTTGTTTCTTTCTTGTAGGTGGGCGGGCGTTGTATCAAGCCACAATGTGTTTCATAAGCTGACTAGGGTAATTTTCATGTATCTAAATGTGTTGCAGGCAATTATAACAAGCTGTGCGTAGCAGACGGTTGGCGCAAAGAAGTGTGCAACTAATGGTGAAAAAGTTTGTTAAGAGTGAAACCGAAGCAACAAAACAGAACACTCAAAGAAAGTTTCTTGGCTTTGGTTTCATACAACATTTTTCAAGACCAAATAAATCAAACTTTCAAGTGATAACTTACAAAAAAGGAAATAAATAAAAATAAAGACCACAAAAATGAAATTGATCGCACACCCACAATGGCGACATTTTTCAAATAACAGACAACCACAGACATATAAAATGATTATAAGCTGATTTAGAAAAATGTTTGCTAATGTAATTTGATTAATCGGCGATATCGCTGCGCTGTCAGTCAACTTGTTGTTGTTGTAATATGGTGCGCTTATGTAAGCTCAAATCCAACAACTCAATCAGTCAACGACAACAATAAGTATGAACGGCCTGCCCACCTGGCGAAGAATCTTTGTCCGAGTTGAAATTATTGTTTCTTTTTTATGGTCAAATAAACGGGAACGAGTTTCGGCGCACAAATGCCCTTTTTGTCAAAGCGATCATCATCATCTTAATCATCAAAGCGCTCATTATCATTTACATAATGATTATCAACGCTGGGAAAACACGTTAAACAAGATTGAAGCGCCAAAATGCGCTGTTGTCAATGTTTTCGAAGTGTTAGAAGTCTGCCGATTAAGAATCAATATTTAAATATGAATATCATTTAAAGACATTTGACCTAGTGGCCAAAAATCGAAATTCTATTGAAATTGCTGCTTGAATTTGTTTTGAATTTAAAACAAAAACATAAAAATAAATAAATAAATCAGACTTTTCAGAAAAAAATAATTTATGCATAAAACTTATGCAGAAATTAAAAACACTCTTTGACATTGTTAAATATTTGTGTGTCTTCTTTGATTGTGGTTGTGAGGGCCTTAGATAAGCATGATTAATCTCAGCGACTGTCTGACGGACTAACTGACTGATTGTGACAAGAGGCCTCCACGTTGTCTATGCTCATTAGTTTTCTATGACAAACTTGCTTCCCTCATAGTTGTTGTAGGTTGGCGTAGTCATAGTCAAACTACACAGAGAGTATGCGTGTGTTGGCATGAATTCGTTGATTGCGTTAGATTGATGATGAGTCTTCAAACTTTTAGCTCTGAGCGATACTGAAGCAAACGAACCAAAGTTGATTCGAGTGCTGACTGAAGCATTTACCAGATACGTTCGTGGTGTTTATGCAAATTAGTTCGTGTATATGCTAAAGTGATAGCATTTAGAGAAAGAAACACGCATAATTAAGTATAATGAGTAGAAAATCGGTTTTCACCGACAAGAGTTTCGTTTGCGAAACTGTTAAGACGCGCTCAAGAGATTCTAATGTCGGTTTTGAAATGTTTATTACTAAAAAATGGCTTTAAGTCTTATGTGTCATACGTACACACAGCACATACGGTAAACTAGCATTCGCACTTGGTAAGTTTGCAAATACCCAAAGCCTCTAAGAGGCTTGAAACTCTCATGCCTTTTTTATTGTTTGACAAGATTTTTACCTCTTTACAGATCAACGAAACACTTCTCATGGGTCCGATTCTGCTCGCTTATCGTTACCTCATCATCGCACCAATATGATAATACTTTTTTTACATTTGAATTCGTTTAACTCGCTACGCTTTGTTCAACGTCAAAGCCCCGGCTTAGCCACACGCCAAACATTTACGGTGTATGCTGATTGATTGCTAAACAGTTGCGATTTGCTGCTTATTGTATCTTTTAGATACAAAATTTGACAGCCGAATTTCACTTTCATAAAAAAGACTACACGTCATGTGTAACTGTGCGATTTATCAAAAGCTTTTACAAAATCAGCCGAAAAAATAAATTGAAAAAGTATGCAAAAAAAAATAACGTTTAAATATTAAATTAGCCGAAGTTGAAGAGCGAAAAAGCTTTGGCAACGATGAAAAATTAAATGCAGATGTCAAAGTTGACAAATTGAAGCAAACATACACATTTGTATTTGTTGTAAAAAAATAAACAACAACAACACAATTTTTGTTTTGCTTTATTTATGCAAGCCAAACAAATCTGAACTGTTAGAAAAAAAAAAACGATAAAAAAATAATAGAAGGCAAAAAAACGAAGCGTTACTCAAACGCGGCTTACACAATACAATTTGAAATTCGAGCTGAGTGCAAAAAATATAAGGAAAACAAAACAACAAACAGAAAACAACAAAAAGAAAAAGCAAAAAATAATATCGGCGAAAAAGAGAAGTGAAAAAGTTTCGCTACTCATATTCGTGTGCAGCTTTATAAGTGCAACGTAACTCACTGTTTGAGGTTGCAATTGCGGATACATGGAAGTGTATTTCCATACTAACTGCACCAGCAACAGCAGATACTTTTGTAACACGCTTGTATGTGTGCATTATATATGCATGCATTGTCTGCTGTGCAGCGACATACGCGTACATGCATGTGTAAAACTGAAGTTAGTATTTTTACTTTTGGTTTGTTACGTGCCACGAAAACCTCAGCTTCGTTGGCTTTGTGGCAAGCACAGGGAGTGTGTGTGTGTATTACGGAAGATGAAGGCATCTGGGTTAAGATACTAAGCGGAAAACAATGGCAAACTGGCGACTGCAGATGCCAATAATATGGCAAGCAGACGCGCCAACAACAAACAATCACAGCAACAGCAACAAAAACAACAACAACAACAACAAAGATGACGTCTGCAGTTGTCTTGAGATTCATTTTTTCTCTTTTTTTTTGTTACGTGTGCTCGCAACTTTGATGATTACAATGTGAAACAGTTCAAGATGCAACTCAAATACAGCTTAAGGCTTGAGTTGATGTTGATGATGATGATGATGACGTTGACGATGATGCAAATGTTGCTTGTATTGGCAAGCGGCAAAGTCAAACGTTTATCTATATTTGTATATTTGCAAATGAAAGTAAAACGTTTTGTATTTCACAAAATGAGGCACAATTAAGCAAAAAAAAAACAAAGCAGAAACAAAAAAACATATCCAAAATAAATAGTCATGAAAAAGATATGCACTGCAAAAGTTAATAATTTGCGCAAATGCCGCCGGCACCTGTTACTGTTACACAAGTATCTGTATCTATATAAATAAGTGTCTACGAGTATTTATGCATGTATCGCTATTTGTCGGCATTGTTTTTTTTTTTTTTTGCTATTTTCTGAAATGTGCTTCAGTTGTTGTTTTTGCAGTTGCTGTTGTTGCTGTTGTTGTTGGTGTCTACTCAGGTGTCTGCTGTCTGTTTTGTTATTATTATTATTTCTTGAAAATATCATTCCATTTTGTGTTTTTATTGTGCATAAACTGAAAGCTGAAACGGTCTTTTCGTTAAAATAGCTCACTGCACTTGCTCAATTGCTGGTCACTTGAGCTGTGCTCCGGCTTGATTAGCGTGCTGACGTAAGCGCAATCTGTTTTACAACTTCACCGTCGTTGTTGTTGTTGACTACGAACAAAAAACTCTTTGATTCGAAACTCAGATTAAACGTTTGCATGAGCATTGATTTTTACGTTACTTTCAACAATTTCATTTCAATTAATATACCAAATGGTTAACTTATATGCTATAACACACGAGCAGAAGCTATGCAATTGCAAATTTATTCTTTTTCAATAGCAAAATATTCAACATTATCAAAGAAGTTTACACCTTTCAAGCGGAACTCAACCAACAGACATAATCATTTGGTGCGATTGCTGCCACATCCGCATTGCCACGCTCATATTCTAGACTCCAGACACACAGACACATGTCTCGCTATTCTACTTAGTTTGCTGACCAGCTGACTCACGCCACTACGCAGGCAACCCGCTAATCTCACTGGCCAGATGGAGAGAGAGTCGAGCACGTGCGCCTACAATAAAATTAGAAATTTATAGCGCTGACCGGCAGTCCGGCAGCTGAAGTAAAAGTCAGTGAAATAAAGGAAACCGTGCGGCAAACAAGCACCGACGTTTGTATCTACGCGGCAATGTTGCATGCACAAATTGCGTGCAGGCATCCTTAAACAAACCAAACACACACACACACACACATTCGGAGACAGTGGTTGTAAATAACGTTAACCACATGCGTTCACCAACTCAATAACTCACTTAGGCACTCACTCTCTTACTCACTCGCCCGTTCGCTTGCTGGTCAATTGGCTGCTGCTGCCGCCGGCCCTACGAGCGTACTTCATTATTGCGTTTCATATCTAACGAGCCTTGCACATTGCTGCGACAGCTGATAGTATTTCTAAACGCGGCTCAGCTCAGCTCGTTTCAGTTCAGTTCAGTTCGGCTCACAGCGTTTGCCCCTGGACTAAACTTAAGTTAACTGAACGCGGTCCCGTCGAACTGTGCGCCGCTGCCACCTTTCATACGAATTTTTATTGCTGTCAAAGGGCACTGAACCGCACCTCAAAACAAAAACAGTAAGAGAGCGCAAAAAGAAGAAAAGCGGCAAAAGCGGAATTGTAGCAAGCTTGATTAAAACAACATGCAACATCATGTGCCGTAAAAATGTATACACATTTCTTCCTGTGTATGTGTGTATCTGTCTTTGAGTTTGTTTGTCATTTTAATAGTTTTAGTTTGACCCAACGTTGTAGTAAAACGGTGTGTGTGTGTGTGTGTGTGTGTTGTCCATCTGTTAGTTTGCCATGTTTTATGTCGGAAGTTGGCTATAATTTGTTTTTGTTTTTTCGTCGTGAGTCCCTTAAGTCATTGACACACCTGAATATGTGTGCCTGAACGTACTCACTTTTTGCTTCGATAACTGTTTTTTGTTTTGAACATATTTCTTGTGGTCACTTAATTCCTGTAATCGATTAAGGTCGCGCGATGTCGTGGTGTGTTGGCGAGATACTTGCATCTCAATACTCAATTCACGTTATATAATTACAGCTCTAAAATACGGTTGTGTCACTAAGACACTTTTTTCGTTTTCTAAGCCATGATAGGCAAGCATATCAAATGTGTATTGCAACAATTGTGTAACTCTTAAATTACAATCTCAATTACATGCTTACTTTTGGTTACTCGAAAAAACAAAGCATATTTTCCTCATAATATACTCGTATGCTCACAGTCAGCGCATACAAAATTAGAATCGAGCACGACTTGGGCATAATTGAAGTAAATGAAAAAAAGAAAAAAAATCAACTTCATGCTATAATTTACACAGCGAGCGGCACGCGAAAATTAATGCCATGCCACTTTGCCACAATTGGTATGAAGGCCCTTCACAAGCTATTGTACTTTTACTACTTTTTGGGTTTTGTTTTAGAATACCATTTCCTTAATAACCCAAACAAGATTTCCTTCAATCATTTAGATTGTGCGATAATTACAGTACAGCGCCAAACTCGATTATAGAGCAGTAGAGTCGAGTCTGTGCGGATACGACCACACATATTCAGATACACATAGACAGGCAGACATATGGCCAGACGAGGAGCGACTATGTTGTTTCTGATGATGATGATGACCCACATAAAAATATTTCACACAATTACTTTAACTATCGAATAGATGCTAAAAGTACAAACTCACTCACTCATTCACTTTCTCACTTACACACACTCACTTATCGTATCAATAATCGAATTGACGATCGTTTGTATAATGAACGTATTGTTTACTGAACATGATGGTCAACGCTTGGCTTGGCTTGGGTACAGCTTCAATACCGGCAACTGACTGAGTTCGAGCTGCAGACTGCAAACTGTCGATACAAATTGCGAGCGATTGATTTAAACAATGAAGCACGAGCATGAAGCGGGCGGCGTGGCACAAGACATGCAGAAGTTCAATTAAAATTTATTGATGATTGATTTGAGAACTTTGGCAAGTCGCTGACAACAGCCTACGAGTTGCCTAATTGCATTTAATTCAATTAATTGTCGGCAGCTCATATTTTTCCACTCCGCTTTTTTTTCTTCATTTATTTTTTTATTTTTTTTTTTGTGTACTTAATATTTCTTCGTATTGAAATATAAAGTTAGGAACGCATCTGTTTTCTATCCAATGTGTTGTGCTTTGTCATACTGAATAAATATTGTCAAAAACAAAAAAACGAAGAATTAAAACGAAATGGAATACAGCACCGCTCACATGTGTATTGGGTGTACACAGTTGAGTCTTATCAATGGCAGCGGTATTTGGTATGACAACACGTTGAGATAGTTTTGATATTGTAAGCAAACAATAAGCGCACATTTTGCATTTCGTGTGACACTGCCAGGCAGCGATAAGGTGTGAACGAGTGTGAAGCCAAACCAAGTCAAGCGCCCCCTCAAAACTTTATTACTCACACTTGCGTTGTTGGGCATGTGTTGGTTAGATATCGTGCGATGTTTGTTCCAAGCAGCGTAAAGAATATTTTGCTTTGCACATTAGTTTATACTGTTTTGTAAATATAATTAAAATTCCATGGAGGGAGTTTGTTATTTTTTGATGGTAGTTCTTGTACTTTAGACTTGTGCCCGTATTATTTTTTTCAAATTCAAGTTTCCAAGCTATGAAAGTTCCTACATCTGTTCAAAAGATCACTCAAATAGTTTATTTATTAATGAACACTGTTTCATTGTTTTTATAGAGACGATGATTTAATGACGTGACGAAACTTTAAGTACTCTGACAAATTGTATGCGCTCATCAATGAACCAACTTTGCCAACTTATCGCCTTCCACACTTACTTATTTACTTACTGACCAATAAATCAAAGTTAAACGCCTTGTCGACTACCGTAAATAAAATGGTATATTTATCGCGACCACGCAATTCAAATAGGAAATCGAGCAAACCAAAATCGTATAATGCGCCCAAGTTGTTGTGGGACCGAGACAGTCTAAGCAATAAACACGGCCACGTGAAAATTGTGTACAACTCAATTAAGACGCTAACCGAATTACTTGTTATCAATGCGTAAAGCCGACGGAGAACGTTTGGAATACATTATTGTACATGAAAGCCCTCAAAAAAATATTTATCATTATTCGAAGCGTTTTTTGCTTTCGTTCTATGCGTCATTCTCTCTCTCTCTCCATTTGTTTGTTTGTAAAAATCAGGAAATTCGATAACATAATTCAATGTACAAAACCGTTCACAGAACGCCCGCGAACCACTCGAAAATGTTGATAAAGAAACTTTATGCCGTTGTGATTTCAATGCTTTGCTTTTATTTCTTGTCGATATAAGTTTTAACTAGAAGAATTTTTATTCTGTGTGCCCAGTTTTATTAATTGGTAGCTAATTGCGCGTTTAATTAGTGTAAAATGCTTGAAAGATACTTGTGCCACTTGAGTTCAATGCGGTTATCATTGTGGCCCAGAATGACATCGAGTGGCGTGCGTTGTGAGTTGAAGTTACTTAAATTGTTTGCAGAAAAAATAATTATCGCATGCGATAAGTTTTGGTCGCAGTTTTCAATTGCTTGAAGAATGAATAAGTGCTGAGCAAAGACTTCAACGTGACACGACTTCTTCATACACACGAACACTTCAACGAAAAGTTCAACGTTCAACGTCAAATGACAACGTCATATAACAAACGCTGCGCTGCCATGTGCAGGGCTGTGATGCGTCAACGTCTTTGAAGCCGTGTCGGTAAAGAAAGCAAAAATTTACTTAAATAGTTTCTTAATTTTCAAAGTCAATTAAAATGAACTGTGCTCATAAGCGTACAAGCGTGTATGTTGCTGTACTTTTATTGTATCTACACCCTGAAACATGCTTGTTACCCAACTCAACTTGACTCGACTCGACTTGACTCGACGCGGCTCGACTCGGCTTGGAACAACTACAACGACTTTAAACAAGTCATTGTACAATTTATGCGCTTTTTTTTTAAGTTTATTTTATTTTTCATTTAATTTTTTTTTATTTATTTATTTGAATTTTTTTTTTTGTTTCTGTTTGTGTTGTTTTTTCTTGCTGACTCGCCTGTTCGCTTGTTAGGTCATTTGGCTCAGTACTTGCAATGAGTACTTCCCCTTTTCCAGCTCTGCGTTCCATTATTGACTCTGAGTTCTTAGACGCTCTTGATGTCGCTCGACGTTGAGTCTGCTTTTGAGTCGCGCAGTAAAACAAGAAAAGTCATTTGATCGATGCTTTGAAAATTATGAAAAGCATTTGTATTCGTTGTTGTTTTTGTTGTTCGTATATATCTGTATGTGTGTGTGTGTGTGTGTGTGCGTTTGCGTGTATTATAAAGTCGCAGTAAATGAATGACCGACCAGTCATCATCGTCATCGCCATCGCCAACGTCGCCAAACACTATTGAGGGTGGCCCTTGTTCAACTATTGCGACTTGTTCTATTGTGAGGGCGAGCGAGGTGACTGATGGCGCGGTGTCTGGGGTAGGTGTAAGAAAATCGCTTGTTATGTCATGTTGAAAACTTGTTTTCAGCTTGTAGAAATGAGTTATGAGTTTGTCTAAGTTATTTGAAATAGCTCAGAAAATGTTATTTATTTTTTTCCCAAGTAAATGTTTTTAAATCGACGTAGACTGTTTGAAAAATGTATCTATGTCGAGTAATGAGACCAGCAAAATAATTAAAATGACTTTTGCTTGCTTACACTGTTAGTGTGGCAGACATGTTAAAGACCAAGAACTTGTATTTACTAACTTTAAACAAATCACTCAGACTACCTTGATCCCAAATGCTTCACATTACCCTCAACAGTTCGGCTTGCAATGCAAAGCAATAAAGACATCAACTCATTTAAAAGGTCGTTATCGCTGCCGAGTTATGCAATTAAAGATATTACATATCAGTCTGACCAATTTACAGAGTTGCGTATGAGTATTCTCCACTCCTTATTTGCGGTTCTGTAGGCGTTTCCACTTTACGTTTTCAGCACCTTGTTCTCTTTCTGATTATTATTTCAATTTTTTTCCAAGCGCGCCATGTGAGTGCAGCTCATTTGTAATTATCGCTTAAGTTTATACATAAATTTCCACATCGTTATTATAATTCGCAGAATTTGGCGCGACCTGCGCCGCACCTCGACTCGCCTTGACTTGACTTGCCTCGTACGCCATTGGCAGTTCGCAGTTCTCAGCGCTCAGTTCACTGTCAAACAACTGAGTCGACCCGGCAAGTGACTTAAGACGGCGAGAAGTGAGGCGTGCGGTAGTGAGTACACAACTTTATCGTCACGTACCGCGCATAAAATTATATAATGAGAAAGAATTGATGCTTAGTATGTTAGTTAGGCTCCGGCGTGAATGATAAGTTCTCATTCTCGATCTCTTTCTTTTACAGGCTGCCACTGCCGCTGCCACCACCGCAACCTTCAGGTTCTTTCATATCTCTATTTGGCTGTTTCGCATAATTTCTGGGTCAAGTACAAGTTTTATGGTGAAATTATTGTACTTATTTTAAGATTTATTATAGTTTTAAATGCCAAGCATTTAAAGTGGGCACAAAATATTCTCAGAAAACACGCTTAACTCTGTGGGCCGTGACTCATCGTGGGACGTTCATTCATGATAAGTAAGTTTGCATGGTGCTGATTAAAGGAGAGCAAAATGGAATGCTTATTGAAATATCGACATATTATTACATATGCATGTATGCGAGACTCAGAAGCTGTTTTGCTGGAAATCGCGCGCAAGCCTCACTTTCATTAGTTTCGTCTAACTGAATTCTTATGAAATTCGATTAAAAACTTAAGCTGCACAAAAATATATGCGTCCTTTGTGTTTACCCGTAAATTGTGCTCATTTGTATTCGTTGTCTTGCTAGCAAAGTGGAAAGTCAAGTCAATCGTCAAGGTTCTACTAAGCAATTCAATATATTTAATGCTTTAAGCATATCAAATACTCAATTTTACTCACTTAAAAATTACACTGAGTCATTTATAAACTTTATTTATAGAGAAGCAAATAAAAAGTATTTACCATTTTGGACTCAAATTTTACGCAGTTTGTATTCAATTTTCCGGCAACCAAGAAACCTCTTTAATTGACAAAGCTCTTTTAAAACATGTGAGCACTGTTCAACACTGTCACTGTTATTTTCAATTTAAATAATGGTTTTGTATTTCCGTAAATCGGCTTTTCTTAACGGATTGCATTAAATATTTTTACGGCTATTAAGATACTTTTTTCATTATTACCATGGCCTGCGTTGTGTGTTGTCTCTTGTCTGTTATTTGCTGTTTGGTGTTGCTTGCGCTCGTCGCCTGTCACTCTCAACTGGTTTTTCTGTGTTGTTTGATTACTTTTCAGCTGCACTGTAATTGTTATGGCGTATTTGAAATTGTTTGCACGCCCACTTTATATACAATTTTCGTTTTTATTTTTTCGCAAATACTTTTTTAAAATAGTTTCAGTTATAGTTTGCATATGACACTGAATTTTTTGGATTATTTTTTTTATAATTTTTTTTGTAAATTTTTTTGCACAGATTAATTTAAATCAGCTTTTATTTTATCACAAATTTCTTTATTTTTTTCAAAGGAAATTATTTTGTATTTTGTGTTTTTTGTTTGTTTTTAGTCTTTTTTCAATTGTTTTTATTCTGCTGCAAAGGGATAAAAACATGATTAAGGCAACACGAATGCGCAAATATTTGGCTTGGAAATGATTTTGTGCATATTTTGGGCGATCATCAACGTTTTTTTGGCTGTCATATTTGTTTCTTACTATTTATTTACATATTTAATTAAAATTCTTGAAATATTTTTTGTGTACCGTTTTAAAAATAGGAAAAAAACTATTTTAAAACTTTAAATCAAGTTGGCTTGAGTAAACAACAAAAATTCACTTTTAAGATAATTAATTGATTTGAGGGTGCAAAGAAAAAAAAGGAAAACACAAAGTAATTATTCAAATCACAGTCATTAAATAAGTTTATGCTGATAATTAATTCTCAGGAAAGCGACAAAAAATAACAACAAAAATGAATATGTTGCATATATTTGTACATACATAAAGTAAGAAGTAATTCTGTTTAATGCCTTAAACAAATAAACCTGTTAACTGTTTTTGGTGTCGCTGATTTATGTTTTCTTAAACGCTGCTGGAAATAAACAAGACCGGTTCGACTTCTTTAACTTTCGCGTTAGATCGAAACAAAAACAAACCTCTTCTCGTATGGCAAAGGCGAATTCGAGTCGATTTTGAATAATTGCGCATTGTGTGGGAACACAAACCAAGTTTGTCAAAAGTCGCCAAATGCACTGTAAGAAATAATGCTGCACATTCAAAGTTCGGATACGGCTTACACAGTTGCTCGCGAGCGCGCTCTTCATACGTCAACGCTTGCAGCTGTTGTCAAGTCAACGACTTAGCCGGCTCAATGAAGTATCAGCTGCCTTCTTGAGTATGTAAGCGTGAAAATATTATTACGAATTCCCCTAAAACTAAAAAATACAAACACACACATACACTTACACTCACATAGTTGTGTACATGCACATGTACAATAAGAACAACAATAAATGAGTAAGACAAGTGCAAGTGCTGATACTCGGTTACAACGTCAGGAAAACAAGTCGTCGTGAGCTGAGTTGAGGTAATGAGCCGGCAAAGTCAGACAGGTCCATGGCTTGAGCGAGGGGTGAACGCGAACAACACTCGAAGCAGACCAAGAGTCAGTCAATGGCACAGACCAGGTGATGCATAGCACACACACACACACACACTCAAACTGCCACTGACAGACGAATGTATAGGCTGGCAGACAGCCCGACGGACGCAAAAACTACAGGTAAATAAAGTTCAAAATACAAGTGGAAAGAAGTCGTCCAAGTTGAAGTCATCCAAAGAAAACATACGAGTATGTGAATGTTTCAGCGGAAATAATCGTAAAGTTTTGTTATGCGCGCAGTAGACAAGTAGAAAAGCAACAACAACAACAAAAACACGAAAAAAACAGAACAACCAAATAAAGCACAAGAAACGAGCGCAAAAGTAAGCGGGAAATATAAAAGTTACAAACAACACTAACACAAAAAAAAACTTGGCTAAAACATCGAAAAGAAGAACAAAAAAAAAAGCCGAAAATCTTTGTATAAAAATGAAGTTACTAGCAAAAAAAATAGACTGCGACGAAAGATTCGCGCGCGCGTTGAACTTGCCGCATAGATGAGTAAGAGAAATGGCATAAAAGTAGCATAAAGAATGACGAATTGGTATACCCTTCAGGCAAATTTCTTTGGAACGAATTGATCGAGTGAAAGAAGTGACGAGAAATTTCAGCAAATAGAAGCTGCTCTGTGAAGCTCAATTTAAGATCAGTTGGTGGAGTTGAAAAAGCAACACAAATAAGTTGATCTGATAAATGAAGTAATCTGGCACAGAATGGCCGTGATAACTGATGAAGTACTGAAACCAATACAAATATATTACAATACAACAAACGAATGAAGACATCGCGTAAATTTCACTTCATGAGCTATCAGAAAATCGCATCGTTATTGTAAATGAAATACGCGCGTTTGAATAGACTCAAAAGCTCTCTTGAGCAATGGGATATTTTAAGCTTGACTGGAGTCTGTTTTCAATTCTAACTTTTTAATTAATATTGTTTGACGCATTTGTATCGCTTTATTTTTTCCAATGCTATAGGGTATAAATATACTGATGAAACGCGTCCCAATGCGTGCGCGTGTAACCCCAAACGCAAAAGTTCAAGCTCACTAAATAAAGCCGAAAAAGCAGCGTAGAACTTTTCAAGACCTTTTTCGGCATGTTGTTGCTGGCAAGTTCTCCTTTACTACATTTCTACTGTTAGGTGTCACTAAAGTTGACTTTATTTGTTGTCTTTCAAAGTATTCACCAAAGACAAAACAAAGAAACAAAAAAGCAAGAAAACAAAAAAACTTAGGCAAACTTGCTAAAGTTTCTTAGCAACAGACTTTAACTTTTGGCGCTCAAATTGAGACTGATTGGTTGGAAGTGTGTGGGACTGTTGCGCGGGATGGCATGATCTGTCATGGTAACATAGTTCCATAATCATTTCGTTTACCTTTGCTTGGCTCATTTGTCGAAATTTATTGAGCAGGAAACGTTGTAATTCTACAATCCGAACGAAGAAATGAACCAAGCAATCTTTATGGCAATTGCTTTTATTTGCGATTGTCTTTTTTGGACGCCATTTCATGGTCATTTTCATTAGTTGGTAGTGCAAAATGCTGTTGTTGTCTTTACGATTTAATTAATTGCTACACTTCTGAGGTTGACTTCGTTTTATGAGTTTGAAAAATATAAAATAATATTTCGCTATTTTATTGCCACTGCAGTGGTTCGCATTGTTTCGCTGAATGCCCCATTTTTATTTTATTTTAGAGTTATATTTTATTTTTACCTCTGTATTTTGCACGCGATCACGAAACTGAAATTATTACCTTTATTAGTATTTGTTTGTATGAAAAGGTATGAAAAGGAAGGCTTTTCTTTTCAGTTTACAAGTTTGACGTGTCTGATAATAAACATTTTTTCTTTGGTTCGTGTTCATTTGTAATGAATTATTGTGATTTGAAAATGAATGTTGACAAAACATGTTATTTAAAACAAAAACATTGAAAGTATAAAAATAGTATGCTCACAAAACTTTTTGAACTGTCATAAGATCTTCTATGATATTTTTGTGTATCAAATTCTAATTGCATTTGTCTTAAATCATTTTGAGCTTTCTTTTAGTGAACAATTGTCTAAAACAACAAACAATTTGTAATCTTGCTTCTTTGATTGAGTTCCTCTTTCTTTTAGTCTCATCACTTTCGCCAATAAGCCTATAAGTCTCAAGAAAATGTTTGTTGATGAAAATTGCCAACTTGTTATGCTTAAGCAAAATGATGACCAACATTTCTATACAGTCATCAAAATTATTTGCATAAAAAAATAAAGCAACGTGAGCTCAAAATATAAATGTTGAAATATTATAAATACAATTTTGCGCTTTCTTTTGATGCGATTATGAACTTTATAAATTAATTTATTTTTTTTAGTTTTTTATTAACTTATAACCGGTATTGGCTTTTTCGCTAATTTGTCTGCTAAGATAAGAAAAGCCAGAAATACTGAAATTATTTTAGACAAAAGCCATCAACTTGACATCTCATAAATAAAAAAGACTGAAGCACTTTACTGGTGTTCTATATTGGAGGCAAGAATCAGAACAGCTTAAATTCACTAACAACTCTTCAAAATTCAAGTTTCACAGACAATTTCTAAAAACTTTTTTCAAATCATTTTTGTCATTAAGCAGATTTGTGCATGTTTTACTTGGTCTTGATATAAATTCTCAGCATGCTTAAGAAACGAACGATTTTCCAGCGTTCATCAAAATATATTTAATATTTAAACTATTTTAAATTTTTTAAAATTTATTTTATTATATTTCTATTTAAATATAGTTTTTTTCCATTTCATCAATTAATTTCCATTTTTTTTAATATTTGTTGCTCTCGGTTTATTTACTTTGTTTTATTATTTTAATGATCTTTTAATTTTTTCATCAAGCTTAAACCGCAAAATTGCACAAAAGCATTTCCGCTTTATTTGTTTTAAATATAATTTTTTATAAATAAAATTAAACAAAAATTAAAAATTACGTTTTCAAACACTTTTTTGTTAATGCCGACGAAACCGCAAAAGACGGAAATTTATCGTTTTTATTTTTTGTTTTTATTTTTAGTTTAAAACATGTTAAGTTATATTTCAATATTTTTTAGTTTATTCACTTAGTTTTTGTTCATTTACACTTGAAATTTGATCAATTAGTTTTTAGTTGAATAAATTTTGAAACGCGCGTTTTTTGGTTTCAAATTTTCAGATATTTTTTCAAAATAGTTAAGCTATTGCGCTTTTGTTGTTGTTGTTGTTTCTGTTTGAATTGCAATAAGCGAGATTACTTTGTATGGTATTTTGAAACGTTCGTGTCAAAGTTGTTCTAATGGTTGATTATAAATTTTAGATTCTCTAGAAGAAGCTAAGTTAGGTTGTTGTTGTTTTTGTTATTAATGGTGCTGTTTTTTGTTTGTTGTTGTTGTAAGTGTAGAGGTTTTTACTGTATTTAAACTTCCGCACATTAGACTGACTACGACGACTGCCCGAACTGAACTTAACTGTGACGATGACGGCGTTTGTGAACATTAGACCGAACGACTGACTGACGACGACTGACGGAGCCAAACGAGCCAACTCGGTTTCTGTCGGCTTCGTTTGCTACTTTTCTACTACTCTTTTATATGAAAAACTACACTTTCAACAATTGTTTCGCTTCGTTGGTTTCACTTCGTGTGTTGTTTTCAATTTGGTTGCTTGGCAATTCGAACGCGCAAACAGCCAAGTCGGCACTCATACAAACACATGCACACACACAGATACAAAAAACGACTGTTGTGTGCGCTCTCTTAGTCGGCTTGCGCTCTCTTTACATTCGAAACATTGGCTAACGAAGCGTTGCGGCGCATATATGACGACGATGACATTGGCAACCCCATCGTGAGATATCTAAGTGAACGCGTATCTATGAGATACGTTTTATACTGCTGCATACAATTTTCATCACATTTGTTTTGGTTTTACGCTTCGTATGGCAGTGTCTTGTGCACTACGCGCATCATGCTTTGCCAACGAGCAGTTTGAAGAGCAAATCTCACTACCGATAAAGAGCGCATTTGTTTTTCGCTCTCTTAATTGTAATATTTTTGTGGATTTCGTATGTTTGTGGTTGGCATATCTTAGTCAGCTGCAATACAGTCTTACGAACCAAAGTTAAGACTTTGTTTTCCGGCCTGCTTTTTTGCATTAATATTTGAAATTTTGTTTGATTTAATGTATTAAATTTAATTTGAACTTTTCACAAATGATATTCGAAGAAATCTAAAAAATACCTTTTGAGCAATCAAAAATTGTCATCTTTTCTGTCATGTTTTGTTTTATACCTGAAGTTTTATCTTTTAAGGGGTATCTATAATATTATACCTATCATAGTCATCTTTGGTACATGCATCACCTTATAATTCAAACCGAAATAAGACTTACTGCGCTTTAAATAATTTCATATTTTGAGTAATCAAAAGAATCTTCCCAAGGTGTTATGTAAATAACTTCTATCTAAAGTGTAAAAATTCAACTCTTGATGTATAATTTACGATTACAACAAAGTGCAATTGGCTTTATTTGTTGGCCGAAATAAGTCATGCGCAGCCTTAGGCCAAAAACTTACTCAACTAACTCAAGTAAAACACTCAAGCAACTTGAACGATTTCCGTACGTGCGAAAAAGCCAAAAACCAACCTGCAGGTTTCCACATAAATAAAGGAAAATAAAGTAAGCCAGCCAGTTTAGAAGATAGAAATGAATGCTTATGCAATAAATCAAGAAATAATTTCTGCAGAGTTAAGCAAAAATGAAAAAAAAAAGAAAAACATTTTTGCACATGCTTGAAACTTCAAACACATTCGGCACTTTGGAGCAGCGGCCAAAAAAGGAGTGCACTGAAAACAGCCAAAACTAAAAGCAAATACCAAAACCAAAGCCAAAGCAAAAGTAAAAGCAAACGTTAACAAATAATTTCAGATTTTCGCAAAAATATGCAAAACTCAACTCGAGTCAAGCTTATGTAATGTAAACTGGCACAAAGAAATGAATGTGCCAACGTTGAAGAAACATGCGCCAAGCCAACCCAAGACTCGACTTGAAGATACACGCAAGCGAAGTATACGGCACACGTCCGAGTGCGCTGAAGATAGTGAGTGTGGGGAAGGCTTGTTGGTTTGAGACTCGTAACCTATTCTGATTTTCATGTTGCTAGTTTTACACCCGCATTAATTTTCAAGTAAAGCTAAAAAAAACGTACAACAGTCCAGCGTGCTAGACTTCAAAGTACGCTCTACCATCATTACCTAAGCAACCTATGTATAAAAGGATCCATACCGACAGAGTTCTGCCTTTAGCTAGTCCAATGTCCAATTGACGATCACATAAGACTTAATCGACTGGTCTTCCGATTATGTCAACTACGTCTTCTACGCATATGAATGAACCTCAAACACAACTATAAGTTGGGTGAAGTACAAAGAAGAGCATGACGGCAAGCAATGAAATCCTTGTAACGTATTTTATTGCTATATAACTTCCTTTTGCCTTACTAGGTGAGGCACCGCCAACTTGCACTTTTTGCCTTCTTCCAAGCAGAGCAAATGGAGGGTCAGCACTCAACACCTCCGCCCTCGGCTTCAGTGGCAGGGCCAAAGCTCATGTAAGCGTTCATTAGCTGCCTGAATGAAGTTGGTGGATTTCAAACTTTTTCCTTTTTTAACTCTTCTAGTTTCTTTTTTTTGTGTGTGTGTGTGTGTGTGTGTGTATTACGTGGCGCACTAAAGTCACATTGTTAGTTGGACTCGGCGCGACTACGACGTGTATTTCAATGTCTTATTCAAGCCGTTGCCTTCGTCTGTTTTCGCTGTCTGCACGTTTGATCAAGTGCACTGCGAGAAAAGTTCATAAGTTTGGAAATATCTTTAAATTTAGGAAAATTTCTTTGTACGAAAATGAGAATGTTTGAACACTTAATTTCTAATTTCGTTCTCATAAAAGTAATGTAAAAATTCCGGAGTTCTCATTATATTTTTCTTCAGTGCACAATTAACATGAGCCAATCGTGCATGCCGAAACGCTTCGCTGCACTCCAGCATACCAAAGCATGGAGTCACCACCAGTCTGCATTTTCGCTTTTCGCTTACCAACCCGTTGCCATGCTAACATTCATTCAGCTGGTCTAAGTAGGATATCTCATTACTTGAACAAGAGTCAACAACGCTTCAATGACACGCAATGAATGAACGCCTTGAGCCAACCAAACAATCAAACAACCAACCCGGCGAACTAAACTGACTATCTGACAATGAATATCACAGTCGCTCCTCAGCAATTAAGTCCAGTCCAGTTTGCCGGAATGACTGGACTTCTACCCACTAAATTGTCTCGTGCATCATTGTTGAAAGCACAAGACTTGCACTGACTCACTTTTCATAGAGTCTGGTCGCATATTTCAATAGAAGGCTTGGCTTTTAAAAGCCGGTTTCAAATGCTTCCATTAGTTTTTTAATGAAAATAAGCTAGAGATTACGTTAAATGCATTTTGCAGCAATTGCATTCATAATGAGGGCGACAATTTGCGTTGAAGTCTTGTTGCTACGAAAGCCAAACAAGAATTTCAATCACTGTCAATAATTTGTCATAAAAATTGATCAAACAAAATGTGAAAAACGACCGAAAATAATTTGCATGTCATGCCTTTATTAAAAAGAGGGGGTCTTCGGGGCAGCCCCTTTCGTGGTTTGAGCTTTATCCTTGACTTGTTGGTTGGTTATTTATTTATTGTTGTTTTTTTTCTGTATATTATTTATAATTTTTATGAAGGCGGCTTGGGACATTATTGAGTCACGCTCTGAATTTATGAAGCGATATTATTTGGTCATAAATTGTCTATAATATGAAAAGTGCAGTGGCGCAGATTTTATAGAAAAATTGTGCTGATGCTCCTTCTGAGCTCCTTATACAATGCCACTGCTTTAATGTCACAATGCATAATAAGTCTACTTAGCATACCACAAAATAACACAAATAGTTAGCAACAATAACAACTCAAAAGCGGAAATGTTACCCACCATTGTTGCGCTCAACTCCCTTTCCGCATAAAACCGTTCAACCCCAAACCCCTATTTAAGTAAATTGGCTTTTAACCGTTTTTCCACACGTTTCTTTTTTCCGATTTGAAATTCAAACAATTTCCATCTGAAATTTACTCAATTGTTTATTTCATGACAAGTCACAATTATACGAAAATTGCAGAATTCGTTTTTTTAACCATATTTCCATCTCCCCCTCACAGCCATATTTCCCCTCCCATAAACCTCTATTTCCGTGTGTTTTCCTACATGATTTCCACGTGTCATTCGTGGCGAATGACGTGATTTCATGTCATAAATTTGTGTTATTATTATTTGTGTTGTTTTTTGTATATTCTTTTTTTTTAGTATAAACGAGACTCTGAGAGGAGTAACAAAGCACTTTGTATGCGTTCGTTGGTAATCGGTTCTATGCATTTTTTATACTGTACAATAAACGATTTTGTTTAGGCTTGAAAAACAAATTATTAGACGTAAGATATGCAAATGTTTGTTCCAATTCAAGTTACTTTGGCACAAAACAGGCAGGTAAATATTTATTATTGATATATCAAAATATGTAACATGATAATGATGGTGATGACGTTGTTCATAACGAAGTTGATTATGGTGCTGATGATGATGGTGATGATGATGACGATAGTATTGACGTTGATAGTTGGTTTGCATGCGGCACACGCAATTGAAATAATATCGAGTTCATTTATTTTAGTTTTAGCCGAACAAGAGTCGTTGGTAAAATATGTGTGTTTTAATGGCCTTATTGATTTTAGTTGTTATGATTAACAAACATTTGAATAATTTTGGAATCGAATAAAAAGTATACCGGAACAATTTTATTTATGCAAACGTCAACTAAATTTGCTTAAAATCAAAACTAAAAAAGTATCTAGTAGAATTCAAATAAAAAACTCATGCTTCTGCGTGTCATTAATCTCGTGATTATGACAAAAACATGTCCGTGCCGATAACAGTTCTTCAGCATCTACGTTGGCAGTCTTCAGATATCAGCTAATCAACTTAAAATCCAAAAAAGAGCAAAAAGAACAATCACTTCCATCAACTTCATGCTTACATACTTCGTACTTCATCATCTCTCTCTGTCTCTCTTTCTCTTTCTCACTTAATGTAACTCTTAATAATGCTTTAAGCCACAGAACTCTTTCATGCGCAAATAAAAAACGCGCTTTCACGCACGGTACAAAACAACAAGAAAAGTGGCAACCAGCATGAGTAATAAAGTAGCCGGGTTAAAAACAGAATGTAGCAGAGTAGATTAAACGGCTCAGTTGCCGCCACCGCTAATATGGAAGTTGCCGTCAAGCGACATGTGTTTGCATCGCACTCTGCTGCTGCTGCCGCCGCTGTCGACGTTGACGTCGACGTAGCCGTTGGCAAACGCAGACGAAGGTGGCAGACAGAAATGGCAGTCGCAGCAGGTGCATAAAAGACACGTTAAAAACACAAAAACAAAAAGTAAATTATATGCGCCAAGCGGCTTACTTCAGGCTATGCTCTGTCACGCTCTCTGCTTGCCTTTTCCTGATAGGCCATCATACAAACCCAGCTCTCTTGCTCTGCAACTCTTTGTTTGCTTTGAAGTCTGAGCAACTGTGCAACGTCAGGTGTTTTTCGGCATGTTTAATGTTGTTAGCATGTTTGTTGTTATTGTTGTTGCCATGCCGACAGGACAAACTAAGAGAGTAGCACAAAGAGAGAGCGAGAGAGAGAGAGACAGCACCAATTATGATGATATAATTTTGTGGATTGCGTTTGCTACTTGTTTTTGTTTTGTCTTATTTTTGTCTTATTTTTTGTATTCCATATTATTTCTTTGGATTTTAATAAGGCGCATTTTCATATGGTTTTTTTTTTTATGTTGTTGTGGGGGTTGGTTTTTGTTTTAGTTATTCTTTTTTTTTTTTGTTTTGAAGGGTGTTAAATTTTTTTCCATTATATTTATGTGTGTAAAAGGTGAAAAACACATGATGATAAATGTTGAAATTTTGAAGTCCTGCGCTTATTGCATTTTATGACTCAGCTGTCATGTCGGATTACTTTCAAGTTATGATGGAAAGTATATTTCAAGGTGCGACTGAGTGGGCTTTAAATACCATAAAGTGAACTCGTTTGGGTTGAAAACATATTCGTGCGTATTTGCTATAAAGGGTTTTACACTTTTCAAACGTTGAAAAATAAAAATGTATGTTTAATCATTTGTTTTGTTAGCTTCGACTGAAATTTACTAAGATGTATTATATTATCATGATTAACAAGTACTCCGTTGAATAACATTATACAATACGTTCTTGTAAATTAAACAGCTTCGTATAACACTCAAAACAAGACTTGACAGATACACTGACATTGCTCTTCTTGTGTGCTAAAAGACCGCCTGTCAGTCATCTTAGAAACATCAAAGTATGTAGAGTACTTCATAAGTCGGTGGCGCTCTAGTCGTCTCCGCAAAAACTTTAGTTAGTAATTTGTCGAATCTTGTCTTGTTGTTTTTATATCCCCAAGCGTAGACAACTTTATTAAAGCTATAAAAGTAAATCGAAAAGCATCACAGTTCAGCTAAAGCTCAAAGCGTTATGTGTGCGACATCGCATCGTTCGAAACAGATTCGTTCATGGTTCAGCCTACATTTTTGTTTAGTTTCCTTTTGTAATTTACGTGTTTGTGTTTTGTGTTTTGTATTTTGTCTCTTTGTTTGTTTCATTTGTTAGTTTTTGCATACAAGCATTTTAATGAACTTCTTCCGCTTTTGGTGCTGTTCAACGAACACAACACAATTTTTTCCTCTTACATTTTGTTGTTTTTTTGGATTCATGTAATTATTTGTCACACCTGAGTTGCGTTACTTTGGCCGCTGTCCCTGACGTCGATGGTGTCCGCCTGTCCGTCGGTCCGTCCGCCCGCCGTCCTCATTATCATCGTCATCAGCAGCAAGAGCAGCAAAGTGACGGTGAGCCGAACTGAAATGGGTCCGAGTCGGGTCTGAACTGAGGCGTTTGCTTGCTGAGCGTTATGGCGTATGCGCGTCACACTTCGCTGCCTGCGTTTGCTCTCTGTACATGTATGCGTGCGTGAGTGTGTGTGTGTGTGTTACTTGTGCTCTGTACTATTTATTTTCTTCTTTCTTCTTTTTTCATGCTGTGCTTTTGTACATGAACAAAAAACGAATGTTGATTACATTATATCTTCACAGCTGACGTCAGCAGCGGCGTGTCAAGCTAAGCAAGTTGGTTGTTTCATGATTGACAGACAGATAGATTGAGGACGCACCCTGTATTGACCCCTTTCCATTTGTGTGTGTGTGTGTTTGTGTGACTCACTCACCCCATCAATGAGCAATAATGTTGACTAATTAAAGCGCAGAATAACAAGTCACATTTTAAATATTGAATGCATTTGTTTTTCGTTCATTCATTCACTCGTTCGATACGCTTTTGTGGGCAACGCTCAATTATGCATAAATGCCTTTTTTGCGCGTTGTTGTTTTTAACAATTTCGAAAAAAGTTGTATCTTTTTCCACCTTTTTTTTCGGTATTTGTACACAAATTACAATAAGGCTATTAAGTGCGGAAACGGAAACATTCGCGGCTGGGCACGCATTCAAGCATGGCTGCTGTCAACCGTTTCCGTTGTTCTTTTTCCGTGACATATTTTTATTTTTGCTTTCTGATGTATCAATATTTTTTTAATGAAATAATACGTTCGGTGGGCGTGTTCGGCCGTTTGACGCAACATTTAAGTCGCTTAATTCTGCACATTTTGTAAAAAGTTGCACACAGCGCGTGAAGCACCGAAAATACTTTCAAGTAATCGCTTAACATGATTGACAGATTGTTGTCAGTAATGAAGGATATTAAGTTTAATCCTGCTGCAGTTGAAGTGCTTGTTGTTGCTTTTGAGTTCCGTAAACTAAATGTAATTAAAAGCTCTTGTCGAATCGAGCAAAATGAGCGCAACGTAGCTTAGGAAGCCTTGATGTACTTTTGACATTGCGACTGTCATAATACATATATATGTATATAACGCACAAGATGAAAGATACAAGATACCAGATACTTGATTGACACAACACAGAAATCAAAATTTAATTGTTTTCGAAGTTTACTTGGCGGAACTGAGCAAGAAACCCGTTTTTGAAAGCATCGAAAAATTACAGAATAATTACAATTATTTATACTCATATATATTTTCATTTTATTGCACGCCAGTCAAGCTCATTTGCATACAATGACATGCAGTTGCAAGATTAAATTTTGTCAGATTGGCGACTTGGCACTTTAACACTTTACACGCTCAACAAACGCCGCAAAGCAAATGCGGATTTTGCTGCGATATTCATCGATAAACGGGAAATCATAAATTACAGCAACACCAAACGACCACAACAACAACAAAAACAAGAGGGGGAAAAAACACAAATGTAAGCATAATTGAAATTACGATTTGCAAATGAATTGACGAAGAAGTTGATAAGTTGCGGGCAATTAATTTGCTTATAGCTTGGTTGGCTAGCAACTTTGAGCGGCTTGAAGCCTTCGCGTCATGAACATTACCTGACGCATTTCGGTGTAAATTAACGCCACTTTGCGCTGTCTTACAAACAGCCAAAAATAGTGGCGAAAAAAGTCCAACAGACACTCACCCACGTCAGCTAAAGTGGCCTGTCTCAGATTGGCCTGCAGCGTGCGCTGAGAAACTGCAAAGCGTTTTCAGGCCAATTTTCGTTTAAATGAAAAGCCAACAAAAAATAAAAAATCAAATCACAAAACCGGATTTGTCTAACGTAAGCAGAGAGAGAGAGACGTGGCAAAGCGTCAACGGCAACGACAACAACGACGACACAAAACTTGACCAGTTAGAAAAGTTGGGGCAACAAAATCGGTCTAAAGTCAAAGCAAATGCAACCACAAAAACTTGGCCAAAAGCGTGGCAGGCGACCTAAAGCAGGCTAGCTGGCTGGCTGCCTGACTGGCTGACTGGCTGACTGAGTGAACGACTTGACTGCGTTCGTGGCATGCCACAAAAATTTGTCTCTTTTCTTTGCCTTTTCTTTTACAGTTTCGTTTGTGTTGTTGTTGTTGTTGCTGTTGTTGTTTTGTTTTGTTGCAAATTTTCAGCTCATTGATTGTAAATTTGTGAAGCGGAAAATAACTTTGAACGAGAGATACAATCGAATCAAATGGCATCAAAAGCATTTCACAGTTGGAAACTGTAGCGGCATGACCACGGCTCATTAGGCGCCGAACGAGACGAAATGTGAGTCACGCACGACTCACGAAACGAAATGACACTATTCGACAACTATTTGAAAATCACATGAAATTTGCATAAAACTTTTAACTTGTTGAATTACACGAATAGTCAAAAGTTTCCACTCGACTGCAAATTTGCTATTTTCCCCTGCAAGTTTGCAACAACAACAACAACAGGAATAACACATACTTGTATATAAATTAGCAATTTTCTAAGCATCAAAGTTGTGTGTATTTGCATTCATGCAATTACAATAATCTGTGGCATAATGTCGTAATAAAAGTGCATTGTCAATGACAATAAAAGACAGAAAATTTTGCCATTGGCTTGAATCTTGCGTCTGGAGTCTTGAGTCTTGAGTTCCGACTCACATTGGTTCGGTTCTCAGACAACGTTGCCAATTGAACATTTGCACAAGTCATGCCGGCATACCACATGCCTCAAGCCGCATGCCTTATGCCTCAATGGGCCCAGGCGCATGCATAGAATCATAACTGAAAACGACTTGTTGGGTATGAGTGCATTAAGCGGCATGTTAAGTTCCATGAATTGCAAGACAGAATTATGCGCATTGAAAAGCGGAAAATTCATGCAAGTTTGATTTTCGGACAGCGACGTACACATGAGGAAGTCGAGTTGAGTCGAGCTGAGTTGAGTTGAGTCGATTCAATGCTGTATTTGCAGTTGCAGTCAATGACGAAGACAAAGACGAGTAGAAGTCGTTTTGATGTCTGCTGTCGGTGCTGCTGCTGTTGCGGCTGGACGTTGCACTTTGACCGCAGCACATCATGACGTTGCTGTTGCACGAGTATGATGCTGCGCAATGTTGTTGCATGTGTCGGACAGTTATTGAATGTGGCAACTCATCAGAGATTGACTGCAGTTTGATGTAAAAGCCAGACGAAGGCTGTCATAGTTGATGTACTGTTTACGTACGAAAAGTACTCAAGCAAATTGGCATTAAGAGCAGTTGAAATAGCTGAGCTTAGAATCAAAAAAGAAGTGTTTAAAAATTATACAAACAATTACTTGCCTGTCAGCATTTACGCCAATCGGTTTGGTCAAAAGTTTACGTATTTTTTATTTATATTCCAAGCTAAAACAAATTTCAAACAATAACACATTTTCGCACCCACTTAAAACACTCCAATGTGCACAGCATTGTCATGTATGTGTGTGTGTGTGTGTGTGTGTTTACATTTTATTTCTGTTCATGGCAATTGAAATTCGGTTGAATTTTCACACACTTTGTATAAATAAAAGGAGACTGAATAAAACCGGTTTAATTTCACACGAAACCGGATTAAATGAAAACTTTAAATGGAATTTCAAAGCGTTGAATCGCTTCTCTTTCTCGCTTGCCTTTGTGCACATTTCAACACATTTCGCAAAAAGCAAAAGATTGTTTTGCGAAAATTAGTCTGATTTCGCTTTGCATTTACTTTTTATGTTATGTTTTCTAATTGCAAATCTTTTGAATGATTCATGTTTCCATTAGTTTTCTTCAAAAGCACAAAACAACTTTGATTGACTTACCTTATGACTTCTTTGTGTCGTTTTCAAGACTTTTCAGAGCTTTCGTGCTGATGACTGTAATGGAAAGTTAGAAATGAAGTATTTTTAATAACTTTTATTTGATTAAGAAAATTCATTTGAATAAAGAATCAAGAATATTTAAAATTCACACTGGCAAAATTAAATAAACATAAATTTTTGTGCTGAAGGTCACAGCAAGTAAAATTAAATTAAAATTCGTATTATTAAAAGCAATTTTTGCCAACAACTTCTATCTAATAATACATAAAAGTGTTGCTTTGATCAAGTGCACATTCCGTTGCTGCCACATTTGCCAAATCATTGGAAATATATATTGATTTATCAGCATAGCTTGTGTCCAATCAATCAGTTTACTTTTAATGCGCTCCAAGTCATTTATTTAACTCAGTTTTAGTGTCAAGAAAGCACTGCAGAAAGCGTACTTTTCGCTCCTTTCCACCACTGCTTTGGCCACTTGCATCTCAAGAACGGCTTAGTTCTTCTGCAACGGTTGCACATCCTGATGCTGCTTTGGCAAACAATTTAAGGCACCAATTTATTTCCTTGCATTCATTCATGCGCTCGTTGTACTGCACCTCAATGTGTGCTATATATATTTTTGTATTTTTTTTTGTGTTGTTTTTTGTCTTCATCGCTCCGTTGTTTAATCTTTCAGTAGCATGCGCTCGCGCCAATTGAATGGCACGAACTTCTTTGCTGCACTTTATTTGTGTGCCCAATTCAATCCTCTGCGTTGCATTTCACTTTTATTTTAGTATTATTTTTGCTTTTGCCATTTGCGCTGTGCTTTTCTTTCAGCCCCACCCCCCACCAGTCCCGCTGCAACTTCATTCATGTGCAATTCCGAAATTTCAATTCAATTCAATTTATCTTCGAATTTCGTTCATTTTTTAACAAAAACCTCGGCGTCGTCGCCCTTTTTATGCTGCTCCTCCATCTTCTGCCCCTCTGCCATTTGTTTCACTGCCATTTGATTAATTTTCAATGTTTTTCTTTCAGGACACAAAAAATGAAGAGAAATAAAAGTTCACATTTTCAATTGCTTCAATTGTCATTCAGTCCATGTTATTATTGTAGGCTGTCGTGTTCGTATACCAACGGCATCGATTTACTGATAATTAGAATTCTGTCTTTGTGCTCAAAGGCGACTTGCTTAACAGTTGTTGTTGTTGCCACCAACGCTTTTAGGAGATTACTTTTGTTAGTAATTAACACGGCACACTTGTGAATTACGACTGTTTTGAGCCGAGACCAAAATAACTAAGAAATCGCACTTTGACATCGGCGCTAAATCAATTTTCGGTTAGACCAACAAAGCTCACCTAAGACTGCACAATTTCACCTCAAGTGCTAAAGGCCGAGTCACTTGTACAGCGGAAGTGTTCTAAAGCGACACACACACACACTCATTCACACACTCACACACACTTACACATGCACACATGCTCAGAGGAGAAAAGTGCATTGTTGTAAATTGCGCTTGGCCAATCGTAAATTTTCAACGACTTCATTTATGCAAGCAGCCCGAAAATGTTTCCCAAGCGCGCCACCAAAAAAGCACCAGCAGCAGTGGCCGAGCAAAAAATCAGGCATGCAACGCTGGTAAAGACTCGAAGGAAACAAAAAAAAAACAAATGCAAAACAAACTAGTCGCAAATAGACTTGTTTTGGTCATTTTGTTGGCCGATCCTTAGAGAAGCAACAACAACAACAATTACAAAAAAAAAGACAACATTGCCGAAAAGGAAAATTGAAAATTTTACAACTTGCCACACAAGCCTTTCGGTTAGCATATGCAACACTGGCACTGCTTTGTACAATCTTTTCCATCGCTGCAATACGCTTAGTTAGTTACTCCTGCCTGTACGTCCGTCCTTCCGTCCGTCTGTCCGTCTGTCTGTCTTTTTGTCTGACCGTCGGTTCTTCCGCTTTTGGCCAGTCTGCTACACTTTGTGTTGGGTTTTTAGCATATGTTGTTTAAATGTTTAATGAAATTTTAGTGCCACATGGTTGCATATTTAAGTAATGCCATGCTTGCTACTCAAACGAGCGTTGTTAGGTGCAACACCAACAATAACAACTCTGCCGAAATTGTCTCACGGTGTCCAAAGCAAAAAAATGTAACAATGTTCTTGTATTTGATATTCGGTTGCCTAAAACAATTTTGTCTGCGGTGTAATTTTTTTGGTTAGCAACTTTTAGTTTTACTTCAACATGGGCGGCATACATAAGGAGATGCCTCCAAGGTATGGGTTTAAAATTATAAAAATAGAAATAGTGTTACTGGATCGACGAGGTACTATACCAAAAGTTGAATTTTCATTTTGAGTTGAAGAGACACTATCCCAACGATAGATGAAACATGGTCTGGGTTTTGTTTGATATTCAAACTGAAGATTGATCCGAGTCATTTCTGACTGTTCCCTGACTGAAGGCCATGACACTTTAAAAACATTTTCAAACAGAGAAATCTTTTAAAGCTTTAAGTCTTCTCTAGGTTTGTTAAAATGTGGAATTTGTATCAAAAAAAAAAACATGTTCAAATATGAAAAAAAAATCCCTCAAGACTTTTTCCAGGTTTTTATAAGACACTTATCGACAACATTTTAAGTCCATTAATTTTACTTGCAGCTTAAAGCCAATTTTGTTGAGTCAAACTCCATTCAAGCGAACGACTTACACGATGGAAAAAGCAAAAATACTGCGACCGCATTACGCACTCATAAAGGTGAAAAATAAATACTTGAGATATTAAATCTTGTCTTATTGACAAAATGGTAACTGTCAATAATACAAGCAAAAAGATACAAGATAAGCGAATTAAGTCGAAGAAAACTTGTACGTGCAAGTGGCAAACGAGAGCGGCTAAGAGGAGCTTAGACGAAATGAGCAGGTGTGGCGTACGAAAAAATATTAGTCGAAAAACATAAAAGCTGAAAACAAAAAAATGAATATAAAATGACATGACATTTTGATGAAAGCAAAGCAACAAAGCAAGCAAAATGTAAGACAGGAGAGAAAGAAACGTATTTTTATTTGTTATTGCCTCAAACAGAATTGACAGAAATAACAACAGAAATGAGCAAAAATTCAATTTCATTAGACTAATCCATTTATCAGCAGAACGGCAGAACGGCAGAGCCGAGCACTACGTGCCCCTAATGGGCGTACAAATCGATGGGCGGAGTCGGCAGTCGAGTGGCATAGTTTGTGTAAGTAAAACTGCCAATTTGCCTAATGAAATTGTTTTTGTATTGAGCTGTTGCCGAGTTGTTGTTGTCGTCGGAGTGGCACAAAAAGCGGAAGTTGTGCCGAGCAAAGATTTATGATTGCATTTCTTAGTTTGCAACATAATTGCGCTACTCAAGTTCACCAAATGATTGCCAAAACGCAAGTACAACATACAAATAAATAGTTTACTATTACTAAGAAAAGGAAAACAAATTCAGGAAGAAAACTGGCAGAAAATATAACTTTACAGTCACTTTATGGCCTAAACGCAAACATCCTGTCAATTAAAATGAAAATGTCGAGAAAAGAAAATTTTTGCCAAGTGTTTCCGGCAACAGCAACATCAACAGCAACAACAACAACGTTCAAGTTATTTTAGTTGAATTCGACAGGCCAAAAGGAGTTAAAGACTTATACAAGTTTGTTTGCTCGCTCACTCACTCACTTTGTGTGTTGATTTTTATCACATTTGAACTTTGACCTAATTTCGCATATGTGCTCGGGAATTAAAAAGCAGCCAAAGAAGGCCTATGCGAAGTCAATGCATAGAAATAGTCTGGATTGAAGTCAGCCTGCGGCTGTCTTCGACAACAACTGGCTTGCCGCCTTGCCAACTGTCTTTGTGCCAGTCCCAGTGGCAGCTTATAGCCGTTGCCGTTGCCGTTGCCGCAGCCGTTGATGGCAAACAGCTGCAATGGCTGCAACTACTGACATACTCTGATTGTACGCGGCATTCGCATTCGCATTTGTACGAAGAAACGAAAAATGAAACGAAATGAAACGCAACGCAAAACTTACGCTTACAAATTGAAGTCTTCAACGCCGAGTCACGAAATCTGGAGTAGAGTAAAGCACTCGAGTGTGCAGTTCTACATGCACACTTGCACACACACACACACGTACACATATGTGTGTTTATTTGTAGTGCTTTCCTTTCAGCGCTTTGTATGTACATGTATATGATGCACAACTTAAAAGAAACTAGTCGTAGTGCTAATAGCCTCGAGCCGACTTTGCGAGCGTGCAGCGTTGAATGATAGACAGGCAGTGAGCCAGGCATATTCCACAGTGAAAAGGACCGACAGACGTACACTCAGTCAGAGAGACAGGCAGACAGACATACGAACAGAAAGCGTATGCTACGCGTACTGAATTAAATACACTGCGCGTATTTTAGCTTCACAATGATGTCAAGTCTATGGCACACATCGTATCTATCAAAGAAGACAGATAGAAATGGCTTGCAAATTGATGCCTGAAGTGTAATCATATTTGGGCTCAAAGAAACTTTGCAACTTCACACTTAATATTGAATTCGTTTTTTAACAACTAATTCATTATCAACTCACATTTGAGATACATTTTTTTTGCACTGCAGTAAGCTACAAATGTAAATCGTTGCATTTCGTATATGCCCCGAAACTGTGAGTCAATTTCGAATGTCTGTTCATACATGTTCATACAGAACACACAAAAATAGCACAACAGTCAACTAAACAGTGAAATGCTGATAGTCAAACACTCACACACACGAACACGCAACTTTGGTTACATAGAGGCTTAGGTACCTAGAGATAGAATCAAAGTGAAGCATGCACGTTTATGCATGTCTTTACAGTGCAATATTTTTCGAAAGTTTTTTTTTTTGGTTTTTCTTTGCTTTGAAATATTTTTTAACTAAAGATTTGTACGTGCCTTTTTTGTCCTGAAAATTACATACAATACTTTGCGTGCGTGCGTGTGTGAGTTGCATGTCTTACTTGAGCACTCAAAATTCTTCATTTTAGTTGTTGTTACGTTGTTGGTGTGCAACATGCAAAATTTTAAGGCAAACTACATAAACGAAACTGCAGTTCACTGAAAGCTCTCGGCTCAGCTCAGCTAAGCTCATACAGAACGGGCCGAGTTGGCAGCTCTTACAGTGTATGAATATGTATTGTTGGTTAAAAAATAAAAAAAAAACAAAATTAAAAAAAGCATGGCTTGTAGGCATTTTTAAGTTCATTTTTATGTGCAAGTGTATAAGTATCTATGTTTATATGTTTTACTGTTGCAAAGCATGTATGTATGTGTGTGTGTGTGTGTGTTAAGAACTTAAGATGAGTTAAACATTTTTTGCACGAAGTACACAATAGGATTTTTTGGGAATTTTCGTTTTGCTTTCTTTCCCTCTTTTGTGTAATCATGGTACGAAGTGCAGTCATTGTAGGAAGAAGGCAAAAAGGATGCGTGAGAGGACAGAAAAGAAAAAGTGCCCAAGCAACTTTTGTAAGAGACGAAGGTAAAAGCATAGAATGAAATATTAGCTCATAATACTTCAGCAAGCTTAAGTACAAAATGTGTGAATTTATGTTAGATGAAATTACTTGGAAAGCAATTTTTGGCTTAAATTCCAACAGTTTATTGAAAGTTCATGCAAAGTGAGTAAAACTTGCAATTAAGTGATTAACATAACCAAACGTACCAAATCAATAAACAATCGAAAACTTCTGCTAAAAAATAAAAAAACAAGCACATTAAAATATTTCATTGCGCTGAGCGCACTCGCAAGTCATTCGAGTATTCGTTCAACTGCATTTTGGTACAGTTCATTTTGCACTTTTTTGCCTTTTTGCTATTTTTTTTTATTTTACCCCACAATTTATTCAATAAATTCAAGAAGCGTGTTAATTGACAGACCATGAAGAAAAATATTTTCGCACTCAGCGCGACTCGATGCAAGGCAATTCAACGCGACTCGACTCGACTCAACTCTATTCGCCTTAAGTTGTTGTTGGCTTGTATCGCTTGGACTCGAGTCGAATATGTTTCTGAATTTGTTTTAAACTTCTTACTTTGCTTTATTGTTATTGTAATGGTAGTTGTTTTCGTTGTTGTTAGTATTATTATTATTACTATCGGTGCTGCTGTGGCGAAAAACAGTTAATAATGCGCTGCTGGAATTATTTTCTGCTCTGCATGTGCTCAGAACTAAGTTGGCGAAGTTACCGCAAGGCACTGCGGGCCTTTGCAGTTCTTTTTGTTTTAAACCGCAATTATGTAAAATTAATTTTTTTTTTTCTTTACGTTTTTGCACAGCTTGTTTTCGTGCAAATACAAAATAAAAGTGCTTAAAAAACTGCTTAAATAATTCTTTGTTTTGCAGGCAAAGAAATATGCGAATAATTCGCATTTATGAAGTATAAAATTTATGCTTATTCGGCAGCAAATTTATGATGGCTCAAAAGAATTTTGGCATTGTTAAGTGACCAAATTCTGTTGCAAATGATTTGTGTGTTTTATATGGCGCTCAGAATCAATTTGTTTGCAATTTGTCGGCAAAGTTTACGAAAAGAATTGTATTACTTGAACTTCAACTGATAGTTTAATGTTAGACTGGCGTATGTTATCATAGAGCCAAGCGTTTTATAGGAGTAAATGATTTAGTGTCTGAGTCATTTTCTAGAACGCAGAACTTTTAGCTTTCATGCCAACTTTTTTTCCATTGACAAGTCTTTACGCATATATATACGACGCAAAACGCTCATTTTTGGTGCCTTTTTAAACCATTTTAACAAAAGACAAACAAAGCAACTTACGGATTTGTTATTTGTAGTTTAATACGAAATGTGGTGTTTTACTAAACTTAACCAAAAAAGTCGCAAGTGAACAAGTAATTGACGAACAAACTGTAACAGTTTCTAAAAGTTTATTCAAATATTCACAACACAAAAAAAGAGGCAATATAACTCATAGCTGCTTTAGTACTTTTTGTCTGATCTAATCACAACTTCTTTATAGAGAATATAAGGTTATTTATTAAATTTTTCCACTTGCTCACCTGGCAACCAAAACGGCACATATTACTAACATGGCATACAGAAAAAAATCGATTAAACAAACTGTAGACCGAATGACCCCCACTCACACTTCAACCCTCGCTAAGCAGTGCTAGTCGCGTGAGGATTTGAGTATAGACTGAAACATGTACTTACATATTATAGTGTGGTTTCTTTTTTATTTTATTTGTAGTCCTAATATGGATTTTTCATATACATGTCGATGACGTTGCCAGGTTACAAAATGTCGAAACAAAGGCGACGCGCATACGCACAGTTGTCTCACACATACAAACACACACACGCACACTCAGTGATATTAAAAATGCGACGCAATGCGTGAAATTTAATTTTTTGTTTCTTTTCGTTTTCTTTTTTTATATTTTTTTATTGTATTTTATTTTGCCTTCTTACTTATTTAGCGTAAAAATTCAATGTTCCGACAAAGAAATTATTAAATTTTTTATAAGCGCGCACACATTTTCACTTGGGAGAATTGCTCTTTTGCTGATTGTGATTATCCTTGCGTATTTTCACTGACAATTTTTTGCACATTTTCCGCGTATAATTCTTGATTTTGAAGATTTTCTGAGTCAAGGACATAGTGGAGCGTCACTGGGTAGAGACTTTACTGTTTCTGTTTTTTTTTGTTTTTAATGTTTAACAATTTTCCAAGTTTATGGCAACATTTTCTGCCGAAAATTAGCCAGAATTGGTTTGATGAAATTTTCTTGTCTTTGCCAACGAAATTGAAATTCCTTTTTCTGCCTTCATAGGCACAAATACACACACAGCATGAACGAACGAGGACAGTCAACGTAAGTCAGACAGTTCGGACAGTTTTTGAGTCCTGTTGGCTTTGCGTTCGCTCGGCGACTGTTAATGTTTTGGGTGTTGGCAAAGCGTATCCTAGCAATTTCTGGTCGATGGTCTGTCCTTTCGTTCGGTCGTTGCTGCCCTTATGGTCTGCCTGCCCTACGCAGGTCTAACGGCATTTGCGTGCTTGATACTAGTAGTCATCATCAGTCGGTCTGAGTTGTCGTGTCCCTCGTTCTAGCATGCCAGCTCCTCTCCGCCCAGTCAGCCGCCATTGCCTCGCCTCGTTCTTCGAAAAGCGCCTGGCTTAGCGTTCGTGTTCTTACCATTGTTATTTCGTGTGCTCTTACCAAAAAAACATTGGTTTCGATTTTCGTGTTGCTATGACTGCCATTTTGGTAACAACAAACGTGGGAAATGTTGCCGACTGCTTTCCGCTTCGCCCTCTCCAAACTTACTGTTTTGCAGTCACACCCTATACCGCCCTTACACAGGTTACCCATGTAGCATATTCTTTTATATTCGATTCCACAATTGTGAAATAATTTTCTTTTTTTTCGTGTGTTTCCCCCTCATTGGTACTTTGTTTTTGTGGTTATTGTTAATGGTCTTGTTTGTTTTTTTTTTCTTGGTTAATAATATTCGTTTAAACGAACAAATATTTGAAAATTGAGTGTTGTCTTCTTCATTGTTTCGGCATGAATTTCTGTTGTTCTTGTCTGAAACAACATTATGCGATTTTTATATCTTTTGTAAGTCCCCATATGCTCTTTCCAAATGTACTGCAAAATGATGTGACAATGTGTAAAAGAGGTCTTTGTTGGTAAAAAAACAATGTCTGATATTTGTGTGAATGTTAGTTGTAAAATTGTGGCTTTGTGAAGTTTTTGTGGCTGATAGATGAACTTAAAAATCGACTTAGTCTTATAACTTTGTTATGATGTTTGCAACACAATAAAAGTAGAGATCTCCGGCCATATAAAATATATATACTCTTAATCAGTACAATAAGTAGTGTTGATAAATATATGTACTTCCGTTTATCTGTATATAAACCATCTCCTCCCTCGGAACTGGTATGTTTGTACGACTAAAATTTGAATTGTCAGTTAGATGAGTGAACTGCATTGATCAAAAATAAGAGTTAAACTCTCCAGAGCTCAGTCACCAACAATAAGGAAACATTATATGTCCACTTAAAAAATAGAAGGGCAAAACACGCAAAAGTAAGCTTGGGACAAAAAAATTAAAGTGAAGAATTTCAAATCTACTTCACGGACGAATTTTGCTCGTAACATTTCTTGTTTTTTTTAAGAAAACAATGAAAAACTTTATATTCCTGATGTACATAAATATTTACATTCATATATTCAAGTACTTTGAGTCTCAAATACAAAAAGACATTCAAAAGTATCTACTGAAACAACATTCTTTGCTAATCAACAATTTCGTTGATATTATTCTGTTGTCAGTCAGTCAGAAAATTGTGCTCGTTTCATGTCGTCAAATTGCCGCACAATAAGATTGAATATTATGCAAATGCGTGCGACATTTCATGAGAAAATTCAATTAAATTTAATGATAAAATTGAATCAATTAGAGAAGAAAAACAACATGGGTGGAGAAGCAAAATATAATGTACGCTAAAAGCACTATTCAATAAGGACAACAAGCCACAAAACCCACGAACAAATTTAAGCCGATTCGCCTCGAGTCGAGTCAATATATATGAAGAGCGCTTGGAGCATGAAAATCGAATGGCATTGAGTAGATCAAACCACAGAGCCTGCACTTACGCGTGTCTATTGTTGGGTGACTAATAGGCTTTTATAAACGCGAGCATTTGTGGCAGTTGGTCGTGCAGTAGATAAACATAAATAACAACAGAAACCGGTTAATCGTGCTTATTGCATAAATTATATTCCTTAATGGCCAAAACAAAAAATGTGCCATAAAAGCGAACAATGAGGGCGATTGAGTGTATATGCCAAGGCAAATTAGGTTGAGAAGAGACATTGTCGGAAACAGTTAGCCAAGGTAAGGACAATATGCGAAAGGAAGCGCTGTCGTGTGTCGTCGTTTGTCTGTGTGAAATGATTGTCGCATGCAGAGACACAGCACGAGTGAAAGGTGAGACATGCCACGGCGACTTCTTCAAAAGAAATCAATTTCACTTAAAGCAATTTGAATTTCAATTGCATTTTCATTAAACGTTCTTAATTTTCTTTGTGCCCGTCTTTTCCTGCTGTGCCCTCTCGTTTCACCAAACATTTTGTTGTTGAAGGAAAGTGATTTCCATAAAGTAAACGTTTTGTCTGTCGCGTTACCCTTTTATGTACATTGCTTAGCCCCGCAGAACACCCAAGCCAACACCTACCACCTACAATTTGCTACTCCTGGCAAGTTGCTCTCGCATACTTTAAGTCAATTTTGCGGTTTGTGGTTGCGCAAGAACAAAAAAAGAAAACCTTTGAAACGAACAAAAATTGATTTACATTACTTACAATTGCGTCTGTTTGCCACACCAACCCGTCGCTCCACCACTACCAGAAGACGTTACCCATGCTTTGCTATTCCTGGAACTTATTTGGCTTGGGGTACGCATTGCTAATAAAGCCATGAGATTTTCCATTTCGTTTACTTTATTTTTGAGCTTTTCATTTTGTTTTTTTTTCTTCTTTCTTTTTTTCTCATCGTTCCCCTACCGCAGTGTACACACTTTGATTGACAGCTGAAATTATATGCATGAAATACTCTGTTCCTGACAGTCTTCGGCAACAGTTGCCCCATGTAACCAAGTAACCTTTGTCTCAGACGCCCCCTGCTTTTTGCCATGTCGCAGACAGATACAAGCCTTTTCGTTCGGAGATTTTATTTCTGAAATTTTCGTAAGTTAACAATTTAAATAAATAAATCAAATTGAAACGTTCGTGCAATGCATTTGAAGTTGAATTTTTCATGACGAAACGGAAATTAGTTTTGATTTTATTGCAACCGTTGCGCCTAAAAGTATGCCATGTTGATTTGACTTGTCATTATTTGCTTGAATATTTGAAAAACTCAACAATTTTCTGCAATGGCAAATATTATTTATTGTTGAGTGCATCAAAGGCAGCTACTTCAAATCTCAATGGCAGGCTGACTGGCTAGCTGGCTTGCTGGCTGACGGCCGTGTAGGCATCATTCGCTCTTCTTGCGTTTGTGCCACACTCTCCATTGCTGTGCCGCGTTATGTCCTGTACGGCTGACCAAACTACTTGAGCCACTCATGCGCCATTGAAATCAAAATCAAAATTCATTTTCATTTTCGTTAAGAGTTTTCAAGGTATTCCCATTCAGTTATCATAATAAATCAAATGGTTCCTGTCCGTATTGCTTTCGCTTCACATTTTGTATTCAATTTTGGCACTCAACAATTTTGAAATGATTAAAAATTTAAATTGCATACAAAATGATTTAAGCAACAATAAACCATACACGCACATGTACACGCACACAAGCCGTATTATAACATATCCTTTATATCCTTGTCATTATTTGTGTCGTGCTTGTCAAACATTTTCCCAACGTTCTTGTCCGTTCAGAGTTGCCAAGCCATATGAATTTTTAATTTTAATTGTTCACAAATGTGTTTATTTATGTGCTTGTGTGTGCTTATGTATGTGTATATATTGGCTTGTGTGTGTGTGTGTGTGTATGATATACGGCTGTGGCATTAAAAATACACAATTGCTTGTTATTGGTGTATCAGAAACTGTCAGTTTTTCTGACATTTTAATAGGGCCAATGAAGAGCCAACAATCGACACGCCTCTAAGTATGCTATACAAATTTGATGCCAACATTTTGTGAGTTTCCCATGATGATTTAAAATTTGGTATTGTTTTTTTTTTCTCTATTTTTTTTGTTGTTTTTCTTTTATTTTGAGGCGGCATTTCTTTGCAACCATGATCGCTTTGCTTGTCGAACGCAATGTGAAGTTATATTCAAACAAAATCAATAAGTGGTTTGAAGTACATATTTTAGGAAAAACATTGTTTGTTGTCATTATTATAACAGCGCTTTTAAGAACACGAAGAAATGGAAGAGAATTCTACCCTATTCTGCTTTTATTATGAGTTTTTTGATAGATTTTTGTAGTGGTGTGACTTTGAGTTTTATGGTCTCTCTGAGCCACAACCCGAACTACTTTTTCACTACAACAACTTTTCAAACTGTAAAATTCAAATTAATTAGTAGGTAATTTTCTTACCGACCTATTCTCACACCAGTTGCAAGATAGTTGCAGTCCATTATTAGGGTTGAAAATCGGTAAAAGTAACAACGGGTCACAAAATTACATTTGTGTATCACTGTGACTTTGTAAGCCTTGCAACTATTTGTGACTCGATAAGACTATTGTGAGAATAGGACTCTGTAAGCCTTGTTATTATTTGTGACTTTATATTCTATTTACTGCGAAGGTAATGAGCACTACAAGGTCTTAACACTTCTCTCCTTATGATGTCTTAAGATTATCAAATGTTAATTAGAGTTTGTATCAATTTGTAAAATTGCGGAAGTATTGAGTTGAATTGATTTTGAGTTTGTGAAGTACCCAACACTCAACACACACGCGGTTGGCGCATGAAATCACACTGCTGCACCCATAATCAAATTGAGTCGATTGCGTAAACTGTTACACATCGCTTTAACATAACCACTGCAAAGATATATTCATATTATTGATGCTGTATGCATTGATTAAGTGCTGCAATACAAAATGGAAAAAGAAAAAAATTAAATATTCCACATACGACGTGCTGTACGAGGCAGGGCAGAGATAAGACATACACACAGCAAACAGTCGTAGCGGCAACCAAATAAAGTTGTGTTGAATGCAACGAGTTGCGTAGACTTGCCACTCGAAAATAAACGTTTTTCATTAAATGAGATTATCGGCATTAAACGGCAGACAGGACGAGCATGAAGCGAGCGCACGCAGCATGTAAAAGCAGAATGAACGCGTGCACACACTCACACTCATTCGCAATGTGTGCAATGTGTGAGCGAGAAAGCTTCTACCAATGCTGTTTAACACAATCAATTTTGTATTTAAGGTCTGAAAATGATTTTAACTCTCGAGTGCAGTTGAAGTTGATGGCTACGATTTAGCACAGGATATGAATGCCCAGGCATGTGTTATTTCATGTCCTCAGTTAAGTGACATTAATAGGCACTTGTTTTCAAGGCTGTTGATTAACTCAAGCTTGGGCAAATTTGCTTTTAACCCTTTTTTAACTACTTTAAACAACATTAGCTGCCAAGCAAAACAAATAAAACAAACAAAAAAGAAACACAATTTCGACGCATGTCCTTTTCCTCTTGACAGCCGTTTTCATATACTTAGCACAAAGTAAAATATTTTATGCACCCACTTGTCCCACACAAACACACACAAACACACACACACAAGTATAAGTTAAGTCAGTGTTACTAAAAGTATGTCAAGTTGACATTTGTACTAATTTAAACATTAAAACAGTAAAAGGGAAACAACAAAAGAAACCGATGGCAAAAAGCGAACAAAAAGTATCAAAAAGAAAGGACATAAGTTCCAAGAAGCAACAGCACAAATAACACAATGGCAACAACAACAACCATAACAACAACGATAATGGCCAAAAAAGAAAATGGCGTTTGTCGCCACACAACAAGCCTTTGTCAAATAATCTTTTTATGCGAATTTACATTTATGTAGCCTACTTTGTGGCGTTCATAAATGTAAATGTCTACAAATGGGCTACAACTAACTTTGTCTGTGTATATGTGTATTTGTGTGTGTGTGTATGCAGGTGCGATTGTATTAATATTATTCTTTTTTATTACTGTTCTTTATGGCTTTTTATATATTTTTCTTATGACTTTTTTTTTATTTTTTGTTACTTGACAAGAAAAGTTACTCAAATGACACTTTTCCCAAAAATAAAACAAAATTACCGCCTCTAAATAAAACATATGCTACGTTGTTCAAGTCATGATTAATATCGTTTAAATTGCCTTTATTGTAATTAGCCAACGCTAAGCCAATTCATTATAGATTTAACTGACCGTTCATAAAATTCGACTTCGTATAAGTTCATTGACTTAAACGTAAGAATAATAAGTATTTGCTTGTAGCAAATACAGAACTCACTTCCAATCATTTGCTTTATGTAATTACAGTATTTATGGCATTTTCATAGCCGCTTCGGTTTTTTTCTCTCCGTGTATGTGTGAGTGTGTGTGTGTGCCTTAACTGTGCCTTGTCATTTTTGTATAAATTATCGATCGTTGTTGACCAAGATTACACCAAGAATTGTACGTTGGCCAACGTCTGACCGACATGTCCTTACTGTTGTTCAATTCTCATGCGTATCATTATTGGCTACAACACACATACACATACATACACACACGCACTCGTCGTCATCGTCATCGTCGTCGTTCTCGTCACATACATTATCATTAAGTTAATGAATCGTTATGTAAGTGCATTATAATTACCAACTTTTCCGGCACGCAGCACGAGTCGTACGATTTGTTATAAGTTTTCTGGCTTAAGACAATGACGGTTGGCGAGAAACTTACATATATCAAGTCAGAAGAGGCTTATAGAAATCGATCGATTTTGGTTTGTTTTATGACTTTTCGCACGAATGTGCGACACATGAAAAAAGTTTGCAAAGCAAAGCGTTGTTTTGGTTTTTTTAACTCATACATCAAATGTTAACTGCAATTCACTCAATTCAAGCGATTCACCCTGTCGCTTCTATAAAATGAATAGTTTTATTTTCTTCTTCAATATACTTAACTCTATCAATATCACTACGAACTGAAACTACTCAAATCATGCAAAAAGCTAAAAAATAAAAAATCTGATAGCAAAAAAGGTATTTTTTTCTTTTTCGAATCATTTCGTGACACATCATCAATAAAAAAAACAGACTTTTTTTCACCATAGTTTCAACATGCGCAACCAAACAACTAAGGCACACCGTCTCACCTGCGCTTTCTTCACCAGTGCCTCCTTATTCTTCTTCTCCTTCTGCTTGTTCTTCTGCTACGCGCAGCAAATGCAAATATTGACAAAACATTTGCTCAGACGCGAGCAGTTCCCCAATGAGCAACTAAACGAGCGTCGTCGGTAAAGCGCGTGGCTTGAGGGATGTGGCATGCGGCAAGCGGTGAGGTGAGTGCATGTCTGGGGGTTGGGGACGTGTTTTACTTATTTCCTGGTACAATTTTATTTTCCTTGCAGTTGCTTATCTTAAATTACAAATCAGTCAATATCAAATTGAAAGCAAAATGTTAATGTACGAACGATATACATATATAAATCTATGTGTGTGTGTACGTGTGTGTGCATGGGGTGTCTTTGTCTGTTTGATTTTGTTAGTTGTTTTTATATGGAATATGACTTAAAGTCAATGAGATGACTCTTAACCCACTTTAATGTCTTTGCTATAACAGACAGCAAATCAACGAGACAATGCAGACGTGTTCATTCACTCAACCCTGCCACGTTGTCTCATGTCTCATGTCCCATGTCCCATGTCCCACTGTCGTCTGAACGTTATTGTCCAGTGTTGTTTGTCTTCCCTGCTTGCTTTTGCAAGAAAATCGATACTACCTTTTAATGGCGACGTGCAATGCTCTATAATGTTCTTTGTGTCCTTTTAATGTTGGTGTATAATTTCAGTCGCTTTGCATAGCGTAAGCAATAAAACCGGAAGACGTTGTAAAAAGGACATGCGTCCAAGTCCAGTTGTGCTTTTTAGCGTTTCTTGCTCTTGTTTATATTGTTTGTTGTTTCTGTTTCTGTTGTTGTTGTTTTGTGTGCTTTATTGATTGCGTACGAGTTTTAATGTCTCACGTTTTATGAGTTTATCGTGAGGGAGTAAAGGCTCGAAGGTTTCAGTGAGTGAGTGAGTGAGTGAGTGATGGCTTGGGTTTGGTTGGGTTGGGTTGAAAAGAGTTGGCAAACGACAGTGTCTTGCTATAAATCCGTTTCGCTATTCGATAACTTTGCGATAAAATATTTTTTATGTGCTTTCTCCGAAAGGTCATTTATTGATACAATCGTTGCTTAGACACGTCGAGCAAAGCCTCAAGGTATGGGTTTCTCATGTATTATTTGGCATCTTAACTAATTTGTGGTCTGTGAGAAAAAAAATTCAACACCAGCAACATTTTTTTCTTTGCTTTTACGGACTTTCCAGTTTGCATGTAATCCTGCATTAACTATAAAAATCTATTTCGATGCCAATTATATTCAACTTACGCACACCCATGTTTTGACCAACAGATGAACACGAACATTTTCAAATCGTGTTGAAATCTTATTAAAAATTTAAAAATAAAAATTCCAAATCATGCGACTTGAACACATGCAACGAAAACAAATGTTTGTGCACGACACCGAGCAACGAGCGCATTTATTATTAATTTTTATTTGCTTTTCTTGTTTTATGTTCGGCACGTGAAAAATCAAACAAGATATGTCAATACGTCAATCAATTGCTCAATCAATCAAATATATTTGAATGTGAGTTATCGAAATATTTATAAATATTCAATAGTTTGCGTGTTCGGACGTCTCTGTGTCTCTCTTTCGGACTCTCTCTGTCGCCTTCGTCCAATCACTCACACACACTTTGGTCGTTTTTCATTGTGCTTTTTCTTACAAAAATTACTCATTCCACGTGCCACACTGAGTCGATATGCATAACAGTAAGTGACAATTATTATAGCCCACAGGCATGGCATAGGTGGTGGTGAGGCGCGGCTACGAAGGCTAACAAATACGAAACGAAAACGAGTCTCACACTCTTGCCAAAATGGTAGGATGTGTGTGGGATGAGAGAACCGGAAAGTGACAGGCGTGCGCCATTTGCTTAGTGTCGCATGTTTGTGTGTGTTCGTGTGTATTCGTGTGTGTTTGTGTGTGTACAATCGTACGTCCTTTTACCTTGAGTTACCATTAAGTGTAATTCTTTGTTAGTGTGGCACTTTTTTCATGAATTAAAAATGAAGGTTGAATGAAAGAAGACAGTAACGTTGTGTAGGCGTATGATCGTAAGTAACTGTAACTGTGTTTGTGAGTGGGAGTGTGAGTGTGTTTGTGTGGTGGTGGTTAAAGGTTATGTCTCTCAACGACAAACTGACTGAAAGACTGACACTCAGTCATCTGTCTAAACAAAAGTATGACGAAAAAATGAAAAAAAAAATAAAAAAAAGAGAGAATTCAGTCAGTGTCACAATGACATGGCATGTGTATATACATACATACATATATAGATATAACAATATATATATGTACGCTTTGCTTCCGTATTACCTAATTGTTGTTGTTGTTGTTGTTTGTGCAGCGTGAGGGTTTGTTGCGGTTACTTGTGTCATCTAATGTAATGAAGCGTATAAAAGTGCGTGGTGAGTGGTATGGGGCATTCAGTCACTCAGTCAGTCGGACAGTCAGACAGACATACAGGCAGGCAGGCAGGCTACTAAGTGTAGCGCAGTGAGTGCCGAAGGCGGCAGCGCAGCTTGTCACAAAGTTCAGACACGTATGCATGTTGCCATGTTGCCACTGAGTTTGGCTTAAATTTGTTGATTTTTTTGTTACTTTTTATTTTTAATATATTTTTTATATTTTTGTTTTGTTAAATTTTTTGTTGTTGGTTACTTTTTTTATTTTTCAATACAATATTTCACATACTAATGCGTCGTACATGTCGCATACAAAAAATCAAAAATAAGAGCATGACACACAAGTACACATCGCGTATGTCAGAGGTTACAGTCGTAACATGTCCTCTGGCATTTCAATTGTGGTACGAAGGATATGCCTCTTCTTGCTTTTTGGTAGCGTTGTTTTTGTATCTTTTGCTTCGTTTTGTTTCGCAGTTGAAAGCATTAAGTTTTTAATGAATATTAATGCATATTTATCGAATGATTTGGTTGTTCGCTAAGTGATTTTTGACTTTGTAATCGATAAAAGTAATTTGAAGTAAATGCAAATTTACATTTCCACAAAACCGACATCTCACAAAACCAAATCTATCTATTCCTTAAAACATTCGTAACATTAAGAAATCAAAACTCGTGTGCGCATATTTTATGGCAAGATCAAAAGCGTGGCAACACTTAATGAATGTGGCTACGATTCATTGCGAACCCCAACTGAAGTAAATTATGGCATACGGCATACTTTGCGGCGTTGTGGCGGACATGTTGCAAAAACAAATACTTTAAAAACATAATTAAAATCAAAGTCAAAATCATATATAAATTAGGAGCAATTAAACCACACACATACTCAGACACACACATACACCTAAAAGTTGAAGACAGAAAAATAAGTTGAAATATTCGGTTTAACCAATTTGTCGCAATGCCTCAAAGTATGCAACAAACAAGGGAGCCAAAGAACACGCACACACACCATTCACACACACATACACAGGCACACTCAAACATTGCATGGGTATGAAATATTCAGTTTAATGATTATGGCCAGCAAAAATGCAAAACAATTGCGAAAATTCGCACAGTTTCATTCGTTCGAACTTTCGAAGTGCGACTTTGTGGCATAGCATAACTTTAGGCGCTGCTGTATATATGGTATGCCTCTTTGTGTGCGAACGTGCGTGTGTGTTTGTATGTTGGCAGTCGTGTGCAACTGTGTTGGTTGGCAATGTTTAACTTTGGCGATAAAATTAAATTTAATTTTCAATTACTGCGGTTGGCATTTGACGACAACGACAACGACAACAACGATGGCAGCAAAGCTGACGACCTAATTTTCTATTATGTCTGTTGTTTGCACATACCACCCCTCGATTAGCCCTCAACCCTTAAGCGGTTCAGCGTATTCAAAACAATTCGAGACGCGACCAACCGCGAAGCTGATAAAGTAAAGTCGACGACATGAGTGGAGTGGTGTGAAGGGAAGGGAAGTGAAGTGATGTGAACTTTGCTTTCAGCAAACGTATAGATTTCATATATGCGATATAATATATTATTTTGAAGCCTATTTTTAAGCGCGGTTGAAGAGTCTAGAAACTTCGAATTGTAGCGTTTAAAGCAGAAGTTGATATAAGTAAAAACACGGGAAACTTAAAGTTTTTTTTGCATAAAGAAAAGAAGAAAAAACAAGAAATTATTTTTGCCATTGCGGTGGTTTAAATTTGCTGCTGGCTCAAACGTTAGATTTAACGCTTTATGCATACAATTTTGCGCAAACAATTTTATATAATAATAAAAAAAATAAAACACTAAAAAAAGTTTGTTGAGTGTTGTCAACTAACACACACATACAAAAACACACAGATACCCTCACAAGCAAGCACTTGACTTAAACAACTTGGCTTTGCCACCGCAAAGCAGTAAAGCCGCGTTCAGTTGAGTTGCGTCGCAACGAGTAAAAGAGAGTTTAGTTGAGTCTACGAAATTGCATACTTTCGGGCAGTTAGCTAACTGTAGCAAATATTTAAGCTGATGTGTTTGCTTGTTTGTGTGCGGTGGCACACGAAGCAACGTAGACTGGAAACGCACAAAAAAAGGAAAAAGAACAAACAACAAAAACGCTAAAAATGGCAAATATTTTACACAAGTGGGTGAAGGCACTTTGCCATCACAATATTTTTTACGCTGCGTGTTTTTTCTGCGGATTTGTTCAACATATTTTGCTTTCTTTTTTCTCTGTTTATTCTTATGCTTGTTTTTTTTTTTTTCTCTTTTGTTTATGTTTTTGCATGCCTTGGGCTACTTTTACGCTTTTAACGTTTATTTTGCTTGTTTCAACGCTGAAATTTCATTCGTTCGTTCGTTCATGATGTCATCGCTATCGTTGGCTAATTTTACTTCACACTCGCACTCACACTTAAGTCAGTAATTGGCCAAAACGCGCGCCCGCCCCCCCGACACGACGCGACACGCATCGACTCCACTCATTCACACGGCTTCTAATTTCAAAATTATTAATGTGCGCTCTCTTCTTTGTGCATGAAACTCATAGGCTTCTATTTTAATAATTCGTTGTCTGCGAATTACAGCAGATGTTTGAGCTTATGTGCGTCGCGTATAAGTTATAGAATTATAGTTTTAATGTTAATTTGCTAATTGTTTATTTTGTTCAAGTTGCGTTATTCTTTATGCTTTATAAACATAAAACACAAAAGTATAACCCTTTTAGTGTAGTTAAGTTTGAACAAGTAACAAATATTGAGTGTATTCGCTTATAAAACACACTTCACTATCATTGGTTGTCCTCATTGACTTCATTCATAGTGTATGCGATAACATCGTTAAAACAGAAAAAGACGGATTGACATGATTAGATTAGAGCTCCAATCAGAGTGATCATTTCGTTGCCGTAAGTCACGAGAGATGTTCTCTTGCAGGAGAAGTGGAAACATGAATTCATTGGACTTGAAATTATAAAATTCTTCCAAACAGAACATATTTTCGTCTGCAGAAACTATTCAAAATCTTGGGGAATGTTTATATTTTAAGATGTCGCTAAACTTGCATAACATGTTATGTAACATAAGCAATATATTCTCTGTCACATGCAGAAAGGAGAAAAATATTCATTAGAAATAAATAGAAGTATATTAGCACTTACCTTGTTTTTTACTGACATGTATCAGAACAAGAGACAATGTTGAAAGTTGTTTAATTTGAGTTGTCAAATTGCTTGAGAGTTCGAAAAGAGCGCAGCGCGTAAAGCAAAGCGAAGATCTTTCGCTTTCTTGGCATAAAAGTCTACAGGGCTTATCACTTTCCTTGTTACTGACAAATGTCTTGTATACGTTTTCTGATATGTATTTCGATTTGAGGCGTTATGGTAACTCCTTCGCTCACTTAAACAAGTGTTTCTTCAAGCGTATAATGCAGAATTGATATGTTCCGTTACTTTATTTTTAAATTGTAAATTTACTTTTGAATATTTTCTATAAAATATCTAATAATTGAATAAAAACTTTCCTTACTTCTTACTTCAAATGACTTTAGTGATACGTTCTCTTTGAAAGAGTGATATGTATACGATACTTGAAGTCTAAACTAATACTAACTCATTAAAATATCTTTTGTTTTTTTTTTTATTTGTTTATTCTAGACTAATTTTAATATAATTTCAGGCGTTTGCAGGATATGTTTGGTTGTGTCGGTTTGATATTTTCAATTGTTATAACATTTCTGTTTATTTTACTTCGTTTGTTTTTCTTATTATTACTTATTGTTTATTAATTTGACATTGCATTATTATTTATGTTATTTTCAATTGTAAGAAAATTGTTTTGGTTTGTTTGGTTTATTTGTTTTTTATTTGCATGACATTTGTTTATTTATTTCCATTTAATTAAACTTGTTTGTCCCTACTGTTTCTCACTTACTCTTCATTATTCTTAACACACACATACGCACGCACACACACATGCCGTGGTAAATGCACCAATATTGTTTTGTCTTTCTTTCGTCCAAACAATGCAGAGCGTTCCTGTGTGCTCTCTTTGTTTTCTGCTCTTTTTCTCTTTTATGCTCTCTCAGTTTGTCAATTCGCTTTGGTTTTGTCTTTCCTTTCAGGCGCTCTTCATTTCCTCTCTTTTGGCCGTTTTTAAAAGTTTTGCTTTGCTGCTCTTCACCAACTTTTCCCTTCGTCCCGCTGCCAACGTAAGTATGACCACCCTCTGCAACACCGCCTTCCCTTTCTTCGCGTCGCTGTCGTCGTCGTCGTCGGCGCTTTTTCGTTCTTTCTTTACACAATTTTGTGCTTTATTTTTTTTGCTTTCTCCTTATCTTCTTTCTTTTGTATCGTAAATTTCGTTTGGAAAAAAGCGACTCAATAACAACAATTATTTATGATGTATACTTTTAGGCTGTGCTGCTGTCTTTGTTGTCACATAGGCAATAGGAAGACGAAACGCGAATACAAACGTTCGTTGTAAAATGTTTTGTTTGAATTTTTTCTATTTTTATTATTTAATGAAATATTAAAAAAATCACGGCATACACATAGGCGTCTTCGAACTCAAACGAACTTGATGCGCATTTATTTTTTTGTATAGATTATTGAACTTTTCGTTTTGAAAACGCCGGACTATTTTTTATTAATATTGCTTTCGGTTCGCTTTTGCTTCGCGTTTCACCGATTTCCTTTTTCTTGTTTTCTCACTTCTTCGCCGCACACAAAATTATACAATCATTGCCGTTCGCGTCTCAGCGCACACACGCCTAAAATTAGGCAAGCGAAAACTTCGACTTTTTTGTATTAATGTTTATTTGTTTGCTCACGAACTGCGCGCTTTTATTAAACACGCATTTAATTGATATTACTTTCCAATAAATTCCGCAGCCCGCTTAAAATTATGCTGTATAATATTATTTTTTTAACACGATTTGAAATTCCACGACAAAAATATCGCTCGAAGTTGTCGTTGATATCGAAGTCACTGTGAAAGTCGTCTTCGCTCGCAGTCGCTCACAGTCGAAAGTCGTAAATGTGAATGCGGCAGTGGCAGTGACAGCGGCGTCAGCAAAGTGGTTTTGCTTCTACTCGTGGATGCTGCATGAATTTTTCATGAGTGTTTCATTAGGAATTTGCTGCTGCTGATGAGGCTGCTCTTATTCGGATGCGCTGCGCTGAGCTGCGTACACACACAAGAAGAGCGTAAATAATTGTGGTTGGGCGCTGATTGTGGACCGTTTATGACTTTGCGAATATTGTCAATCTTAATGGAAGAGTCTATTTATTTTTCCTTTGAATTACGACTGTTTTGAGTCCTTGACATTTATAAAAATTTTCTATATACACATTGAAATTTATTTCATTTTAATTACTTAGTTTTGGGGGTTGTTGCTCTCCATATTCGCCCCCCACTTAGCACGGTTAAATTTACTGCTGCTTCTGCTGCAGTTGTTGGGGGTGGTGGTGGTTTGTGTGTGCGCTTTGCTATTGTTGTTTACTTTACGCTCTTTCTACGCTGTCACTTTGACATTTCATATGCGTGTGCTTGGTGTGTGTGTGTGCATTTCAGGCGCATGCGTTGAATTCAAATAAATGTACTACAAGTGCTGGTCTGTTCATAAGAACAGTAATATCGTGCAGTACTGCGTAATTTATGTACGTTTTCAGAAAACTACTCATACTTATGCATCATTATTGTTTGCTTTTTTATATTAATGAATTGTGCACTAAATTTTTTGTGTTACTAAATTTTGTTTTTCCAGAGATTTCCATTAATTTTAATTTTTTTTTTACATTTTTTTGTGATTTTGTAATGTCGCTAAAAGTCGTCAGGATCAAGGCCTCGCGCATCAAACACTAGTTTGTTGTTGGCGAATAGCCTAAATAGCGAAGTTTCTCACCTTATGTTGGTTTGATGAAGTTTAAGCGAAATGGTTATACTTAGTTTTTTCAAGTATAACACTATAAATGATCCAAAAGATGGCGTCTTTTGGTGAACAATATTTATTTGAGTTATAAAATAAATTTACCTAATCCAAAAGATGGCACTTTTTGAACGAAAAAATTTATTTGAATTTTTAAATGAGATCAGCCAATACAAAAGATGGCATCGTTTGGAGAACAAAATTTATTTGAATCATAAAATGAGTTCTGCCAATCCAAAAGATGGCGCTTTTTGAGTTTTAAAAATTATTGAAATAATAAAATGAACTCTGGAAAGACAAAAGGTGGTGCTGAAAAACGATCGAATTTTCAAAATATTATTCTTGAAATTTAAGGCACAGCTATATTTTGATTTCTTTGCAGTTTGTGTGAATTTGTTTGAGTAGTGTTATATTAGGATGTGCTAAAGCAATTCAGTTTCTCTGTTATGAAACCAAACGTGGCAACCAAAAACTGCGCCATCTGTGGTCAAGTGTGAGCGAAGTGATCAGTTACACAACACATGAAGACTAAGGACTTTTCAACATCAAAACATACCACGCTGGTGTACATACGGAATTCGATTCAATTTCATCTAGCTTTAGAAACACATTGTTCAGTGCGTGACAACATAAATAAATAAACTCATAATATAGCAGCGCGCTATATGACATTGCTACCAGCGACATCTGATGAAGGTCATGGACACACGTTATTCTATACAACAACCGTTTGATATTTGTTGAATTTATTATTTAGCGTGGACAATGTGTGGTCAATAACTCTAAGTGTGGTTTCGCGATGTATTTAAAGCAACATAGATTTGCCGCATGTTTTATTTAACCACGTTTGCACTTATGATAATTATGCTGTACATACTGTACCAGGGTATATTTTGTTTGTTTGGTCGTAATGTATGTATCGCTTAGAAGAAGGAGAGGGGAGCCCATAAAGTATATATATTCTTGATCAGAACGACAAGACAAATTGATTAAGCGATGTCCTTCTGTCTGTCCGCGCGTCCGTCTGTCCTCACCAATGGCTCTCGAAAAATATAAGAGATAGAGACTTTAGATTTGGAGGATAGACTCGTGATGCTTGGCAGCAGATTAATTTTGAACGAGTTTCGAGTTTCGTTCAGCGTAAAGCGATAAGAGTACTTTACACGACAAAAACAGCTATAACTCAGGAGATACTTCTACCTTTAAGGCAGATATTTATTGGCTTGGGCTTTACAAATAGGTAAAAAAATGGATTCTTTCAAAATTCTAGACCTGAATAACCCTTTAAGGGAAGGGGTAAAAATTGTAACTTTCAAGGTTTTTGCGACAGCCTACGCAAACGGTAAAAACGGCCATCTTGCATTTGAGTCCGTGAGTATTGCTCGCCATTCTTGTTTCTGTCAATTTCTTCCCTTTTTGAACTCGTTGTACATAATATCTTCGATAATGTGTCATTTTTTTCATTGTTGTTTTTCTAAATTCAATACTTTTGTATTATTTATAGTTTTACCGAAAAAGTATATTAAAAAAACAAGAGCAAAAAATACACTAATTTCGAACATCACATGGCAGTACTTTTTTTGTCTCTGTGAGAAGTTTTTGGATCACTTAGTTTTAGTTCCTAACTTTTAAAGGAAAATTTGTTGGTGAACTCCTCTCTCGCTTCAGGGACTAACAGGAATGATCAGCGCTCAATTCCCTCACTTTCTCATTTTCAGGTAATTTTTTCCAAAAAATCACCATCATGTATCGCCTGGTGACATCGGGCACTTCAATGTGGAAAAAAAGATAACTCCGCGTGATTTTACGTTATCGTAAGTTAAGAGTACTTTTGACTGAAAAATGAGTTACTCTCACAGTTCGACAAGCCCTGCCTGCACTTCTATCAACATTGTAGTGCCGCATGTTCTGCAGAACGACGCGCAAACTTGAAGCAAATTCAATTTCGAGATCAGTCGACGGGCGAAAAAAGTTTAATTTTAATAAGCACAATTTTTAGATTTAAATTTCATAAATATGATAATTTTACGTTTTTTTTTTTTAAGCGATTTTGCGATTCGTGGAAGTAATCCAAAATGAATTCAATATTTAGAATGGTGCGCAGCGAAGTTCGAGCAATCTCCATCTGATAAATTTGCGACGGGCCCCACTGCGCCTTATTATACTTAAATAATTATAAATAAAACAGAAGTAACTTTAAAACATTTTCAAAAGCAAATTATATTGGGGGGAAATTGCAAAAATCTGTATAAAAATACAACTTCCCAAAGAACATCTCAATGTTTTTCTACATTCTTCTGTTTTATATTTTATTAAATAATAAATTTAAATAGAAACGAAATCAAACATTTCAAATTGTGTAAATAAAATTAACAAAATCTACAAAAAAAATGTGTTGTTTGACACAAGTGACGGTAACAATAACAAACCAGGGAAATCAAATAAAAAATATGAAAAAAGAAAACATGATTTGTTTACTTCATAATAAAAGTAACAACAACAACAACAGCAAGAAAAAACGAACCCAAACAGAAGAGCGGCGAAACCAGCGAGCAAATAAAGTCGAAACTCACATGTGAAACATGTGTGAATGGCAGCCGTAACACACACACACGCACACACATACAGATGTAAATGTAAAGTAAGGGCACGCAACTGAAGCTGATTACGTTGTTGGCAGAACGCACCGAAATAATAACAAAAACCAAAAACAACTAAGAAGAGCATAGCCGCCTATATACGACAATACAATACCCTACATACTTCATCGATACACTGTGTTACATACACTCACACAAGACGCATATGCTCCTTGCGTGCCGAGTATAAAAACAAAGAGTAAATAATATGTCAACAACAAAACAGCATTCGTGGCGTTGATGACAAGAAACGCGACAGCGGTACGAGAGGCAAATGAGTTGGTAAAGTTTCCTGCCAGCGGATGCGTGCTGTCCACACAAACACACACACACACACACGGCCCAACGATCCAGTCGGCCAGGCAGGCACGATGCCTGTCAATGCGTAGCATGAAGCCGAACCGTGCCGAATTGTAGCGAGCGACTGTGACCAGATTGCCGCAGTGCACAAACATACGCACAAACACACACACACACACACGCACACACTGAGACGAGCGGCATTATTACCATTAACCTTACGACATACGCACAAAAGCATAACCGTAGCATACATTGAGGCGCAACATTGACAGCGTTTAATGTCCAGGCGCAGCGGCAGCAGTTTGTTGTATCCCCCGTGGCACTAACACACACACACACACACACTCACACACACAGTGTGTTAGTGTGAGTACGCAGCACCATCATTATTAACATCATCATCGTCATTGAATGTAACTGAGGCTGACATCTGTTGGCCAAAAGAGGGCAGACAAACAGGATGGCCAACAACAAGCAAGAAGAAGAAGCAGCAGAAGCCGAAGCAGCGAAAGAAAAATGAAAATCAATAAAAAGCTCAATGACGTCAGTCAGAGTATGCACACAGACAAATACATAGCTGAGACATGCGGGAGCAGTCAAGTTAAACGAAGCGCATGAAGAAGAATTACGCATGAGAAACACACACACACACACACACACTAAGCAAAAGCGGACTCTTTCTCTCACTCACTCACTCACTCATTCACTTACTCAGTCGGTTAGTCTGTCACTCTGTTGCCAAAATAAAACACTGTCATTCATTCAGTCTCACATCTCACACACAAAACAACAACAACAACAAAAACAAAAAAATCTTTCTTCATTTACTCTTTCACTCAAACACCCACTTAAAAATACTCGGAGTGCTTTGCTTTCGCACACTCGTGAAGTGCTCACATTTCAAAACTGTCGTGTGTTGATGGCTCCACTGCTTCAGCTTCTGCTTCTTCTTCAGCTTCTTCTTCAGCTTCTTGTTAATGCCAAATACTTGTGTTAAGATTTACTTAACTAACTGCTAAGCGCACCACAACTCTTGCTCGCATGTGCACTCGCTCTATGTCGTCGAATTGCTCTCGCTCTCTCTGTCTCTGTCTCTTTCTCTGTCTCGATAAGCGGCGCAATGCGATAAGCCAACATTGTTTGCGTTCTTGCTTGATTTTGTTACCTTTCCATTTTATTGTTGCTAGTTTTTATTATTATTTGTTTAGTCTGCAAACAATGTGTGACAAAAATAGATTTTATTTGCGTATGAAACACATCGAAGGTGAGCTATAAAAACCTATAAGTAAAATTATCAATACAGCCCTAGAAATAAATCTAGTCATAACAGTCATCGGCCTCAAAGATCCCCAAAGACAGTTGTTCTATAGACTTGGCACTCAGCACACGTCCTTCGTCCAACATTCAGGCGAACTTATTTGAAAAGCTTGTGATGGAAGACTTGAGTTAGTTGAATAGTCAGAAGGATCTCTTATTGAGTATTGCTCCTTTTTTTCATATTTATAATGAGTACAAGGAGCACTTGTGCCATAATCAGTCGAACTTCCCTTTATCAAAACTGTTTCATCAATAGTTTATTAGATACTGTGATAAGAATCAAAGCCAAGCCGGAAATGCTCATCGCTGTTATCGTAAAATGATATTAAGCCTCTTAACTTGGCACATATGTAACACAAAATCAAAAACTATCAAAAAGCAACAACCACAACAACAACAAATAAAACAAGCCCATACGCAACACGATTTATGCAGAAATAGTTAGTTTTTATGACTATACAGCATAAAGTTTAATGTTAATGCTTGCAGCAAAAATAAATGCGCAAGCAACCAAATAAATTCCCTCTCCTTCCCTCCCCTCCCTTCCTCCCTTCCTCTCTTTCTTCAAATTCTTCATTTTTTTACTTTTGTTTATTTGTTGTTATTTCGCTGAGCAAAAATAACAGCAAACACAATTTGAGTGAGTGAGTGAATGAATGAGTGAGTGAAAACTTGTTAAAAGTCGAGCACATGAGTGAATCGCGATTGCAGCGCATGAAATTCACCACGTTTATTAGAAGAACGAACGAATGAAGGTAAGCAAGAAAAAAAGTGGAGCATGCTTTCGTGCGCCACGATGTGCTGTGTGCTGTGTGCTTGTTCTGTTAACGGGAGTGAAAGCACAATCATGGGATAACTTTATGAACTGTGAGTGTGTATTTGTGTGTGTGTTTTTTTGGTGAGTTGAATCAGCAGCAGAAGGCAGCAGCAGCAGGCAGCAGCAGCAATGCCACTTCAATGTGCCACACTCGAAAGGCGACGCTTTAGTCGTGTTGTCGTGTCGTGATGTCGTTGTCGTCGTTGCCGTCGTCGTCACCGTGGTCGCCATCTTTTGCTTCTACTGCTTCTTCGTCGTCGTCGTCGTCGTTGTCGTTGCCGTCGTCGTCGTCATCGTTGTCGTTGTCCTTCTGCTCGTCTGCGTTGGCAGCGTTTATGTTGTTCAGTGCGAGTGTACAAAAAATCAAGAAGAAGAAGCACAACCAGCATATAATATAAATTATTTGTGCATACATATGTGACAAACAAGAAACCAAAAAATAAAAAACAAGAAAAGTTATAAACACATTGAAAGCAAACGAAAATGAAATTATACTACAAGCATACATAAACACACGCACACACACGAACGTATGCACACACAGAGCTAAATATAAATACATATATTTATATATATACACACACATACATATATATATATGAATATATAAACATATACAAGAGTTAATAAGATTTAAGTGAATTCATTGTGATTTAATTGTTATCGAAATTGTTGAAAGCCAAGTGGCAAAGTGACAGAAAGTAAGCGAAACGGAAACGCACAGTTGGAAAATTACCGTTTTTATTTTTTGTTGTTTTCGTTTTCTTTTTTTTTTGTTCTTCATTAATCTATCTTTTTTTTTCTTCTCGTTCACGTTTCTTTTTCTCTACACGCAACGCAAACGCGCTGCCCTTCACTGCCACGCGCCTTCGCCTTCGACATCGCCATCGCCATCGACGACGTCTGTGTCGTCACACAGCGCGCTACGCGCCCAGGCATGAGCACATTAAATATGCAAAACCAAAAGGCACCGAACGAAAAAAACTATTTTCAACGAAAACCTTGAATAATTTTTCTTTTTCAAAATTTCACAAAGACCATTTTTTGTTTTTTTTTTTTGAAAATCATGGCAAAATATGCCAACAACTTGTAACAAGAAAATATCATATCTCGAAGAAGACGAGAAATAAGTCATGAAAAATTCCAGCAAATAACAGCGAAAAGCAAAAATTCATTAATCAAAAGTCAGCAAAGGAAAAAAAGCACAGGCAAGAAAAAAACCTCCATTGAGTGACTGAGCAACTGTTAAGGCAACACGCTCAACCACGTGAATTTCAACATGGCTTTTCTAGCAGAAGCGAAATAACTCAACATATTTTAACCAATATGGAGGAGAGTTGCGCGCGCGCTCAATGCTCTGTTCTGCATAAAACGGGAATTCTTGGCGCTCTTGGCGTGCTACTTTCACTCCAAACCGTACTCAACGTACTTGAGTGGGAGTGATTGTTCGAAGTGTCATGCTCTCTCATTAATTGACTGCGATTGCTTTGCTGTGCTTCACTTCCTTGTGAAGTTCAACACACAGATTAACGGTACTTTATTTAACCAGTTTCGAAGCTCTCTCGCACTCACTCGACGCTTGCATGTGCCCAACATTTCGTGTGCTTGATGCATTCGCTGTTCACTGCTGTCAGAATGCTGCAGCAGAATCCCGACGAGTTGTGCCATGTGTAGCGACAGCAGCAGTGGCAGTGGCAGCGCCAGTGGCAGCATCGTATCAGCATAATTATATGCCATCAGTCTGAGTCAAGACAAGCTTTGCTGCGTGCTCATTGAGCGTTTTTCTTGTGTGCAAGAAGGACGCATCGTCGGACAACAACGGCCGTGTGTGTTGCGCGTGTGTTAAGAGAAAAAAAACAATTGTTAAGAAAAGCAAATAATAAGCAAAGCATAGAAACAATAAAGGACATTAATATTTTGTAAAATTAGTTTTGCGTGCACTGCGAATATTTCCCGAAAATTGTGCGACTTCAACTGATAAACAAAAGGCAAGACACCGTTTTGTGTAAATACACTTCAATAATATCTGTGAAATGCATTTGTTGCATCTTTTTCGTGCCACTGCGCGCTCTCACTTGCTCACTTGCTCAGTTGTGCGTTCGTCACGCGTTGCGCTCTCTTATCTAATCCTTTTCGAATTGCATACGTCACAACTTTCAGCAAACGCGCGTCAATCTAAATTGTTTCTTCCTTTTTGTTTCGTCATGCTTGTTTCGCTCTGCTTTGCACCTTCTTTTCTGCACCTACATTTTCAAAATATATTCGCATCATCGCTTCACGAGCCAAATTTCCATTTTGGTCTCATATTTTTCTTTGTCTCTTTTTTTTATTTTTTTCGTCACCGATTTTCTTGTTTAATTGAACTTCCTTAAACTTTTTGCAGTTGCTTATTTTCGTGTGCGCTTGCAACAAAACAACAACAACAACAAGTAACACATATGCAACAAGAAATATTTAGTATTTATCTGCGATCTAAACGAGTCTTATGTACAGTTGCTCTTTTAGTTGCATTAAGAAGATTTACTACAAAAAAATAAATAACAATAATAATTTGTAAATATGTAAAAAAACAAAAACAAACCTACAAAAGTTAAATTCAAACGACTTAATTAATCAATAATTTCGATGTTTAAGGCGAAAGTTAATAAATAATCTATACAAATTTATAAATTCATTAAAATTAAACATAATTGAATATAAAAACAAAAACAAAAACAAAGAGAAAATAAATCAACTCAACTTTATTCAAACAACGAATATTCACACAACGCTATTTACAAACATGTATTTATGTAAGTTGTTTTTGAATTATCATTGAGCTTAATTATCATTAATGCTTCAACATTATTATTATTAAAACATTACATATTACTAACACATCATTGTAAAGTTTGTAGCTCTTAGAACGATGCATGAATAGGGCAGCAAATACTCGAAGGGATTCATTCCAGATGATGTGTTCCATAGAAAAGATTTTGAGTGGAGAGAAAATTAGATAAATGTGCATTGCCACGCCTCTCCAGCAGATCTGAAAGCAACAGAATTGTCTTAGAAAACTGCTTTAATATTTAGCGACGTATTTGTGCGGCTGCATTAGTCATTAGAGTATAGTTCGAAGCTTCGGTCACCCAAATGTTGTAAGTTTTGCATTCAATAAACCTTCTTTTGGTTTACTCAGTGGGAATCACTCGTGCTGTTGACAAATTTTAAATCCAAGAACATATAAAGACTTCGTCTAATGTTGCATTACACTTATTAATTCAAAGGCTTTGATTATTTCTGTTTAGTTGCTGCTGTTTAGCTTTATAGCTGAGTTGAAGCAAGTTCGGATTATGTAGTGCCCAATCGAGGAGATCTTTAACCCTTAACTGCACTAAGGTTAAAACTAACCAAGACCCAAGTTTCAAGACTCTTTAAAAACAACCAATGGCACAATCAGAAGTTGACAACAAAACAGTTAACAACACCAAGAACAACAACAATAACAACAAAACAAAACAAAATCTGAAGGCAACGTTAAAGTAACAATTCCATTATTGTTGATGCGAGCGCACGTTTTCCAACTCAAAGAGTAGTTGAACTTAGCCACGACAACAACAGCAACAACAAGAAGCACGGCAAAAATGAATTGCAAGCACAAACACCACTCACGCACGCACGCACACACACACACACACGCACACAACCTAATCTCAGTGAGCACAATGAAGCATTGTCCAATACCGTACCGTGCCCCTTCAACCCACCATCCACGCTCGCTTGCCACGCGCACTCAGCTTGCTTGCAACAATGACAGTGGCAACAACAGCAACAACAGCAACAACAGTAACAACAACAACAAAAAGCAGGCGTCATAAAGTCGTTGGCCATGGCGATAACGATGGCGATAATGACGTTGTCCGAACGCATGAATGTTACTAATAAAACTCGTAATTGTGCATTTCAATTTGACTCGCTTTGTCACCGCTTGCCAGCCCACGACGCCGCAGTTGCCGTTGCCGCCCACCAATGCGTTTCGTTGTAAGTCGTTAGGCAACTGCGCGTGTGTGTCCAGTTTCGTACAATTCCCCCACGCGCACGGTTTCGAGCAAACTCAAACAAATGCGAACAATTTCCATGCAATTAAAAGTAAAAAGTGAAAAAAGTATGAAAAGCGAATGCACAAGAACAAAAGTCGCCAATGACGAAGCCATTAAACTCTTCAGGCAACAATTTAAGTTCTGCTGAACTTATGAGTTTGAACTACACAACATTTCAATATTACTAATGCTCTCTGATAAATGCTGTTGATGTCTTCGATGCAATTCAGACTGCAAATTAATCACTTAAAATTGCATTTGTACATAAATATATGTACAGTGGCACACAGCCTAAATGGAACATCTGTAGTAAGCACAGTTGCAAAACAAAAGAATGACAAATCGGAGCATAAAACTTAAGAAAATCGACATGAGAAACAAGTTTATTTTAAAACTGTTCCAATCAAGCTGCGACTCATTATTTAATGACTATTTTAATTGTCATATTAGAACTGACGTCAGTTAAATGTTGTTTTTCGATATCTTGTTTCTTTTAGAAGTTACTTTCACTTATGTTAAAAAACCATAGGTGTTTTAACAAATAAGACTGTGACCCACTGTAGGTATGTTTGTATGCACAAACGTGTCATATAGCTCAGATCATCAGTCGGGCAGAAGAACCGATCGATCATGTTTACCAAGCAATACTTCATGGCGACACGAGAAGTCCTCAGGACACAAGCAATGAGTTCAGTGCAAGAAAAAAGGAGAGCATAGCAAAACAACCTTGCAAATGATTTTCTACTTCTTTCCACTCGCATTGCAGCATGTGTGTGAGTGTCTGTTTGTGTGTGTGTGTGTGGGTGTGCATTTGCCTATTAAAAGTTCAAAAACATCGTTGACGCTTTTGTTTCGTGTTTTCTCATTCATTGCGATTGATTAACAAAAGAGTGCACGAGGCGTGTAAAAGTAAGTGAAGCGCAAGGAGGAGCATAAAAGGTGACTGAGTTGAACAAATTGCACATAAAATGTCAAATATCGACAAAATGAAAGAATAAAAAGCAATTTTATGCACTCATTGAACTCATACGAAGCTCAAAGCATGACGAAAAGAGACAGAGTGCAGAGAAGAAAGAGAGAGAGAGAGAGCGCAAGTACTGAAGGGCTTGATGTTTGTGCTGTGGTCAATGATTTCGTACAAAAGGCAAACAAACAAAGAAGAAGAAATACAAAAAGGAGTATAAAAATGTTCGCCCACAGCAAAATCACATAAAATGACGTTATTGTGTGGGCGAGTGCTTACAGTAGTCAGCACAACACCACGACAACGTGTTAGGAGGGGCAACAGAGGGTATGATTGTTATTGGAATGTGTGCAAATATTACTCATACGCCAATGATACTCATTGTCTGAGTAGAAGATAATATATTTACTTTGTTTACTTATGATTGGCGCACACGGTTCGTGCATGCGTGTCATCGTGCTTCTGCGTGTGCATGTGTATGTGTATGGCTGTGTGTGTGGGTGAGTGTGTGAGTGAAATGTCAAACATTTATGACGTCTGCTTTTTAACTGTCAGATGCGTTATTTGCGTTGTTGCTTAATCATCATATTGTAATAATAATAATGATGATGATATACGACGCAATGCAAATCAAAGCCAACAAATGCTAAAAATATGAAAAGCAACTATTTTTAGCACAATATAATTAAATGATGAAAAAACGACCTTCTGTCTGCAACTTCAAGTCGCTTTAGCTTTCGCTTTCTCCCCTCTTCCAGCTTCTTGGCTTTACTCAGCAATTCAGACTATCGTTTTCTTCATCTATGCATCTTTATTTTGATTTTGCTTTTCACGCTATTCGCTTCATTTGTCGCTTGTTGATTTTATTTACTAAAACATTTACCATTTAATTAAATTTTTTATATTATATTTCAACCCCCCTTTTTTAACCCCGTTTTCACCCTTTTTTTTGCATTGGTTACAATTCATTTGATTTGATTTTTATTCTTATTCGCTTTAATGCTTCTTTTTTTCTCATTATGTGCTGTGTTTTTTCCTTCCTACCTCCCTGCTTTCCTTCATTCCTTTCTTTTCTGTCAATGCTTTGTCTCTGTTAACATTAACTTTTCTTTTTTATAAGTCGTTGTTTGTCGTGTTTGTTATACAAATTATATCCGCCTACAAGCATGCAACAGCAACACCGTTGTCAATGCCTTTCCTCTGTCCGTCTGTCCATCTGTCTGTGATTGTCGTCACAACTTGGCTTCAAAAACAAGTTCGAGTTGCTCAGTTAGTTTCTTTTTTTCGTCATATTATTTTTCCTCTCCGTCTATCGGTCGGTCGGCCGGTCTGTCTGTCTGTCATGAGGCTTTGTCTGCGAAACAATGACGCAATTTCGCTCATTTGCTGCAATTGGAGACCAAAAGTTTGCTTCTTAATCACAATTGTCTGCTTTGTGTTGTGTGTGTGGGCTTTTATTAGTTGTCTGAGGTTTTTCCATGTAACTGAAATGATAGAATCAAACGGTTAAACACTTCCCGATGTATGCTACAATAAATATCAAATTCTGATTTCGTTAAGCTCACTTAATCTGATAAAGACCTAGCATTTCTATGCTTTTTAAAGTGTTCAATCATGCAAATTATGACTGTCGATAAAATAATAAAGGGTTTGGCCCTAAAAATGAATCAAAGACTAAAATCAGTATTCTTTGCTCATACGTTGCGGAGGGTCGTACAACACATTAAGTATACTAGCATTTTTAAATATTCACTGTGATATTTTGCATGTCTTCAGTTCAGCATTCTTTGCTTGGCTGTTTCTTTGTAATACTCATTAAAAAAAGGGGGGAAAATACATATTCCTTTGTTTGTTGCTTATCAAACAAACATAACCTTTAACGCCCAACATGAATTCATGTTAATCATAACATTTTTTCTTCACAAAGAGATATCCGTTTCATGTACTGTCAACAACAACTACAACAATAATAGAGACCAAACACATGCTTCACATGTTCTACGCCACTTTACCCGCACTTTGCTCATACTTTTCTACACTCGTACGCTGCGTTGGCTGCCATACACATTGTATCTTATGAAAAGCCAAAGTTCATGCAATCGCCAAGGCAACTTCAGAGTATTTCATCAAAGCGAGTACCAATCTAACGTATCATTTCATGAATGGAGTACAGTTTTCCAATTAATTAAAAACAGAGCGAATCATTTTCATCACTGGCAAAAAACGCAACTCATTCGAAATCGACTCATTAGTATGCAACTCGTCTGTCTGTCCGTCCGTCTGTCTGTTTCTCTGTATGTATTTTTTGCTCTTCAACTGGAAATGTTTGCCATGATGATAATTATTGTTGTGTGCTTTTCATGCTGCTGCCATTGCAGCAACAACTGTTTGTGCTAACAACGCTTATCAATTTGAAAAAGGTCAAAGAGCACGTTGTGCATTAACAAGAGCATCAAGCGCAGCAATGCCAGCAATGGCAGCAATGGCAGCAACGACAGCAGCAGCATCCTTGGTCAGAATTCGCTGTGCATTTGGCCACAGCACTTTTTTGCAACGACTTTTTCTTCTGCTGTTTTGTTGTTGTTCGATTTTAATTTTTCATATTTCTCATATTTTATGTAAATGATTCGCGGATTTTCATTTCCAGTGAAATTGACTTGACTCTTTTTTTTTAAAAGCAAATCGAAACGAAACAAATCGAAATGCCAAAAGGCCACAACTGATAAAAGTCAAGGCAACACGTGCCGAATATCGCAACTGATATGAAGTAATGGCGTAGAAAAATATCGACATTTGAATGAAATTGAATAAAATACGGTAAAAGTTTTATTGACATTTGTACATGTGTCATTTTGCTGCGATGACTCCAAATTCTCTCAGCGTTTAAAATAAAAATAAGAAGAAAAAATAAATTATACGAAAATATTTTCCTTCTGCTGTCATCGCATTGGCAATTTATGTTAATTTGATGACTCACTGCAGAGTGCAACGTTCGCACTCAACTCGCACTGACGCTTTTCACTTGTAGTTGCTGTTGTTGTCACTGTTGTTGTTATTGTTGCTGTTTTTGTTGGTGTTGTGCAATGATTTCTTGGCAAGTATTTCGCTTGTTACTCAAAGCCAAAGTCATAAATGAGGCAATGACACTTTGGGTTCTTCCGTTTGTTTTTTTGTTTTTGTGTTTGTCTTCTTTCACTTAAAAACTGTTGAATTTGACGCATCATTTAAAGTGTGCGAGTGTGTGTGTGTGTGCTTAAGTGACTTGTATCTTTTACACTGCCATGCAAAGATATTCATGCGTAGCCAGAAGTGTTCATAAAATGGCACCAGCTTAATTAACTTTAGACTCTGATTTGAAGGCAGCGAACTTAAGTGCATCAAAATTCAATTATACAAAAGCTTCCTTGCTAGAAATATTTTATTGAATTAAAAAATAATATAATTTACGCAAAAGTTTTGCTGGCAAACAAACAGAACAAACGTTGTAGCATACTTCTAGGCTGTGTTGTTTTGCATTGCACTTTAAATAAGCATCCCACTGCAAGGATTGAGTGTACAAGCCATGTGTGTGTGTGTGATCAAACGTGTGTTGTACTCTCGGTTGTCCGACACAAATTGTCAATCTTTCTGAAATTTAACTTTGCTTTTAAAACTTTGCTAAGTTGGGAATCAAGGTTGCACAAATCATTCGTTATGCTAAGAGCTTAGCTGTGATATGCAGATTGTACTTTTGGCTAGTCAGTATGCACGCAGCGTTGGTAAGAAATGTGTGACACATTCGCATCTCAGTGAAAAAAAAAAAGCAAACAAAAAGTATTTGCTTAAATTTGCTTCTTCCATTATATATTAAACAACAAATTAATAAGAAAATATATAGCAAGTAAGTAATTAAATGAGCACAACTTCATTCAATCATCTTCATTGTCGCAATGAAAGTACACAAAACGAAATGTTGTAATTAGCCACGCCTAAGAAGCGTCATTAGCATTATTTAAGTTAAAAATGCGTCAACTTGTTCTCAAAATTGGCATATTTACTGAAGTGCAATTTCGTGTGCCTTAACATTTTTTGCTCACTTCGCTTTCAGTAACTAATCAGTTGATTTGAATCATTTGCACAGCCGATTGTCCTTTCATTAACATTCGCTGACATTATCTGTAAGTTGATACTGTGGCTGCTGTATACATATATATATATATATATATATATATGGGTATGTGTATGTATGTGTAATTGTGTTTGTGTTAAATCAAATTATGCTGGCATAACTAAACAGAAACTAAATAATTTCGCATTACTTTCATTTCGTTGTGTTTTTATAGCTAATTTCTTTGTCATTACACATAAACACGCACAAACACACAAACACACATACAGACACCAACACATTTACCATTATTATTTATCCTTGTGCTTGTTAGCATTATTATTTACTTTTTCTTTCTTTGCTTTTGTTACTTTTTCTTTGTTTTTGCATTTTTGCTGCTTGTCTTCACCATTACACACACACACGCACACGCACGCAAATACTCACAAAACTCGTGTTGCCAAGGAAATACTGGGAATTTACTGCATCAAAAACTGGTAAAAAGAGAGTTTCGAACTTGCGAGTTGAGTGTTGAATTGTGTTGAGTATAAAAACAAACGTGGTCAATTCTTGTCTGTTGAATTTGCGTTGAGTCAAAAAACGCTCTCAGAGTTTCTTTTACTCTTTTCGCGTTTGCTGTTTGTTTGTTACACACACAATTTCAAGACAAAAATAAGCTTTTATTATGTGCATGTGTGTGTGTTGTTTTTTTTTTTATTTCGCTCCCGTTTTGTCTGCGCAGCTTTTGTTTTGTATATTTTTGTATTATTTTTATTATAATTTTTTATTAGTTTTTAATTGGGTTTCTCTTGACAAATATTTGCTGTTGTTACTTTTCTTGTTATTGTATGCGTGTATGTTTTATTTTTAATAGTTTTATTTTGAATTTTTTTCTCCTCTGTTGCGCACTCTTGTGCATTGCATATAATTATATTATTTATGTTGTTGAAATGAGTCTTTTTTGTTGCAAGTCTTCCGCGAATTTTGGTTGCTTTTCACTGTGAGCTGTATTATTCTCATTAAACGTGCTTATCTTTCATTCAAGTGGCCCATTCTGCCTTAAAATAGCGATGCATTTTGCTAATCACTTCTACACATTGTGTTATTCGTGGAAAACAACCCACGGTCGTACACGGCCAGTACTTAATGAAGCATCATTCATACGTCGTGTTTTCGCACATTTCAAACGAAATATGAACACAACAACAGGCAAGAGAGAAAATTGGTTTATCCACGTGTCTTGAATCAATATGAATTTCCCAGAATTGCAAAGAATTCGTTCGAAATACGTAGTACAATGGCGTATAATTTCGCATTGGAAATTTCAAAGGTATTTCAAGCATTGAACAGGACTGCATTGCACAGCTTGGTTTGGCCAGTCTTTGTTAAACAAGTTGCAACGTTGCTGACATATTTCAGCTAAACTAAACGGAACACAATTTGCTCGAAGGCAACAGCAGCGAACATAAACAACAACTAGGCGAGAAAGCAAACTAAGCTTGTAATCAACGAGCTGAAAGCAACATACTATAAATTATGCATCGATAGTTGCAGCTTTGCTGCATTTTGTAGCACGTTGCATGCACATTAGCAATGCATGAGCAAGACATCGTGCCAGACCAGAACATGCTACCGTGCTAAGACTCTTTAACTATTCAAAGAGGATAACATAAAGTTGACGCTTTTATCTCATTTGTTGTGGCTGTCGTATCATATACATAGCGGAACGTATCATTCTGCCAGTCTGTCTTTCCATCTATCTGTCTGTCCGACAGTGTGCCAAGCTGTCAGTCTTCCACTTGTTTCACGCTCATATTTGTTGTTTTGTGTGTTTGCCCTGAGGATATACGCGTCGCTTGACTATAATCAGGCTGCAGCAAATCCTTCCAACTGAAGTCGTTTAGAAATAAGGTCGATATCCTTTTAATATTGATTTATTAGCTTGTGTTTGTACTTGTTAACCTGCGTGTATGTGCGTGTGTGCTGAACTTTGTATATTTGAGTTTGCGATCACTTTAAGCGTCGACAAAGCTCTTTGCTTGCTTTATGAAAAGGTGTAAACCGTTAAATACCATTTCGACACATCATCTTAGAGGAACTCCTACAAATTTAAGATTAACTGTATTTCTGAAAATAAATTTAAATGCTTAAAACAGTAGTTAGCACTTAAAGAGATTCCTTCTTTTCGAAATTAGAGCTCAATGAGCTTTGTAAAAATCCTTCCTGCTTTAAGCGCACAAGTGTCTCGTAACATAATCAGAAGCCTTCCTGCATGAACGTTGAATATTTCAAGAAAATACTCAAAGCAGAGCAGCTGTTTTGAAATACTTAAGGGACAGCAGCGCAACTCGCATACAAAAGAAGCGTCAAGTAGACCTCTTCAGTGCAGCGGAAATGCACGGAAGATGAAAAGCAAAAAGAAGAAAGAAATATGACGCGAAACGTGTGTCCCGCGTGGAAGGGTATAGAAGAGTAGAGGGTAACAAGTCGATGAGCTATAAAATTGCTGTAAGAGAAAAGAATAAAATAAAAAGTTAATGCACTGAGTGGCTGGTTGTGTGTGTGAGAGTGTGTATGGGTGTGGCGTGGCTGTGTCTGTGTGTGTATGTAAGCGCCAAATGAAGTGACACCAAGAGATGTGTTTGCTTCCGGTTGCACATCCTGTAATATCCTGCGTTATGTGAAATAACGCATTAAACAATCCAAAACTGATATAATTCTTTATTTTATCTTATTAACGATCCTCATACACATAACATACCCTCATCCATTTAAATAGTGTTCCAAATATCAAAAAAATCAGTCAAAAGTGAGGAATTTACGAAAAGTTCGAGTTTACAGGTCTTTGAATGGGATGCCATGAAGTAGAGGGGTGTTTTTCGGTATGTAGTTTAAAGGACGTATATTAACTGAACCTGCATACTCTATTTCAGGCACGTATATTTCATAGTTGTGGTGATATACATATTTTAATAAAAAAAAAACAGGAATTTACCCAAAATTTAAGTTTGCCGGCTTTTGATGGGTAGTCAGAATACAAAATGTTTTTTTCTGGTATGCAGTCTTAAGAAGTTATATATACTTTGTCTACGTACAAAATTTCATATCCGTACCTTTAAGGATTTCGGAGATATAAGCTTTGACATGTAAACACTATTTGAGGGGTAATAAAAGGTAGGGGGTAAAATCTGGTATGCAGTTTTAAAGACGTACATTTATTAAATCTGCATAGATATACAAATTTTTGTAAAAAAAAGTGGAATTTACCAAAAATTCAAGTTTGATGCTTTTGAGGGGTTGTCGAAAATAAAGTTTCTGAGAACCATTGTAGAGGACGGACGGACATCGCTAAATCAATTTATCTTGTCGTCCTGATAAAGAATGTATATACTTTATGGGGTCCCCCTCGCCACCTTCTATGCGATACATACATTTCGGCCAAACAAACACAACATACCCTGGTACAGTATGTACCAGTATGTTTCGTTAAGTTAAATCTCAACGTAACATAGGGAATTATGATAACTAGCAGCGTTGGAAATTTTAATGAAAAATAAAAGAAACTTTACATGACGAAAAAAGCATCTATTGAAAATCTGGTTGCTAAAAGAGCAAGAGACTGATGTTCTGAATATATCTCTCGGTTATAATCCTATTTACATATATATAATATTCAAATACAAAAAAAAAGATAAATGATTCATTGTTTTTTTAATTTTCAAACGAACATTTCTTTTATTTTTTTCAGTGCTGACAACTTTAACTGAATTCGTAGATTCTCATCAACATATAAACAAAGATACAACAAAATGGCGGCTTACAACAAACCAACCCGACAACAGCAACAACCAAGAAATTATAACAAACAACAAAAGCCAAATGCATATAAAAAACATAAATGAAATGAAAGCAAATAATGAAGAGAAAAAATGTTGCACAAAGTGAATAAAAAAATTAAGCGAAAATTTAGATTTTGTTGCTGACACACAAATACATGCATAAACACACATGCACAAAGACATACATACACATGAACATAAACAAATAATAACAAATTGACAAGTTCATAACAAAGAAAAACGCAACAAATTTACATTTGAACAAATAACTGAAAAGAAACAAAACCAAACGACACTAAAAAAGGACACAAGCAGAAATCGTCCAACAAGGATACACAAAGAAAAACACAAAAGGTGCAACAAAACCAACGTCAACCAAAGTGACCCAAAAACGCATAAAAGCAGAAAAAGCTTAGCAGAAGAAAAAAAGGCACAAAACATTTTACATACAACAATTCATTTTGTTTTGTCTTGTGCAACTTCAAAGCCAAATTCATTAAATAAAAAAAATCATATGACACAAAATGAAGAAGAAGTCATGCAACACGAGCCGAGCGAACTTCAACGAATTTCTATAACAACAAGAAGATTAAACAAAATTAGTTAAAACATTTAAAAAAGAAAACGCTAAAAGATATAAATAAATGCATTTTACTGTGATTCTCTATCAGAATGGTTTAAAAATAATAATAATTAAAAAAAAAACAAATTAATTAAATAACAGCAAAAAATATATACAACTTATTTAACCAAAAATCTAATGCAAAAATAAAACTCAAAAGCTTTAAAAAACAAAAAACAAAACAAAAACTCAAATATTTAGCATAAAAAATTCACAAATTTAGTAATTAATTAAATAATTTTCACTAAAAATATAAATACAACAAATAAAAAAAGTTCTCAACAAAAAAAAAAGGAAATATTAAAAAAACAACGGCAACGAAAAAATATCTTTACATAAATAAAAATTATTTAATTTTACATATAAAAACAAAGTGAAGAAGCTTTAAGCTTGAAAACAACACTTTGAGCTTTTCTTATAATAATATTGAAATAATTAATTGTATTAACAAAAATAAAAAAAAACAAAAAATATCTTTTATAAGAAAAAAAAAATTGAATAAATAAAAAATAAGACGACGCATGAACTAAATGCAACGTGTGCCGTTGTGGAGTTAAGTCAGCGCCGCATTCGCTTTTTTACACTCATACAACACACACACACATTTTCGCCAGTGCGGTGCAAGTAAAAGGAGAAATTAAAACGTGTGAAGAAAGGAAAACCCAACCAACGCCAAAATGGACGAAATGCCAGATTTATCACATTTAACGCCACATGAGCGCATGCAAATTGAAAATGTGCTCATGCGGCAGAAACAGGAAGAGGAGCAGCAAAATGAAATAATGCGGTAAGTGTGCACTGGAAATTTGGTCATTGGGTTGAGGGGAAGCTTAGTGGAGAGTGGGCAAATCTTTTGAATTCTTGAGATAAGCAGAAGAAGTGGAAGAGAGAGGTGCAAGTAAGGTAACAAATACAAATATTCAGATAGTTATTCATCGCTACGTAACTATTTAAATCAGTCTGATATCGCAAGCGTATTTAATGCGATATGCTGGCAGAAAATGCTACTTTTTCGAATTACTCAATTTCCATTCCTCATCCTTAGATTTTCAAATCATCTGCACTTCTTTTAAAAATCTGGACTTTCATTTGAAAATATAATTAAATTGACGACTGATGTTCTTCCAAATTTTTTAATAGAAACTAAAAACAGTAATACCAGCTATTTTCGGGTCTTGCAAGCGTTTCCCAAATATTCTTATTAGAAAATCCTTTTTATCGTTTTCCCAACAAGAATCAGATACGTTTTTGAAGATTTAGGGCCATGCCCATTTTATAATTTGTCTTAAGAAAGCAATACGTCATACTTTACTGTATTTTGCAGTCTTGTATCTCTTCTGCTTACACAGAAACCCCATTTTTTAGTTTTTCCCTATATGAACTGTGCTCCGTCGTTATGTCCGATTCTTATAAAACTTTAGATGGCATTAATAAAAACACGTATTTACAAAGTTTGGTTTGTTTATATTCAAGAACAAAAAAGTTTTTTTAACAAAAACCGTATTTTTAGCTGATCGTTTCTATTGGAACTATGTGCTATAGTAGCTCGATCTTGACCATTTTTGCACTATATCTTTGTTTACGTCGATGAAGTTTTTATAGATAATATTGAGTCTATAACTCCATAAACACGCTATTTTTTAACCAAAAACCTCATTTTTGACCGATCGTTCCTATGGCAGCTATATGCTATAGTAATCCGATCAAACTGATTTTCACATACAAACTGCCTGCAAAAAAAACATTTAACAAAAAACTTTGGGATGAGTTCGCAATGAAACAGACAGACAGACAGACGGTCATAGCTATATGAACTCGTCTCGTCGTCCTGATCAAGAATATATATACTTTATATGGTCGGAGATGTCTCCTTCTATGTGTTGCAAGCTTTATGACAAAGTTGATATACTCTTGCAAGAGTATAAAATTACATGATCGATCTAGTTGAAATTTAAATATGCAATTCTTGTAAATAGAATATGTATGTCGTGCAGAAAAACAATTTTTTGATGAGCGCCCCTTACGGATATTATATTTTTTTTTATTTTTCAGTAATGACCGGTCAAGTTGTTCTTGGTGTATCTTGTACACCGGTTTGAGAAAAGTAATTTCGAGATTTTTACTAAATATGAAATACGAAATTTTTTTTCGGATCAGCACATCAAATTGCACAGGAGTTAGTTACAAACATTGGAAAAGTGTTTTCTTGTTAGACTGTATTATTGATATTACTTGATAAAACCAATAAGCCGAAGATTTTTTTTTTTTTAAAAGCAGTTGGAAAGTAATTTTAATATTTCTTTAATTTTATTTTGTCACACATGTCTTGATAGCATTAGATCACTTAATCATTAGCATTTGTGAACGAGAGAAGCTAGTGGAGTAGTTTATCTCGTCAACTTAGACGACTTTTGTAACCGTTCCTATCAATAATATACGTGATATGTACCGTATGGCCAAAATCTTCATACGACAGACTAGCGCTCGGAATAGAAAAGTAAATGTGAATGCTATGGTGCATGTGGGCCTACGTCATATAGGAGTACTTCATGCTAGAAATGGTGGAATAAAAACCGACTTAGTTGGTAGCATAGATTGTGCCGTATAAATGTGAAGGTAGAGTCAGTGAAGTCACTCAATCTTGTCTCAATTCTTAAGCACTTCTTGGGCACTGACAATATAACCAAAGCCACTCTCTTTCCCCTTCTCACTCCCTTGCTTTTCAACACTCATTCGACTTTACTAAAAGCCAAAAAGACAGCCAACAATTTTCAATTACTTTTGTTACATTTTTTAGAAATACGAAAAAATTTTAACATGTGCTAATTTTTTTGTTTTTTACAGACGAAAGCAAGATGAAGTTGTCTCGCTGGAAATGCAAATACGTCAACGTTCGGAACAGCAGAAGAAAGCCGGCGTTGAGCTTGATGCGACATGTCACATTTGCCTTAAGACCAAGTTTGCTGATGGCGTTGGACACATTTGTCATTACTGCAACATACGTTGTTGTGCGCGTTGCGGTGGCAAAGTGACGTTACGTAGCAATAAGGTGAGTTACGTTCGCGCCACGTGTTTGCTCATGCAACATTGTCACATTTAAGCGGCTTTTGGGCAACATTTGTGCTTGTGAATGTCTCTGTATCTGTGTGTGTATATGACACATATTCTTGTGCGCTGTCAGTGTTCGGAAAAGTGTTCGCATCCTTGCCACTAACTTCAAGTCGCACATAATTATATGCCGCGCGCTGTGTTGCGTGTAATGAGCTCAACCCAATTCGTTGGCAGCTCAACACTGTTCAAATGATAAATGCCACTTCCTACTTAAGTTGTGCCAGTGACGCCAATATTACTGGCGTCATCGTCTTCTCATTGCTCATCATCATCGCCATTGTCACTATATTTTCTTTTTGTTTCTCACCAGCGTCAACATCTTTGAAGCGTGTGGCTTTTATACGCCATGCGTGCCATTTAGTACCAACTATTTTACACTCTCATGTTGCCAAGTTGCGACAGCATTTGACGCACGATTTTAGGCAATCGGCCGAGGTCGATATTGCCACTACCATAGCCAACTAGTTATCATCATCTTCATCGGCTTTCTCGTAGTTGCTTTTGTAAAGTTGACCTCGCTTTTATAGTGGCTCTAAAAATTATATTTCACTTCCAATCGTCAGCTAAATGAAATAATCATAAATTATCGCCTCAAATTATTTGTCCATGTGCACATTGAAAAGCCAAAGCGAAGACATTTAATTGCCTGAACACAATTCAAAATCGCCGCCAAACTTTTGGCATTTTGTCAAAGTGACTTTTGACCAAATTTTTTGCCTTTACCTTTCATTCGTTTTCGTTCTATTTTATAAATTTTTTTGTTTTCTTTGCATATTCAAACCAGCATCACGTCGTTTTATTTATGAGCAACTTAATTCAATTACAAATTTTCCAATTGTTCGTGAGAGTTTTTCAACTTGGTTTTGTCGACGTTCTATTTCCATTGTTGCATTCGTCTTTGCAATATTTGCGTCAAACCGACTATAATTAAAAATATATTTGTGTCTATACGAGGCGATAAAGTGTGTCACTGAACTTTTGCCAATTGTTAAGTCATAAATTATTTTGTTGGGATTTTATATTTGTTGCTTCCCATTAAAAAAGCAACCAAGAATAATATAATGTACGATATGTCCGATAGTTGGTGACCTTACAGTAATTTACTTGGCCTTTTTATAAAACTTCTACTGTCTTCGAAATGATAGTAATTTTATTTTTTGAGCTGAAGACCTCTGCAGCCAGTGTCCTTATCTCATGATCTGTCTAAGTCTTGTAAGCTGATCTCATAAATAAATAAATACTTTTGTTCCCAAAGCAGAACTATCATTTCTGTCTAGTTGAATTCAAGCTCATCGATTTTTCGCTTTGCTTATTACACAGAACTTAAAAATTTTATTGTACTCATCATTGTAAGGAATATCTTCAGTTTTCCAAGCTAACAACACAAATTTAGGACACCTTAACCACCAACATCTTAGATAAGGAAACCGACGAAAGAATTTTGTATCACCAAAAACTTGACAAACGATACACAAAAGATATATGGATCCAATTGTAGATCTCTTCGAATTCTGAGTCCTCGCCAAAATAATGAAAGCTCAAAAAGCCAGCGAGCTTATCGCTCAATGTGCGTTCCATGTAGGAAGTTGTGAATATGTTGAATTGACGCAAGTCCCAAAAATTCGGTATATAGTGAATGAGCTGCGTATCGGTGCCGTCGACGCCCATGCCATTTTGAAAGGCCAAGCCTTCATAGTCATCTGTGCTGACAACGCTGTACTCCTCACCATTTGAATCGTCATCCGTGCTGTCCGGCATGCTGGCGGACAATGCGATGAATCTATGTACAAAGATTATAAGGCCGCAAGTTATACAAAGCAAGATTCCATTTTTCTATAACTACCTTTGTAAAATTTGCACAAAAATAATACTATTTGTTTTATAACAAAACAATTTTGTTTATTTATTTTTTTTTATTTTTTTTTTTTTTGCTATTAAGACATACTGAAAGTTAAGTCGAAGCATTTAAGACTCTCAATCACTGCTTTGAAATGAGGCTTTGACGCCAAAAGTCTATATCAAAAATTACTAATCGCTCTTTTTTATTGCTTTCAGGTCATCTGGGTCTGTATACTATGCCGCAAAAAGCAAGAGTTACTATCTAAGACTGGACAATGGATGAATAAGACAGCAGCGCAACAAGATGGTTTCATCAGGCGCATCGAGCCCGATGGCAGCAGCGTAAGTTGCAATAATTTCACTATAAATCAAAATCGAAAGCAATCTAATATAATAAAATTTTAATCAAAATAGGATATCTCACAACAAGCTGTCATCGATCCGCATGACACAACCGACAAACGGCCAAAACTTGAGCGCACGCGCAGCGCAGCCGAAAAGGAGAATTTACCGATGCAACGTACAGGCAGCATGTTGCGTCGTCAGTACTCACAACAGGAGCAGCCTACGGTGCGACGCATGTCGGCCTCTGATAGCGGTGTCGATGTGATGAGTCCAAGTGGCATGCAACGTCAACGCATGCAACCCATAAATCCGGCACAGCAACAACCACACTATCACCAACAACAACATCAGCAACAGCAACAACACCAGCAGGGCTACGGGCAACAACAACGTGCTGGTAGTGGCACTGGCATGTATCCTGAGGATGATCCTCGTTTTTATCAGGTGCGGCGGGTAAATAAGAGCAAAAATCCTTTGGAAAGCAAAAGCTAAAGTATATCTTTATTCTTAATTTCTTTTCGATCAACAACAGGGCGAAATAGATGGTCTGATGCGGCAACATCCGCATTTAGCACACCCAAGTCAAGTGCAACAGCACCCAACGCATCAACAACAGCAACAGCAACATCAGCAGCAACAGCAACATCAGCAGCAACAGCAACAATACACACAACGACAACAGCAACAACAACAACAGCAGCAGCAGCAGCAATATGGCGTGTCTCAGACACGTCAACTGCCACCGGCACAGCAACAGCAGTCGCAGCAGCAGCCACAACAACAACAGTTGACAAGCCATCAACAACAAGCACTGTCACAGCAACAAAGACTTCCACATCAGCCAAGCACGTACCATCAATTACCACAAACACAGCTATCATCACAGCAGCAGCAGCAGCAACAGCCGCCTCAACAACAACAACAACAACAACACCACCCTCAGACGCAGCAACAACAACAACCGTACGCGTCGCAAGCACCGTACGCAACGCAAAAGCCGCCACCACTGACGCGTAACCTGACGATCAGTGGTGGCCATGCCATGGACACGACTGCTTACAATCAGCGACGTGCCTTAGCTGGCGCGCAGTATGCCTCACATCAGCAACGCTCGTTCAGCTCATCCGAGGAAGAATTTCAGCAACAATTGTTGGCTGCGCAAGCGCAGGCGACCGCCTCCTCTGACTATGACGGTAAGTCGGCTCGTGTTCTCCAATTATTTATTGCAATTCGATGTGTTTCTATTTTCGGAAAGTCGTGCTCTGTCTTTCTCTATCTCTCTATCTGCTGTCTCTCTCTCTATAAATATATTCTCTAACTATCACTCTGTATTTCTTTATTGTACGTCTGTACTGTCTTATATCCTCACTCACTTACTCGCTCGTTCGATAAATAATTCCATCTAATTATATTTAAATAATTTTTTTTTAATTAATTAAAAAACAAAAACACAAATCAAAAAACGAAAGTAAATCAATTCCAACTCTTCTCGTTGTAATAATTTCTCTAAGTGTTTTTTAAAAGTTCATCTTTGTTTTTGCGACATGCGCAAATTGTACACCATTTTTTTCTAAAATATTTTCAAAACAATAGAATCTCAAACAACAACAAAAACTCTTTTCAAATACGTATGTGTATCTCTTAGCAACGTTGTCTCATTGGTGCGTTGTCTCTTTCATTATAAATTAATATTATTTTATGATGTAACTTTATTTCAACAAACTTAGTTTTTTATTATAATTATTTATTTTACTAATTTTACATCTGAGTCCTTCTTTTCATTTCTAATTTTGTTTTTACTTCAGATACACTTTTTCTACATGCTCTGCTATAAACATTTGATTGATTTTATTATTATTTGTTTTTGTTATAGTTCTTCAGAGACAATAATTATTATGTCAAATCAAAGACACGGTTGCTAACTACGGTGATATTTTCCAGCATTTTCAATGTAAAGTACTCCTATGTTACAAAGGCCCACATTACACAAACGGTAACCTAGCACTTGAATTCAAGAACAAAGTCCAATCTAATTATCGTATGTTGTGTGTGGTCCTATGAAATATACAAGTAAATCATACTTGGGACGGTGAAAAGATATACTCAGTCAGCATCTGTGATCTTAGTCTATTTTTAAGCTATTTAAGTTAGTTTTTAGCATAAAGGAAAACATTTAGGACAATATTAGATTGTTTAATAGAATTCTATTATTTTTAGAAAACATAAAATGTTTGGTACAAATTGAATTATGCTGAGATTTCTAAAATGTCACATTCATTTACTTTAATTTAAGGTTTCGTTGACACAAGATCATTTAGAAATCACGCAATATTTTCTGAAACTTTTAGGCTCTTCATTTTGGAGTTAAATACCAAAATGTTTGTCGTAACTCGATTCTGTAAATTAGCTGCGGTCTACATAGCAGATTTACGCTTCCTTTCATGCATTGCACTAAACGAATATACATTATTAAATGAATGAGGCAGAAAAAAAGAAACTGGAAAAGAAACTAAGAACCGGAACAAACTTTGCAGGCATTTGAAAGACATGCATTTACATGGGTCCCAGCACAGGCAGAAGAAAATATAAATGGGGAGGGGATCAGAATGAAAGTACTAATGAAAGAAGGCAATAGCAAACAGCAGCAGAAGCTGAAGCTGAAAAGGAACGACACACCACAAGCACCGAAAAGCATGCCACATTTTTTTCGTTTCTATATATATATATTTTTTTTTTTTGTCAGTGCGCCAAAACGCGCTGACCTCTTTCGACAGAGACACACACACAAACACTTATGTAAACGCACACAAGCAAATAAGCAAACAAACAAAGAAAGAAAAAAATAAACACACACGCACACTGCAAGTGACTTCTCAGCTTTGTGTAAGCATAAAACCAATTTCCATGTCGTCTTTGGCGCGCAAAAAAACAGAATTAAAAGAATATAAAAACCGAAAGCAGAAATTAAATAAAACAAAATGTATAAAATATAGCACAATGTAAAGAAAGGCAAAGAATGAAGCAATGTAACAAGAAAACGAGAAACTTAAATTTCCACATAATTTAACTGTAAATTTATGCAACTGAAAAACTATTTCAAGCATTCACAATGCCAGCAAGAAAGACATGTAACACACACGCGCTCATACACACACACATACATCCAGTGCTGTTGCATAGTGCAGCGCGCCGAAAGTGGCATGCAGCTAAAAAACAGCAATGAAGAAAAATTACAGAGCATTACAGAGCATCAGAGGGGAAAAAACGAAAACAAATGTAAAACTGGAAAAGAAAACATTTTGTAACGGAAACATTTCAACGCTTATCGTGAAAAACGTTTTCGTGAAGTCAAGCGCACTAAAAATTCACTTTCAATAGAATTTCCTCGAACCTGTTTGGCATTTGCATTCCCTCGCACACACACTCATCTTCAAACAGTGCAACTGCTAGCAGATGGTGCATTTTGTTTTGTTGCATACTTTTATGCTGTGTGTATAAAGTTAGTTTTGCATGCAGTTAAGTGCAATCAGCATAAATTATCTAAAAAATGGCAGCGTGAAGAAGGTATAAATAAATAAATGCCCAGGAAACATTTTGAAGTGAAAAAATGAACAAAATAAAAAAAAAAAAATAATAAAATGGGAAAAGTGAAAAAGGAAAAAATACAATAATAAAAATAAATTTTTAAAATTGCCTGCCAACAGCAACAGTGATACAAACGACAAGACTGCCGACTTGGCCAAGACCAACCTCGGGAAAATAGCCAAAAAAAAAGAAAAACAGCTTTTGGCAAGCGATCGCCTCTGACCCGAAAACTTGTTTCTGTATCTTCTTCGCCTTACATTTTCTTTATGCCGCACTTTTCTTTCCTATAGACTTTTTTTACCGCCTGCCTTGGCAGCCTCTCTCAGTGATGCATTTCATGTATATTTTTTTGTCATTCATTTTTTTGCCTCCGCTTGTATCAAAAGTCAGCGTCCATTTTCGTGACTGCGTCCAATAGTATGCAGCAAATTTTGTTTTCCTTAGCGCTTCTTTGACAACACTACAACTTGTATAATATCTACGCCATCGTGCATTTCGAGTGTGTTCCGTTGCAAATTTATTATCCTAATTAGAAAGTTTTACTTGCCTTGTGGTCGTCGTTCGAGCATGGCAGCAAGCAAGCATAAGAAAACACTTGTGCGCCTACAAGCATGCAACTTTTTGCTGCCTGCTGCACTCACAATTGTCTAAGATTGTGTCGTGCTCAACGTCATTTTCGTTCTTTGCCTATTTTGTCAAAAAAAAAAATATTTTTTATTGCTTCACAACAGTAATCACCCTAACAGGACACAGTCGGTTCCGTGCAGCTGTTTGTGCCATTTCAGCTTTCTTTCTTTTTCGCAAACTAGTAAATAATATTTATTGATTTAAACTTTGTTGCAAAGTCGCCTCGAGAAATGTTCTACACTTTTGGTACACCAAAGCCGCAATGGCAAACATACACACTCACACACACACACACACAACCAAGATTCACGAAACAGAATACTTGTTTCAATATCAGTGGTGGCAAAAACGGCAGCAGCAGCAATAGTGGTATCCCTATCAGTGGCACTGTCTGCCACAGAAAGTTCCAAATTTAAATGAAAACTTTAGCGCTGCCTACTTTTAGGCTCTACATCGCATGTAATTTCCTTTTTTAAGACGATTTGTGCCTCTGTCTGCTTGTCGATAAAAAGTTACAGAAGTTTTCTGTTAATACGTAATTTTATGGTTGAACGTACATTGAAGTCTGTTGCAAGTAAGCTTCTTTCATGCATTTCGCCTCGCACCTTTACCGCATTTCGTGGTTTTGCTGTTGCACATAAGTCTTGTTTTGGCATACGGCGTTTGCAATTTGTAGATAAGAGTACATTGCAGTTGAATTTAAATGTTGCATACTTTAAGTGGAAATGTTAATCAATGAGGCTGGTTTGTTTAAATAAAACCTTTACGATCATTTTAGTTTTCACAGCAAAAATACATTTTTAAAGGCTCCAACAACTGTCTGACTTAATTATAACACAATTACTCAAGTCTTAGAGTACTGTTTTTATTACACATTAGCTCTATGAAGATTGAACTTGAAGAGCTTCTAGGCTTTAGATTTTTAAACCATAATTAATTTGATTTAAAATGCAGTTTTTATATTTTCTTCTTCATCTATTATAATAAGTGAAAAAAAATGGAAAATATGAAATGGTAGATATTTTACACACACATGTTAATAGTTTGAAATGTCAATTGCCACGCGCGCAATCTCCACGACACCAACTCTTAACTAAAGAAAAATAAAACAGCAAACTCAACAACAATAATAGTCATACGAATAATGACAAAGAGAAATAAACTTGCAACAACTGTCAAACAACTAAGCATCATCAGTCTCAGTCTTCATTCACAATAGACATCTGCAAAGTTAACAAAGACAAAAACACAGAAAGAAGTCAAAAGTAAAAGCAAACAGAAAATAAAGTTATTTTCGGCTTATACGAAACTTCTGTACGCTTATCATTGCTCTTCTACATAAATATTAGTAAAACATATCAAAATGCTCATTGATTGAAGTTTTAAGACCTAATATGATCCTTTACTGTTTCTTTTACATAGAAACTTCATGTATTGTTTCTCAAGTTGATTCTTACATCGACTTAGTCAGTTGGCCAAGGCTTATGCATATAGAATAAGATATTTCGTTCGTAGCGTTACAAACTTGCTTACCAAATTAGATTACCCTTCTGTAAGGGTATTGAAGCAAAGGCAGAACAGCAATGGCAAATGTTTGACATGCGTTGGAATGCCACTGATGCTGATGCCCCACGCTCACCAGTTGCCTCCCGCTGCCGCTTGGCCAACATTTCATTGGAATATTCCCACACACATTTACGTAGAAGCTGGTGCGCAAGCGCGGGAATTGCAAATTCCCACACAATAAACAGTTGTGCAAAAATAAGCAAATGAAAATAAATACGCGCGAAAATTGCGTTTTCAGAGAAGCGGTTTTCCTCTCTTTCCCTCCTTAGCCGTACTCAATGCTAACGCGTGCACTCGCGCCCTGACTTTACCTTCCAATGAATGTGGCATAATTTCCGTTATTCCCACTGTAAGTTAGGGTTGACCAACTCAAGGCGCCAACAACGAGTGCTAAATTAAACTAAAGGCCTCAACGCAATGAAAGCACATGGTGGCAACTTTTTCTTTAGTGAGTGTGCGTGTTTATTTGTGTAGGAATTTTCATTGTCACTGGAAGTTTTCAATGCTTCTGTGTGGTGTAGGATTCGCATGTGTTGGTTTGTGATTGTGTTTTGCTTTTGATTTCACTTCATTCACTGCTGTTTATTATTAGTTTTGAATTTGAGTTGACATGGATATGATGTTTCATGCGATAGAATTGATCAACTGTAGTGTAATTATTTAGCACACAAAGATTGTATTTATTTATCATTGTTATTTTGTTTTGTGTAATATGATAATATACAAACATTAGTCAGCCTTATAGTCTGTAAATCGTTTAGCTTATAACTCTTAACTCTGACTAACGGCTTCGTTTGGGTGATCTGGAAACTGTCAGAGTCTTAGTAACTGGATTTATATGTGAGTCAAGTCGTTCGACTCCTTTGAACATTGATTTCATCCAGGAACGTTCATTAAGAACGTTTGATTTACGCAAATTATATTTTTGAATGATTTCACCAATGGTCCCACAAATTGTAGCATACTTTTGAGGTTATTCGTAAATGAGATGCGATCAAGTTAGATATGGAAAACGTTTCATTTACATAAATTAATTAAATCTTATGTTCATTAAACAATCCAATTCATAGCACTCTTTTAGGAGTTAGTTAATAGTTATTATATAATATTATTATATAAGTTTGCCATTTTTTATAAACTTTATTTATTAGTTATCTAATTTATATGTGATTGTATTACAACAATGTTGTTTTTTAACTTATATATGTGTAGCTTACTATCAGGACATCCGTTCCTTTACTCAATTGCTCATTTAATAAACTATTTATGCATACGCATACAGTTACAACATACGCACACAGCGTACGCCCACTATTTTTTTTGATAGTCATTTCATTGTCTTTGCCAACAAACGAGCAAATCAGCTCACTAAACAATGAAGCATCTGTTTGCTGTTTGCTGCCACATGACAGTTCAACACATGACAACCAACCCGCCCCGGCAAGCTATTATCACTACACAGTAGCTTCGCAATGACAACGATACTAATTTTCCAGCGTAAAGAAAAAGCACACTCATGAATTGGAAAGCAAATGCAAACACAAAAACGCAAAAACAAAAATAAACACATTTCATTTTACTACTTGCATAAATTTTTAAGCCTTGAGGTATGAGTAGATCTTTGCGTATAGCAATGTGAGCTAAAGTTAGGGGAAGAATAAACAACAACTGATACAATGTCAAACGCAAAACGAAGGCGCGTGGCACATAACGTAATGTAGCGTAACGCAACGCAACGTAATCCAAAACGTAATGTAACGTAACGTAATGAAAGCAAAAGCAAAAGTCGTTTTTAGGTTTAGTTCAGCTGTCCATGTTGGCATAGTTGTTGTTGTTGTCGTAGTACTTATGTATGTGTGTGTGTGTGTTAGTATTGGCGTACATGTTGTTGTAGCCTCGTGCCACGCTTAAACGTTATTTTTAGTCGTTCACTGGAAGGCGAATTTCATATGGGAAAATTGTGCCACAACAAAAACAAACAGCAGCGCCACCACCAACAACAACAAAAACAACGACTACAGTGTAACATTGTAACTGGAAATGTAGCAAAAAAAAAAGAAATGCAAATAAAAAAGGCGATACGAAAGACCCGAAAGACAGACGAAAGCACAGACGGACAATCAGTCGGAAAGAAAGTATGAAAGAAACGACACGAAACAAGACGAAACGCAGCGCAACGTAAAGCAACGCAACGCTGAACGGAGCAACGCGACGCGACCAAAGACTAAAAGCAGCGAAGACAGAAATTTTTCCATTGAGATTTTTTGTGAAATCGAAATGAAATTAGTTTTCGTTGAACTTTAAAAGCGTGTAAACACTTTTTTTCGCCGTACGCGTTTCGCGTTTTTGCGGAAAACAGAAAAAAATAATAATAATAAAAATAAAAATTAAATAATAATTATTAAGTGAAGTGAACAAAAAAAAAAAAGAAAAAAACTTGCAAAAATAAGTTATGACGGTTTGAAAGTAAAGAAATTATTAACAAAAAATTTAACGAACGGAGGCGGAGGAAAAAATACTTGAGCTCGTCGTTGTCGTGTATATAAGCAAAACGCGTCTTCATTGTCGTTGTCGTCGTTGTTGCCGCCGTTGTCCTCTTGTCCTTACACACAGCAACGTTGCCTGTCTCCTGCCTCCTGCTGTTGCCATTGCACGTGTGTTAAAAATAACCTTGATGGAAAAAAAGTAGAATTCGTGTAAAATTTAATAAAATTCACAGCGAATAAAGGCAAAAAGGTACAATGCGCTTTGATTAATTAACAACATTTCTTATTGGAAAAATAAAATCCGGCGCGGCTTATAAAAAAAAAACAAAAGAGGCGAAAAAACAGAGTTTGTAGCATAGAATGAAATAAAGTAAAAAGAAAATGGCAGAAATTCGATTATTGAGCGCAAAGCAAAATGGCATATCAGCAAAGAAAAAAAAGTGCAAAAGTGTGTTTTAAGTAAATAGAGAAGCAAAGCAAAAAGTGCTAAACAAGTGTTGAGCAATAAAGAAAGTGAAAGTATACACAAAGTAACAAATACATTTAATAAGCAAGACAGTTAATTTAAGCCAAAATAATAAAACGTTTCAACAATAATATTAAAAATAAACATTAGAAAAAATTAAATTAAATTAAAAGATAAACAAGTTATTATAACAGTAATAAACAAGCGAGGCGCAGGTAATCAAGGTCAAGGTTCAACCGGAAAGTATGCAACGAAATTTTCTATACAATGTTTGTTCATATAAGAAACCTTAAAAAAATTAATAAAAGTTGAAAGTGTTCATTGGACCAAGCCAACTTAGTTCGCACCTTAGCTTGCTCTTTGTTTGTACAATTCAAGGCGACGCTCAGTAATAACCTTTAAAACTTAACGCCTTGTATTTTTAAGACGATTACTTGACTCGTCACAAAAACCTTTACAGATCCATTGATCGGAATCCTTATAACATTCCTTTCTCTTTCCAAATGGTTTATATTACTTTGTATGGCCCAACAATGAAAGTAGAGCAAAGACCGTCACTTTTTCAATGAAAAGCGGGCCAATTCCGTTGATTGAAGTTTATGGCAGTTGATTGAAATGTGCATCTCACTTGCTGACTTTTAAATTAGTATGTGATAGGCTAGTTTTTGACAGTGTAAGCTAAACTAGCAACTTGTTGCTGAAAACTGATAATTCTGCTGGATTCCCAACCATTTATATTCGTTATTTAGTTATCATATAAAAAACTTTACTCTTGTCGCTTCGTTTTTTCAAATTTAAGACGTATTCCAAACTCGGTCATACATTTTTGACTCAAGTTATTGGAGGTCGTTAGCTATTGCTCCTATCTACCGTTTGTGTGGCAGATATAAACAATATCGAAAGATCAACTTGCCTTTGTTTAAAATTCTAAAAAAAAAACTTTCCACATAACAAGTGCACTTCAGCTCGGATAGGCTATGAGTCATCGATCAGAACCAAGTAATAAACGGATGAATCAATGTCTGGATTGGGAGAGTTGGGCGTCCCTTTTCAACGTTTTCAACGGTTGAGAATAGAGCTGCTGCCGTATACAACCGATTTACTTCGGATATTCAGGTCAATCGCATTAATTTCGTTCGAAAAGGAACCTGATAAGGACATTGTATATTAATATAGAAAACTCAATGCAAAATAAGGAAAATATAAAAGCTGTTAGATCCCAAACGTAACTCGAAGTGTGATGCGATTCGAGAACGCGTTTCAAGTAATGATTATTTTCAATGAGGACCCCGAAAATTTTGTTGGTTTGTCGCTGAACACACACTTTCAACTTTTAGTTTAATATTGTATTCTGTAACAAACAAGGAAGTGTTATTTTACTAAGTGTGCGAAAACAGAGTGTTTCATTATTGATGAAATGGTTGAATTAAAGAACTTTCCACAAGCAATAAGAAAGTATACTACAACATTGTAATTGACAAACACCACAAAAGGTGAGTTTGCCGCTCACAAAGCACCAAAATCAAGCGAAACATCACTGAGAAAAACAATACAAAAATTCATTACAAACAACATGGCGAAAAAATCACTTAACAACACACAAAACACGAACTTGAATTTGGCTTAGAATGCAATGCCAAAAAGAGCATTCAAATAAGCAAAAAAATAATGCTTACAGCAAACACGATTAAGCATTCACTGTGCAACAAAATTTGTGCCAAAAATTTACAAAAAAAACCAAAAACCAAATGAGATAAAATCACTCAGCAAATTCACTCACAGCGCTTGCATACAAATTAGCTGATCAAATCACACACACAAATGAAATCGCAGCGAATGAAACAATCAACAAAATCAAACTTGATTTTTGCTATTGAGTGCACAAAGTTTTCTCGTTTAGACATACACAGTGACATAAACTGAAGCTTTATTGCCAAAAAGCAAAATAAAAAAAATAAAAGTAAAAGGACGATTTTTTGCATACGTCGTCATTCATTTCAGCTTTTGCATACGTGCACAAATATAAGTTGTAACTGAAATTGAAATTGAAATTGAAATTGAGTATTGTATTGCATTCATACGCATTATCTTTTCTGTAAGTATTGTAAGACTGCTTTAACATTGTTTGCTTCGAAAATGTTACATTGCTGAAAGAATTGTAGTTTGATTTAAGTTTTAGTATTCATTATTTAAAATACTATAAGTAAGAAAACAAAAACAGTAAAGCATTTACGCTCACGTTGTGGCAGCTTCATTTAATTTTGATACTTTCCAATGAATTTGTATATTTTTGTACACAAATTCAACGAAATGAATTTCAATACAAATTAAATTTTTGTAATACACAATAATTGTGTGCTATTTTTGCGTATATTGAAAAACATCAAGCAACAAAGTTAATAAAACAAAAATAAACACTATCGTAGGCGAGAAAAAAACAAATGCAAAAGAAAAGTGAACAAAAAAAAATGTGTGTATATTTTTAATTGAAATAAAATCAATATTAACACGCAAACCGAGTTGAACACCCACGCACGCACACGCCCACCGGATGCACACGCAGGACAGACAGAAGGACAGAAAGACGGACAGATAGACACACCAACGCACACATGCAAAAACACACACTGCGCAGCGTTACGCTATAGTACAAAAAATATAAAGTAACAGGCAACCACAGCCACAGGACATTGGCGCAGGATGCGTAAAAGCCTGCAAACGGCAATGAAACAAAAACATGAATAAAACAAAAACAAAACAAAGTGAAAAACGAAGAGCGAAACCGTCAACCACAATAAATTGATGCTGTAAATATTCTCCATCAAACACGCCAACACAAGTTAAAAGCCCACGCCATGACTTTAAAATACAATCACACACACACACATGTGCACACACGCATACATGTATAGAGACGCGCTTTTGAAGCGCAGCGAAATGAATTTAATTAAAATGTTTTTTTTTTGTTTTGTTTTCTGTCACGCACGCACGCCCATCAACTCAGCTCAAATGACCAGCCAAGCAGTGCGTAGCATAATTTACTAACACTAACAAACTTTTGCCACCACACACACTCACACATACGCACATACACACATACACACACATGCATTGACGGGCACTTGCTACTGACCAGTTTTTGTTAATTTTGAGTGTTGAAAATCGCACAAAAATTATCGCATGTGCATTTGTGCGTATGAGTGACATAAATGTGAATATTACTCGCACACACACACACTCACACATTCACATACAGATACAAAAGCACACAAACGCGTGCATACTAACACAAGTTTGATATAATATACATTGAGTTTAAAAATAGCATAAGCCACGTTGCCTGTCGCATTTCCGCGTGCTTGTATGTATGCGTGGGTTTTTATGCGTATGCGTGTGCGTGTGCGTGTTTGTGTGCGTGTGTATATTTTTGCGTGTTTTGTGCTTTTAGGCGCTGTGCGTGTCAGCAAACAAACAAAGAAATTTTTGCTTTGCTGTATTTTTTTTTTTTTTTTTGTATATTTTGAATGACATATTTTTAGGCTCCTTATGGACCAAAAACTGCGCATTTTTTCACACACACACATATACACATTGAATTTGACTGTTTCGCTTTATGTTTGTATGAATACATAATTCAGTGTATTGGTTTATATGAACATATAACATGTTTCAAGGACATGGAACGAGTTCGACATGTTACTTGATTACTGTAAACGAGTTTGGTATCCAATCTAAACTTGTCCTAAACAATAAGAACAGATATCAATCTCTTCTTCAGATTATTTTATTTAAAAATAAAAACAATTGCATGACAAAATGTCATATTTAAAGGTCAAATTTGATTCAGTTTAGAACTCCTTAGCATACATTTCTCAACATCAAGCAGTGTTGTTTTATTGTCCAATCCGCTTTAGCTGCTTAAATTGACTTTTCCCGATATCTTTTATATTGTTGGACTAAACATCGATTGACCTAGAGCAAAAGAAATAATATTAATTAATATATTTGTTTGTTTAATGTCGGTTTTTTGTGCGAATACTGTTTTAAATCTAAGGTGAATAAGGAATTTTCAATGCCTTTTTAAAAGGCGAAACAATACTGACTTTAATGTGTGAATGTCTCTAATCAATTTCGTTACGTTCCGTTTACTTGTGTTACGTTTCATTTCGTTACATTACGTTCTTGAATATTGATTTTCTTTCTACAAAAATGCGTGTGTTCTTTCGTTTCTTGGTTGGCTCGTGCCTTCTCGTTTTGCCACTTGATATTTTTTTTCATTTCTTTTTGAGGTTTTCTTGCTACTTTCGTTTTTGTTTACATTCAACACAATTCTTTTTCCTTTTTTTGTATTTAATTTCTGCCTATTATGTCTATTATACATGCACTTATGCCCATGTAAAAAGAGCGATATCGTGACCAAAGTCAACTAAAACTATGCCAGGGCTACGCAACTCGTCTCGGCGCGGGCTTAGCACAAATACCTCTATGACGTTTTCTTTGCTTGTGTTGCGTTTATGTGTGAATATTGTTCAGCTATTGGATAAAGTTAATGATGAAAGGACAACCTGAAAATAGACGAAAAAACTTGATGCAAAAATTTTACACATTAACTAATGTGATGTACAAAAATTTGCTATAGAAAGAAAAAAAATTGTCTAAAAATTAAAGATCCTTAGTGATCAATGCAATCAGTTCAGTAGAAGAACAATCAATTTTTTGTACTTAAGGCTCGTTCTTTAGACTTTAAGTAGCAACATAAAGTTAAGAATATGAATTAAAGTAATCACTAAGCTCGACTCTTATGTAAAACCCATTTTCATTCTCTTTCTTAAGATCAGCTTAGCTCGATTCAAACTTTTTACGAAAATCCATTTATGTCTTTGACTTATTACACGTATAACTTCATTAACATTATTTTCATTTTGAGTCTTCGTGTTTTTTCTTTCTTTTTTTACTTGTATGTCTTTATGTATATTTTAAGTCAATTATGAAACAAACCGACAATTATTAATTTATTCCTTTTTTTTTTTATATGCTCTCTTTCTCTCTCCCACATGTGTTCCCAAACTCTGTTCCTCTCACTCAAATTCTGTATAAAAACAAAAAAATATATATATTCATAACCAAACCAAAATCTCGTATGAAAAACAAACAACATATTCCACTCGAACAATCAAATTACAGCAGGTAATTTCGGTGGCGCAAGTGTCCAAACAGTTCTCTCGCCCGGCGACATACAAATTCATGCAAATGTAAGCGCAAATATTCTAATGAAAAAAAAAACAATTAAGAAAAAAAATCATAAGAAATTTATTTTTTTTAAATACCTTTAAAAAGTCGTCTTGTGTGTCTTAAGTATTTGTTTTATTACATTTTTCATTTTTTTACTAACCTCACAAAAATAAAAATTTCAAACCAGCAAAAAACTTTTTCTGGAATGTAAATTTTCCTCCTCTTTTGTAAACAAACAAAAATAAAAAATGTTCCTAATTGCACTTTTTCTTCAACAATTTTCATAGATTTTTCCCAATTATTTTTGTTTTTACTTTTTGGTGTTTGTGTGCGTGTTTCTTTAACTAAAAAAAATATATATATATTAACTAAACACTTTTTAAACTAAAATCGCTTCAAACTGACAACCAACAAATCGCTTAATTTACTAACAATTTTTCAACACACACACGGACTTTTATACCAAAATATATATAAACACCAACTACACAAATTTACTGTCTTGTGGCTGTGTTCACACAAATACACACACATACACTTTGAATATTTTGTCTTCGTTTCATTGTTTTTATTTTGATTGTAAAATGAAATCAATTAAAATGTGAAGAATTTGCATGGATATCGTAACGCTGTCTCCTTTCCTAAATCAAACACAAACAAAGTAAAACATATATTAAAACATATATTAACACAACTAAGACAAAAGTGCCAATTGTGTAAGTCAAATAGGCAACTGAAATTTGGTTGATAATCTGTATTATAAATGATCAGAATAGAAATTCTATAAAGGTGATTCAGAGTCTACTTACTGTTGAAGTAGCCAACTTTTTAACAACAGCTTGGCAAACTTCGAAACTCTGACATATCATATTTTTCAAATAATTACCAAGCTAAATCCCAAGTCGACCTTAACTGTTAAACTATTTAACGTACTTATTTCTATAATTTAGTCGAAACACAGAAGAGCTCTTATTATTAAACCCGTCCAGCATGACAAAGACAAAGTGAAACTCTTCTAATCATAAAATCGTCAAAAACCCAACATTTTTCGCTGTCATTGTTAAATAAAACATCGTCCAAGATATAATAAAAGTTAGATTAAAACACTCCTCAAAGACGTTGACTCTCTCTCTCTCCTCTTTTCCCAACACACCGCTAGGCTCCGCTCAATCTATTCACGCCCTAAAAATATATATTTTTTAAAGAAATTCTATATAATGATTATTTGCTCTAGACTATGGCACCAAAAAGTAGCTTACATTTATAATACTTCATTACATAACTCGGTGTAAGTTCTGCTAATTTAAAATTTTACAATATTCTTTTCTTAGCAAAATATACACTCACACACAAACATACAAAAACATTGATTTTTTTTATTTTTACAATTTCCAACATGAATTTCCGTTCAATTTATTTAAGTTTCAAAAAAAGTATTTCGTAATCAATCAAGTCAATAAAAAAAGGACAACAAACTAATGAAGGCAATGAAAGTGAAATTGATTTAAAATTAGCAGAAAACGACTTTTATTTGGCCCATGACCCTTGCCCCGATAGCGGCAACAAACCCGACAAAACCGACAAATCAGCACAACAATGCAAGAAAAAGCAAAAGCAGCACGCGAAAATCTCTAACCATAAACATAAACGCTCCAAATCTATCCTCAGGCCATCGACTGCAGGTACGCGCTGAACCGTGGCGCCAGCAACGCAGCCTCAACGAGCGTGATCTGCTCAGTGTGAGTAATTCGTACGGTGCGTCTGACTTCCGGCTGTTGGCGCAAAGCAATCCCCGGCTATACGCCTCCGCCGATCGTGATCGCTACGAGCTGCAACATCGCGAACGACTCGAACAGTATCCGCTGACGCGCACCGCACGCCTGGACGTCCAGCAGCGCAACAGCTTCAATCGCACCAATCACGACCGGCAACAGCAACAACATCTGTATCCGCACCATCGACGCGCGCCGCCGCTGGCCACAGCAAGTGCCGGCAACAGCAGCAGCAGTAGCACGAGCAGCAGCTACTATCCGCCGCCAGCAGCATCGGCGTCTACGCAAAGCCTTAAGCCGCAAATTGTTATTGGCAGTGCGGGCGCGGCGTATGAGCAGCGCTACGGCAGCGGCATGTCGGCATCAGCGGCAGCAGCTGCGGCGACGGGTGAAGGTGTACGCCGACTGAGTCACGAGCGCAGCTTAAGTCGTGAGCGAAGTTTGATGAGTGGTGGTGGCGTTGGTTCCACAAGTATTGATCCCTATTGGGAGGATGGCTCAGGCAGCATTTCAGGCGTTGGTGGCATCGGCGGTGGCGGTTCTAGTTCATCGTCAGCGGCGACAGCAGCGCAGGATTCACGACGATTCACTGAGCGTAGAATAAAGAAAACCGTGCGATTCGATGCACACGATGAGCAACCGGTGGGTGTTGGTAGTGGCTCAAATTTGCCACCCGTTACGACAATATTGCCCTCGACTGCGGTCGATGTGGGGGCCGCGACTATACTGACTAGCGCCAAACTGACCAGCCAGCAAAGCACTGCCAGCAGTGGCATTCCGGCGTGTGTCGGCATTGATGATTGGTCGCACTGGGACGCCGAGCGTCAAGGCAGCCAAGATTCGGCCACCAAAGATTCGGGCATTGATACCAGCAGTACATTCACTAGCAGCGAGGACTCGAATCGTGGCGATGGGCCAAAGGTACAGCTACAACAACTAACAGCAAGCACGTGTCATTGTTCGACGTTTCGTCGTCTGTCTGTAAAAATCTCCTTTAAAAATATTCGAATAACATCGAGAATTCCCACCTGTGTATAAAATCCAAAAGAACATTTATATTTAATAAGTCTGTCTGATCTTTTTCGTGCCGTGTTGTGTATTCCTCTACAACGATTTCAAATACACTCTTACAACCCGCATCTTCGAACTTGTCCACACTCAACCTTGACTTGAAAGTGTTTAGTCCTTGCCTGCTACTCGTCGCCGCAAATGATGCTAATCAATACGACAAACAACGTTTGTTAAAATACTACGTACTCCGTTTGTTGTTCTTGTACAATTCTCATGCCATTCTTTCCTTCGTTTAACTAACAAACAACTCAAAAACAAAATAATAATAAGCTTAGCCACGAACTAAGCTAAATTATGAACTATTTAGTAGTCCTTTTATAAATATTATTTCTTATTTCGCATTTAAAAACATTTACCCAAATATATCGTTCACACAGCCTATACCAATAATACCCAAAATACAATATTTGTACATATTTAAGCCTTGCATGTCTGTATGTATTTCAGCCTTAACTGTATTAATGCATTGCCGTGTATTCTATTTGATGTTGTATTCTTGAAGTCTATTGACTGCACTAATTTTTGAACACTTTATAGTCAAAGCTCATAAACCATAAACATTTTAGATAAAACAACATAAAGATCATAGATTTTTCGTGAGGCGAAGATTTAACGTCAACTACATACCATATTTGTTTCCGGATGGCTACTTTTATATTTTGGCTAAAAAAAAAAACATACAATTATAGTTTTGTGAATATTCTATAGTAGAAGCAAAAAGAAAAATACCGCTTGTAGCCAAACAAGTTTTAAATTTCCAAGTCTCTCTTATTTAAACCTCACCCGCTGACGGACAGTATGTGTCCGGAATCTAGTGCATTCGCTATAAATGGATTGGGTTTTAAACCATAAGGATATTGTAATTAATTATTTTAATTTTTGGGGTTTAATATTCTCTTAATTAATGAATTTAACCAAAATCGAAATTTGTTTTCATGAGACTTTCTTTTGACGTTTTCTTTTTAACAAAAATGTTTAACCTCATTTTACTCAGAAGTCGGATTATATTCGTAAATCTCAAAACAACGCCTACCATCAAAAATCCGTTGCACTTTTCGCCTAAGCGTTCTTCTTCATCAATCATAGCAAATACAGTTGATCATTCAAAAATGCACTGTAAAATACAAGCTTGTCTCTTTGTCGTTTTGCATGTTATTACTGTTTGATGTCATTAGCAAAATAGTTGAAAAAAAAATTCTTTAAAATAATTGACTTTTGCGTGTGTGTTCTCAAAATGTTTATAAAAAAATTGTTACGCTATCTAAACTATTGACTTTTAAAAAAAAAAAAAACTTCCTTAAACTTATTGTATTAAAACGCTTACAATAACTCTGCGCTCTGCTTTATGTATTCAATGAATGAAAGTCTGTAGTAACTTTAAGTGAAAAAAAAAACCGAAAAAGTACTAAAAATACTAACTGCCAAATGTCAATGGATTGTATTATAATGTTTTATGTTATATGGGAAATCTTTCATTTTGTATATTTTTAAGACTAACAAACCTTTTGCAGATATTCTAGGTTAATGAGTTAAGTTTAAGATTTATTTAATAATTAAAAAAATCAAGAAAAACAATAACCAAATTAATATCGTTATCAAACTAAAAATTCTAAATATTTATCATTTCGCATATGCACAACCAACAACAAAAAAATTAATCCACAAAAAAAATATATATATTGAAATCCCACCAAATCCCATACTTCAAAAACAAAAAAAAATGTTAAACGAAACAACAAAATTCCGGACAAAACAACAAACAAAATTGAATGCAAAATTACGTGTCACAGCATCCGGTAAATTGGCAAATATCAACAGATAGTACGCGTATGATTGGTCATATGATATTACGTAAATACTATGATGGTGAGGATATATTAGGCTTGAAGGTCACCGGCGGTCAACCGTTGCCCCACAGCGAGGGCTGCGGCGCTATCGTCGAGAAGGTCAAACGCGGTTCGGTGGCCGATCTTGAAGGTCATATACGACCAGGTAAAGACCATTAATTCACAATAATTTTCATTAACTCATATTAATCATGAAATTTCTTGTATTCTCTGTCTCCTGTCTCTGTCTCCGTCTCTGTTTTTCTCGCTCGTTCATTTCATCGCGTTTTTCACGTACACAAAATTCGAAAATCGCAATCAGGTGATGAGATTATCGAATGGAATGGCCGCAGTTTACATAATAAAAGTGCCGATGAAGTTTATGATATTATTGACGAAAGTCGTTTAGATGCACAAGTGGAATTGATTGTCTCACGCGCACTGGCGCCCTCGGGCGGTGGCAGCGGCGGCAGCAGTAGCGTGAGTCCCAGCAGCGTGTCAAGCAGCACGCGCAAAACATCAGCGAACTTTCCGCACGGCGCACTTGCCACCAGCATTGCTGGCAGCGCAGTCGTTAGCAGCGGCGGTCGTTATCTTCAGCGGAAAGGTACACAAGATTTATCTAGTGCTACAACTTAGTCAAATTTAGCTTAGTGTAATTGTAGTCAGACCTAACAAAGACATATCATGTACATACAGTTTTCATTCTAACAAAATATTCATTATGCTGCAATGTTGCCTTCAGCTTAACATCAGAAACTACAAATTATTTTGTTTGCGTTCGAAGTGATTCTTGCTTATTATTATTTAAAATTGATTTTGATTAATAACTTCAAGCTTAAAACTTACCTTCTTCAATTATCATTAATGCCTTTTTGCTTCTTGAACTAAGTTCGACAACAAATCCACTAAATTGTACAAAACTGTCTTGGCAGCTGTGTATGTCTAAAAAAACAAAACCGAAATGCTTTTAGTAATACAAAAAAAAAAAAAAGAAGACACCAAAATAGATATTAGGGACTCAAACAAAAACAAACACAATTACATTAAACATTTATACTTACACTTACATAAATTACACATTTGACTAATCAATTATTGTTTTATATCAAATAATATAAACTTCGCAAAAATTAGCGCCCGGCGTTGAGTCAATCGAAATACACCGTGACAAGCCGAGCGTACTTATCACATCGCCCGGCTCACCCGATTTACACGCAAGCAGCGGCACTGCAGGCAGTTTGCGTCACGGCGCAACGAATGTACGCCAAGGCGCCTACGGCGGTGCACAGCAACAACATCAGCATCAGCAGCAGCAACAGCATCATCAGCGATTGGGACCAAACACCAATTCGTCAACAGTTGCTGGTGCCAGTAATAATAACAACAACAACCACCACCAGCACCACCAGCAGCACCAGCAGCACCACCACAACAACGCTAACGCAAGTAATCAAAGCACAACGACGGCGGGCCACCATCAGTACTCGCAACATTGCCATCCGTCAGCGCCACCACCGTCATCGCACGCGCTACCGCATCCGCACGCACATCACACGCCCACGCACCATCATGGTGGCACGCCCGCCGCCGCCGGCATGGCCAGCGGCACGGGTGTCGGCGCCAGTGCGTCCATGGGTATGCTGCCGCACATGCCCATCGAGGGGCGTTTGCAGCTGAAATTGGGCTACGATCAGAACACGCTGCAACTGATCGTCACAATTGTCTGTGCGACCGGCTTGACATTACGCCAGAGCGGTGTTGGTCGCAATCCTTATGCAAAAGTAAGTCGTACACTGTCTTTTTTAACAACATGATTTGTGTTTTGACCTTCTGTTGAACCTGACCTTAGGTGTTCCTTCTGCCCGATCGCGGTACAAAATCAAAACGACGCACCAAAACATTGGCAAACACCTGCGAACCGCGTTGGGGTCAAACGTTTGTTTATTCGGGTCTGCGGCGTTGTGATCTCACCGGTCGCCTGCTGGAGGTATGTCGATTACTTTTCTTTCTTTCTCCTCATTTCATATTTATGACTTTCCGCATAGGTTACGCTCTGGGACTATGTGCGTTACGGTGCCAACGATTTCATCGGCGAAGTTGTCATTGACTTGGCTCATCACATACTCGACGATGAGGCCGAGTGGTATCAACTGCAACCGCATCAGGATACATCGTATCTCGTATGTCGTCACTCTCTTACATAAACTCTCTCTCTCTCTCTCTCTCTCTCTCTTACTATCCTTCTATTGTACTAATACTTATGTCAACGCGTTTCTACTATCTCGTGCTCTTGCGTTGAGATGATCGTTTTCAGTTGATATCTGTTGAACAAGTTTTAGTTGAAATTATTATTTTGTTTTATTGTTATATTTACTATAATGTGTATGGGTGCAGTTAATTGTTTCAAGATGTAGGGTATCGAATGTATGTGTATATCGTCAATATTCGTTATTAATGTGCTAATGAAACATTTATTTTTATATTTAAGTAACAAACTGTACTATTCAAAGTATTACAATCTTGATTCGGTTTCAGTAAACTGTTCAAAACCTTTGTAATGTTTTCAAGATGTTGTTTTGGGCTTTAAACCAATGATTTAAAATTGATCGATAAACTGTTGTCTCATGGATAAAGAATTTGTAATTGTTGCCGTCGAAGGTTTCAGCAATATAACAAATTCTTAATTAAATACTGTAGCTAAAAGAAAACATAATTTTTCGTTCGCTGCCAATAAGTAAAATCTTCCAACTTGGTTAAGAAGGGAAAAAGATTACACGAAAATTTGTTTAAATTTAAATTTGTTTTTTATGTTTCTTATAACTTTCCTAACTAATTGAGTACCCTTTAACTCCTGCAATAATTTCATATATCATATGTACTTTTATTTTTGTGTGTAACGTGTGTGCACCCCGCTAATTTCGTCACGACATGTGCTCGTTCGCTCGTACTACCTCGCAACTCCCTCTAATCACAAACTAACAAAAAAAATATTTCATGATGAAAAAACATTGTGTACAAAACTAAATTATTAAAAAAAAAAATCAGTTGCAACGCGATGAGGCAAGTGAAAGCGCAGACGCCATGATTCTGACACCAACAGATCATTTATCACCGCCGAGCACAACATCGCGACTCAGCGATTCAGATACAACATCTGAGTGTGACATCGATGGAATGACGCCCGGTCGCGATGGCGCTAGCGTATCGTCAATGGGCAGCTCAACCAGTCCGCCACTGCCAGAGGTAACAAACAAAAGCGAACAAAACAAACAAAACAAAAAGATAGAGATAAAGAAGAAACTAAAACTAAAATCCAAAATATTTCATAAAACAGAAAAATATTCAAATGTTTGGTATACAAAAACAAAAACAAAAGCAGACACTGCTGGCAACAACTTCAACTAAGCATACATAAACATACACATACACTTATTATTGTCACAGACACATCCGCACGCTCACACGTGTACATGAAAGGCACTTCAGCAAAGTCACACGCATCACAAACTCAACTACTCAACAACAGAACAAAACTCAATAACAAACCGCAGCAAAAAGAATTTTCATTTGTGCTATGAAAAACAGTTGGAAAAAAACTTTTTGCTGTAATTTTTTTTTTCTTTTTTGGCTTTTATTATTTTCTGTTCGTTGTTCCATTTTGTTCTTACATTCTGAGTGTCTACGTGTACGTTCTTTAATGTCATCTTCATCGTTCTTATCTTAACATTTTTCTAAATGCAAAAAGTTTCATTGAATATTAAACTTTCATAATTCATTTCACAATAGTTTCAACTGACATGTGTGTGATAATTTAATCTATATACTATGACTCATCAAGACATTTCCGAATGAGTTGAAATTTCGCATAGTGAATACTTTCTGCAAGTTCTCTTTAAAAGACATTTTTCCTCAGCCACCGTCCGGGTGGTTATCAGCTAGAATGTACAGATACATACATATGTATGTATACTAAACGCCATAACAAACAAAAAGTATGCTCTTAGAAATTCATTCATGAATGTTTGACAAAAATTCAAAACGACTGGAAATAATTAAAATAAGCCTAACTGATCGATAGTTGATAATTTACATTATCACATTACAGCTGATAAGAATTAAGGATTGATTCTGAACTTATGTAATATAAAATCGATAATTATCAAAATATCAGTGTATCTTTATTCATACTCATAAATGCTCTGATCATATCCATCCTCAATTCATTCTTTATCTATGATTTCAATGTGCGTTTGATGTTTGTGCATCCGAAAGTATTACAAGTAATAAATTTGACACCGGTACACTGAAATTTATATGTGCGCCATGCACGTCTGTCAAATGCACCACCTTTGATAGGCGTATGTCATATCAAGAGCGCTCGTAAAGTATGCACTTTTCTAACGAACAACAAAAATTTTCAGTGTACATATTATAAAGAGCACTTAGCTTATGTTATTTTGAAAATTGCCTGCAAGAAAACACAAGATCATAAAAACATATTCAATCAAAACTATGCACAAACATTTCATAAGGATAGTCAATTGACAAAAATTTGTATTCTAATAAATAAATTGATTTTAAATTTAATTTTTTTTTATTTTTGTTATTTAATCGATGTCGTGTGTAATTTTTTCTCTTCAAAGCCATGTAAAAAAAAAACAATTCTCTACTGAACTCTTAACTCTGCTATCTGCGATCTCAAATGTCTCTAACTCTACTCAAGACTGATGTGTACAATAATATTTCTTAAACTTGTTGTAATATATTCTTTCATGCGGTACAGGTTTTTAATAAACTGTCTTCTTAAGTCTCTATTGTGTGGTTTTTATAAAAAAAAAAAAGAAAACAACAATAATTAAAAAAAAATCAAACTAATCTCTTACAGGATTATAACTTATTTATTCTAATGTCTAAGTTTAGCTTTAAATAAATAATTAATCGTAAATATTTGGAATTAAAATATGCAAAAAAAAAATATTAAGTATAAAAGTCAAACTATCAACATAAATGAAAGAAAGAAAAAGAATATGAGAACACACCATAAGAAAACATAAAAAATAGCTAAAAAAATGTGTTTTAAAAGAAGCACAAAATTATTAATTTAATATCTTCTCAAATTTATATATACCGCACTTAAGCTCCACAACCAATAATTTTTTTTTTTCTCAGTGTACTTTCTGCATGCTTAAACCTGTCTCAGCAGTGCTTGTTACCGCTTTTCAGTTCGCTTAATGTCCAGCTTTGCATTTTAGTTATACATATATATATTATTATTTTTTAAACTGCACATACAAAAACCAACCTCTCCAAAAAGAACAATTAAAAAACCCTAATAGTACACAAAATACAAAATCGCAAGCAACACTTAAAAAATGTACGAACCCTTAAATAGAACCACAACACTGTCAAAAATGTCCCGCAATGATGAAGAAAATAACTGATTTTATGTTCAACTTGTGTACTCTTTGGTTATGTTCATATGTACATTTTGTCTTTCTCTATCTCTCCTTCTTTCTTGTTCTCTTTTTATGCCAATTTTTTGCTCTCAATATTCGAAATTAACCGTTAACCACCCATCCAAACGTTAATGAACTGTGCCAACTTGTTCGTTGATATCCAAAAACAATCAAAATCACACAAAATCACAAAACCTCCAAATCATTGGATGCAATACAACTCGTTGCGTTGATGCAGATTGATCTAAATGAACGTCGATCACGACGTGATATGTCACCACAGGGTCGCAAGCGAGTTGCCGGTATGGTGGCACGTGACTATCGTACGATATCTGGCATCGGACAAAGTTATCACAATCAGGTTTGCAAACAACACAAAAACAAAAATCAAATATATAAATTATTGCAATTCTAAGAGTTCTTAGGGTTATAAGTTATTTATTCCAAATCATAGATGCTGAAGTACTTTTTTGGTTTTTAATGAAAAAGTCGACTTGTTTTGTAGAGAAATTAATCAGACAGTATCTTAACAGAAAATCTCTACCGATATTGCAAATTTATGCGTCATCAGTAACTTCGGATGGGTTTTGGTCAATCGTACAAGTTTGGATTAAAAAAATATACAGTTTCTTAAATATTAGTTCCAAAATGAAAAACCGGGCTTACATGCACATTCATATTATCGCTGAAATGATTTTATTCCAACTTTTCATTATTAAAACAATAATCTTAATATTTATTTGATAGCGCCTATGATCCAAGCCTCACATCATCGTCAGTTAAGCAAAGCCTTTTTAATACACGCCTTATGCTTGCAACACCCTTTAGTGATATTGGCTAAGCCACCATTACTTAGTTTAGAACCAACAACAAATCAAACCATAACCAAATATAGAACACAAACTCAAATACCTCAATTAACTACCACTTAATAAAGCCTTGATCAGCTACAACCAGCAAACGCAGTTGCCACGCCAATAAACTCTGTAAAATACCGCCTTAAATGATAATAACTCTTTGCCGAAGTTTTCGCACTTTCATTCTTTGTGATAACATAAATGTATTTTGTTTAATTATATAAACTATTTTGTTAGAGATTAATGAAATTTCCAATGACGTTTAAACATATTTCTATCTTTTCAACTATCTAAATGTTTTCAGTAGAATTTGAAGTAAAACTAAGTAATTTGCCTGAAAGTCAAACATGAAAAGTTACAACAAAAAAAAAAATAATAATAATACAAAAATCCGCAACACTAAAAAAGTAAACAGGAAAAGCCTAAACGCACTAAAAAATATCATCAAACCAGCATAAAATATGAGAATATTTTACCATATGAATATTAACATATGAACACAATTGCTCTCACACACACTTTAGGCCTCCGCATCGGGTAGTTACTATCGACGGGGTGCCGGCGGCAATGGCATTGGACCCGCTACTGGTCCCGGTGGCATGAGCTTGAGTCAGCGTAGCCACTCGGCCGCACCCAGCGACAATTATCACAGCGGCGCCGGCGTGGGCGGTCATCACAGCAACACCAGCTACGGTTATCGCAGCAGCAGTCCACGACGTGGCTCACTATCGCCGCCTGACGATCGTTATATAGACTATCCAGTTCTTCCAATTCATGGTTCGCCTAGTGCGGCCGCAACAGGCGCCTACGCAAGCGGTGTCCAGGGCCCGAATTCATTAGGCGGCCCTATCGGACCGCCAGGCATTGGCATCAGCGGCGTGAGCGCAGGTGTAGCCAATTCGCAGCAGCAACGCTTTCAATCGCGTTCAGCAACTGCGACGCCAACCGGTTCGCCAAAGAAGCGACAACTGCCACAGGTTTGTTGCGCTCACCGACAAATTGAAATGCCTAGAAAATTCCATTAAAATATTGTTTGTCCAACAGGTGCCACAAACATCGCGCAGCGCCATGCTACGTGATCGGCTCGGCCAGGATTTTGACGAGCGTCTGGCGAGCACTAGCGGCGGTCGTTTTGGCCGACATCGTACACGCCAGCCGCACCATCAAGCTACATATCGCAGCACTGGCATGGGCGGCTGGGAGCGTCATTACACGGGTCTCTCCGACAGTGATCTACACTCAATGGAATCACGCATGCGGCCTCGTCACTCTCTCTCACCAGACAAAGACTTCATGGGCGAGTTCGGTGACTCGGATATGGAATCCGTTGTGAGTGTTACTTCAAGTGCTTTCTCAACGCAGTCAGAACGACCACGTGGCTCACGTGGCTTGAGGTGAGTAGATGTTCTCAAATATTCTGGTCACTCAAACAGTACGTGTGAGTGACTAAAATAGTATGTGTGTGTGTGTGCCTCTTGGAATGTCTGTGCTTTCGTGTGTATTTGACTTGCAATCACTATAGTGACTTATTAAAAAATATATATATTAAAATAAAAATTAATTAAAAACTAATCAAAATCCTGGGTTAATTGGTTGAAAAGCACCACAAACGTACAACAATTACACCAAAAAAAAAAAAAAACGAAAACAGAATTGGTCACAGTATTTTCTAAAAAGAAATTCAATAATTAGGCTGCAATCAGCGTTGGGTTAATAAGATTACCGTTAAATAAAAATACTAAATATGCAAATTCAACACAAAATTGCCGCAAAAAAATAAAACAAAAAACACAAAATCAAAAATTTACAGCGCAACATTTTATTTCAAAATAAATTTTTTTTTATTGTTTCAAACAATCAAAACTAAACAAAAAAAACACAAAAAACAATACAAAAATGCTCGTCGGCGCTTCTTTTGTGTTCAATGCTTTTTTGCGTTCATCAACAATCAAACACAAACACACTAAACTCACCATGAATCAACAACAACACTAATAACAACACCGGCGTTACTCAACTTAACACGACCAAACGGACGCCATCGTTGCAAATCGCTAAACGCTCATCATGAACTATCATCGAAACATAACCGCTTCATACAAACAATGAAATATAATTTTCGATTTTGCCTTTCTTTATTTTTTAATAAAATTTTTAAAAATTATTCCTTAAAAAAATAAAAAATAAAAACTTCTGTACATATAAACAAAACGTTAATCGCAACACCTTGCATGTGCAATGGAATTAAACAACAATAACAACACTTAAACCACAATAACACCGCCACCATCAACAACAACAACAACAACAACAACAACATTTACTCAACAACTTTAACTGCAACAAATGAAAATAACAGTAGCTTCCCACGCGATTGGCGCAATCTTTTTGGCGTACGTAATCACAGCTTCTTCAATGGTGGTGACGTCACCACCGGCCTCATCATAACCAACGGCGGCGGCCATCATTACCGCAGCGCTGCAGCACAACCACGCGGCTGTTTTGAACGTTTTCGCGCCAATACCATCGAAGTAGACGATTGCGATTATTTGCCACACTGCACTGGTGGCACAAACGGCAATCAATCAATGAGCAGCGCCACTCAGCAAATGCTGCTGCTGGAACAGCTTGAACAATTGCAGCAATTGGCGGCGTTGGCTGCTGCGGACTCTCCACCGAACAGCGCAACGCTAACGACAAATACACAACAAGCACATACACTGCCAACTCATACATTGATGGTGACCGACAATAGCGGCGAACTGGTCGAGCAATTCTTCGTTGAGCCAGCGACGGCTGTCACCGAGGATATGCTGCTCGATGCTGTTGCCGCCGAGCATCCCACGTCAACGATTACGTCCAGTCTGCAGCACACAAATGCCGCACAACAACAACAACAACAACTACAACTACAACAACATGAACAATCATTGCCACATACAATACCGCCACCAGCAACTGGTTCAACACATTCGCATTCGCATATGCATCCTCATTCACTACCGCATCAACAAACGCATTATTATGCGCACTCTCATCCGCATTATTATCCTTCACATATGCTGCCTACTGCATTCAATGGCCTGCATTTTCCTGAGTTCCTCACACATGCTGCCGACTTCTCACACCTGCCCGAGCACATGTTCCGACGCAACGGCCGCAACTTAAGCAGCGGTAGCGCTGGCGCTGGCGGCGGCAGTTACGGTTACAGCACCACCGGCGGTTATAATTTTATGGAACAGCTGCCAAGCTATGAACAATTTAAGCGCATCACATCGCCCGTGATGAGCTTCTTTCGAACGCGTACAACCGCTAGTGGTGGTGGCTCACCGCCGCCGCCACACGCACACGAACATGCGCACACGGTGTCCTCGTCGCCCTCGTCGTATGTCGGCTATGTGCGCGATCACTATGACAATACATGCAGTCACTGCCAGAACGGCAGTCAACCTGTCGTACTCTCTACGAACACGGCGCTTGCCACGCCCGGCCTGGCAATTGGCGCTTGCGCTGATCCCTACTGCCTGGCTGATGCGCATCCCCATCCACAGCACCACCCGATCGCGTACCCATATACGGCAGAACAATTGTTACGTCGTCCCTCGCTTTCGATGTTTCAGCCGGTATCGGAACCATCGCTGCCCACCATGGATCCGGCAATGTGTGGCGAATGTGTGGATCAGCATTTCGTTGGTGGCTTAACAGGGCCACAGATCGATTTGGGCGTTGTGCCCACTTATCATGTACACACTCCCACACCGACAGCGCACAAAAAATCAAAATCACAATTGGCGCCGCCGCCACCCCTGCCAACGCAGTCGGTGTTGCGTCTATCACGGCAATTGAGCGAAGATGCGCTCATCACAGCCATACCCATCGCCGAATCAAAGGCTGGCCAGCCGACATCCATATTGAAGAAACCGCGTAGTGGTGTACAGACCGGCGGGCCGCGTAACTCACTTGATCGTCGAAAAATGTTCCATCAGGAGGGACAGTCTCGTTCGCTCGATTACGATGATCTGCATGCGAAAAGTTGGGGACGTCGGCGTATACGCTACGAGGACGAAGTCTATTTAACGCCGACGGAGGAACTCTCGCGTCGCTATGGCTCTGAAACAAATATACGTCAATCATACATGGGCGCCAATGTCGATGCCTCGAATCCCCTCAGTCACTCCCATTTTCTCGTCACAGACGATAAGATTGTGACTATCACTTATGACTCAGATGTCGGTTGGACCCGTCGCGGTGTTGCGCCATCGCTCTTTCGTGATTCACGACGTCGCGGCGTTTACAATGCCGACGCACGTAATCATATGTCACTCGATCTGCAACGCACTAGCCAGCAGAAATTGTATGGCCCCGCACAGCCGTACTTAAAGCGACGGCGCAATTTACCGCATCCACCAAGCGCACAGAATGCACATAACTTTTCGCCCGTCGAAACGCACGAGGCTGGCGATCATTCAATGTATGATCCCTCGCAGCAACAGCTGCATTCGTCAGCAGCACTGCCATCGCATGGTGGTGCAGCACAATTACATAATGGCGAACGACCTGGTCCCGTGGGCATGTCGAAACGTGGCCATTTACATCCCTCTTCCTCGTCCACACCCTCAGCCCGTACACAACAGCAACACCAACAACAACAACACCAACACGAATCCGGTAGCGATCGCAGTAATCTCGTCAGTATTAATGATCAACCGGAGTACTTTGAGTACTACGATGATGAAGATCGTGACGTCAATTATGGCGGCAGTCGCCGGAGTCATAACACAACAACAACAGCGCAACACAATGCAAGTAGTGGTAGTGGCAATCAGACAATCGCTGATCGCAGTAGTGGCAATTATATAACCAACAACAATAGTAGTTTTAGTAGTAGTGTTAGGCAAAAAGGGAAAGAAGTTATGGCAACGAATATGGAATTGCAACAGCAACAACAACAACAGACGAAATCTAGTAGTGGGAGTGGTAGTGGTGGTGGTGCATCTTCTACTGCTGCTGCTGGTAATGTCGTCGTCGGTAGTAATAATGCTAATAATGCTTCTTCTTCCTCTTTTGCAAATCCCCCACATCATGGTGTCGCTACAACAACAACAACTACTATAAATACGAATACAACAACAACAACAATAACTTCATCACCCAACAAACGTGCCTCATTGAAACATACAACAACAAATGACATTACGCTTGACGGTACAACAACAACAACTCAATCCATACAACCATCCACAAATCTCACAACAACAACCACTTCATCATCGAATGCAAACGCAACGGCGATGACGGCAACTTCCACAACAACAACAACAACAACGACAAATGCTACAACAACTGCCACAACAACAAATAATACTGATCCAAATGCAACAACGGATGCTGATGCGGATGCCGATGCCGCACTCGATGTCATCGATTGGGATGCAATCGACGCCATGTTGGATGATGATTTCAGTGAATATGATAAAGATAAAAATGGTGCTGAGGAGACAAAGAAGGACGATGCAAATTTCAGCCAAAGTGTCGATGAGAAAGTTGGTAAGTTCTCTGCTCATGATCATGACTAGAACTAAACTTCTCTTCAATATGATTCTTCATAACTTACTTATATAACCTCTTCTCTTGACACTCATATCCCGATTTATTTTTCTGTCTTTCACCTTAACACAGACGGGAGTCTATCGGACACGACAACTGATCGCAAAAAAGGTACCGTGGACCAAGAACGTTCACCAAAGAGCACAAGCGGCATGGGTAAAAAATCAAATTCCACATCGCAACTATCGGCAACAGGTGAGTTCAAAGTTTTATTTCAGTTCTACGTTTTGTTCATGTTCGAATTTAAATCAAAGCGATTTGTCAATAATCGAGACATAATCTTAAAATCGCTTCAAAGTAATTTGCAAAGCATTCAACAACTAACAACATACAAAACTCATTTGATAAACAAAAATAAAATTAATACATCATTTTGCGTAAAATCTTGAGCATTTTATTCCATATACGTTTTATCATAATTTTCGAAAATTTGTTTACTGAATTCAAAATTTTTAAGTTTTTTTTTTTTTTTTAATTCTATTCAACGGTCGATTCATGCCAACACTTAGAATTAAGCAAACCATTTTTTTTTATATATACTAACAAAACCGAAAAAAACTAATATCTAACATCATTGTCGATATTATACGAAAAAAAATCAAAAAAAAAAATCAAAGGTCGTAAAAGACGTATGGGCTTTGGAAAGAAGGGTAAGAACTCATTTACGGTGCATCGCAGTGAAGAAGTTCTGCCAGGTGAGATACGCGGGGCGCTCTCGCGAGGTTCGTCTTCGGAAGCCGATGGCGGCGAAGCGTTCGCTGATGGCGCTGGTGGGGACAGGTTCGCAATAAGTTCTTCTTTCTACTATTTCATTTTCCAAATTTTTTAGTTTACTTTCAATTGTTTTTTCTTTTTATATTATTTGTTTATCTTCTTTTTTTTATTGTTTTTATATTACTTACAACAAAGCAAAGTTTTAACAAAGATGATAAACATTAGTAATTAAGCACAAAAAAAAATGGTATTACAAAAGTTAAGTTTATTTTGCGAAAGCTTTTATGTGCCCCCCAATTCGTTTTAAGAAACACTGAACTCATGCCACAAACGTGCCATAACTGGCCTTTTAACTTTTAAGACCCTCAGTCCCCGACTGTTTTAAAGCGCTTTACACTCCAAAGTCACTTTTTCAGCTATTCAATTGCCGCTGAGCTCTCGCGCGCTTTTCTGGCATGTTAAGCAATTTGCCATTTCTCGAAGGCAATCATTTTGATTGATTTTTCTTTTTTTCAAACGCTTTTTTATTTCATTTCAACCCTACTCTTAAGTTAACTGCCACTCTCGTGTTCCCCCGCCTGTATTATTTAAGCTTTCATATAGAAAAAGAAGATGTTTAACTTAAGACAAAAACAAAAAGTTACAGCTGAAAATATACAAAGAAACAAACTCCAAAGTCGATACGTATTTTTAGGCTTCATTTGACAAAACAAACTGATAAATTTCCACATTTTGTTAACCGGAAGTGAAGTGAAAGCACCTCATGCAAAGAGCTTTTTAGCGCTGCAGTTCTCTTTCTGGCGTACGCATGACCAGTTGGAAAAATGTCGCACGGCGAAAGCTTTTTGTACATGAGCCTGCCAACTCAATAATCATTTTCTTTATTATGTATGCTTGTTTATTTTCTTTTCGAAGTGCTGAAGAAAAAAAATAAAAAAACAACGAAAATTATAATTATTTTCGTATTTCATTTACCGTAGTTAACTAACAGCAATTTACAAAACGTGTTCTGACATTTTTTTTAATTTTCTTTACATTACTACTTATAAAATATACAAAATACACAAATTATTTTAGAAATTATGTTTGAACTTGCATGCCTTTTGTATTAGAAGTTAATTCTTTTAAAAAAAATATTGATAACAAAGAAACAAAACAAAAAAATGCAAAATGATTTAAAACACAGTTTATTACAGCAGAAAACACACGGTAAGCGTTTATATCTTTTTTTTATTTTCTAACAACAAGCAAGCATTGTAGACTCTTCACCACTGCCCGCAAATTTTAAAATAAAACAAAAGCATTGAATCCAATTCGTCTCAATAATCGCTGACAAAAAATATGTTAAAAAAAACCAAACACACGTGTACTTCATGCTCAAAATAATAAACTACAACGAAATGAAAAAAACCAACAAAACAAAAATAAATAATATTAATAAAAAAAAAATTTTAAAGTATCGACAAAAAAATATATTTGCCGATATTTGGACAGTTTATCTCTTTATTCAGTACGCCAACACTTGACTCACAGATGGCGTAAGGCCGCGTGCTAAAACAAGATTTTATACGGAATTAATTTATTTGACTTTAACAAATGCATGAGCCTTTCAATTTTCACATCAAGCTAATGTTTATCATCTCAGTCTTTTATAAAATTTTTTTTGTTTTTAACTATCTTCTTTTTAATATATACAGGGAGACAATAGAAAGCAACTTACAACACCGAAATTAACTCAAATTCAAAAAACACACACAATTAGGTTTGACCTTAGTTGAGCACAAAAATAAATAAGATGGGAAAAGACAATCTTTACGAAATTCGAAAGAACGAATAATAAGAAAAAGCGTAAAAAATATTGTAAAAAGATGAAACGAGAATTGAACTAAGGTTAAAACCGCACAATGAAACAAGTTGAGTGTGATATATTGCACTCAAAATACACTGAAAATAAGAAACAAATAAAATATTCTACAATTATGTAAGAATACAAATCTGTCAGCTTACGCCACAAAATGTTCAATGTACGAGAATATTGTCTGTTCAGAAATTTAATTTGTTTTCTTGTTTAATACATAATTTTTTAGTGTTTTTTTTTGTTTGTTTTTTTTTGTTCAAATAGTTGCTTTATTTCGCTTTATATTTTTGCGCTTTTAAGACTGTTTTTTGTTAATTAATGTTCAAAAACTGCAGAATCCTTATCTTATAAAATGCAGTCTTTTTTTTTTGATTTTTTTTTTCTTTATACTCTTGTTGTAAATTTTGGTTCCCCCTTGGCTCGCCAGCGGTGTTTAAAAGCGCGTCTCATGTTACGAACGTCATCAAATCATATAGAGCAAAGCAAAAATTATGCAAAAGTGATAACAAAAATGCTTCAAAATAATTTTTAATGCAAAATTAAAATTTGTCTCTCACTACTTTTTTGTCTTCTTATTTTTCATTATATATTTTTGTAAAATTTCTGTATTTTGTATGTGCCATTTCGACAGACCAATATCAGGCACAGTACTCTCCTAGTTCCACCTCGACCCAATATCATCATTCCACCACAAGTACAACAACCATACATCATCAGCGGCAGTCGCGAGGTTCGGCGGGCAGCATACAAAGGTCCGTTGAGGTGCCACCGTCTGCATCGTCGACCCAATATCGCGCCGGCAGTATACATTCGATATCAAGCTCCGAAGGTTCATCGTAAGTTTCTAGACGTCTGAGTCAATCGACCGATTTAATTAACAAATTGTCGCTCGATCGCTTGTTTCGCTTGCTCGATCGTTGTCTCACTCACTCTCTACCTCTCTCTTTGTCTCTCTCTCTCTTTCTTCATTTAACCACACTATCTCTGTCAATAAGTCAGTCTGCTTCGCTCTGAAATACCTACCCAATCAATAAGATTTTATACTGATTCTATATAACATAAAATGCAGAATTTCTCATGTTGTAACGCCTAATACGCTATATTTTTCATTCCAAGTAAATCTTTGTACTCTATTTCTGCGTCTATCTATCTTGCTCTCTTTCTGCCTCCTTTGTCCTTTCTCTGCAACTCTATTATTGTGTCTATATTTTATTTTTTCCTGCCGCTTCCATCGCTCTTTCTGTTTGTGTGTGCCTGGTTGTGCCTCTCTGCTAGTCCTCGGTTCTATCGAGTCAGTCTAGCCTGCTTTCCAAATTTTCCAAAAATCTTGATGTGTTCTTATTTTAAATTCTACTAAGTTCCTTATGTGTTTTTCTATCTGTAAAAATATGTTTTTCTAAATGTCTGTAACGAATGATTTCATTAATTATTTTAAATTTATTGTAAATTATATGTGAAAACTGTATATATAAATCTAAGATAGGAATTTAAAACAGTTAAGAACAGAAATCTTACATAAATGTTGTGAAAGGAATAATCTATCTTTTATTTTAAACTATCGATATCAGCAAAATGTATTCTTTAAACAATCCTTAACCTATTGATCTCGGAGAAATAATACCATATAAATTCAAAAGATTTCTTTAAAAAAATGCCTTAGGAGCTTTTACTATTAAATTCAAGCTATTTAAAAAACAAAGAAAAACAGCTTGAAGAGATCTTTAGAAATGTGCATGATTAACATTACTAAAAGCGTCACACCAAAAATCTTATGCAATTTGTTGTTTTTTATAGACTTAATAAGAAATTACAAAATTTCTTTGCATGTCACGCTCAATGAACCACAAAATTACCAAAGATACACTATACACACATGCATACTGTCCAACACACATACTTGTACACCATTTTAGCTAAAAAGTTTCCACACCAACACGAACTCAAACCAACAAAAACCAGCAAAGAAAAACTGTCGTCTTTCTATACTCCCTGTGTATAAAAAAAAAATTATTTCAAATTTTTTACTTTTATTTGTTGTAAATGGTAAATCAATATTTTTAATTTTTGCCTGCACCTTAAAGTATGCAGTGATTAACTATATATCTCATTTTCATCACCAACACTAAATTATAAAAAACAACAACCACAACAAAATAGATTTTCACCTTCGCTACGAATGAACGACGGTCAACTGTCAGAGTTCATTGACGGTCTTGGGCCCGGACAGCTAGTGGGGCGCCAAGTGTTAGGTGCGCCCTCGCTGGGTGACATACAATTGTCGATGTGCCATCAAAAGGGTTTCCTAGAAGTAGAAGTTATAAGAGCCAGAGGTCTACAAGTAAGTATTATGCAAGACTCGTTACCCAAAATACAATAAAACGAATTCAATGCTTCCCAATAACAGCAAAAGCCAACGTCGAAAATGTTACCGGCGCCATATGTAAAAGTCTACTTGGTTTCGGGCAAAAAGTGTATTGATAAAATGAAGACATCGACAGCACGCCGTACACTCGATCCGCTCTATCAGCAACAGTTGGTATTCAAACAGTCCTACCAGGGATGCATACTGCAAGTGAGTGGCATGCGCGTATAAAATGAATTGATCTTCAATCTGATGTATTCTATTTTACATTACAGGTCACTGTTTGGGGTGATTATGGCCGCATCGAGAAGAAAGTCTTCATGGGTGTTGCACAGATAATGCTTGACGATCTGAATCTGTCGAATATCGTCATCGGCTGGTACAAGCTCTTTGGCACAACATCACTGGTCAGTTGTCCTACTAATTTAGGTTTAGGCTCTAGGCGTTCATCACTAGCATCTCTTGATTCACTTAAACTCTAAAAATGAACAAAACAAATTGTATGAATATATGTAAAAAAGATAAAACAAAGGAAAAAACTATTACCAAGTTGAATCGAATAAGCCAATTACAATAATTAGACAGTAACATAGTTCATGAAATATCCTTTTTCATAGCAAGTTTCGCGCCACAAAACAAACAAACTCAAATAGTAGATTTTTGCTAAGCTAGTTCAGCTAAAATTCTAATGTTAATTTGTAAATTCACATTTGTAATAAACCAAAAAAAAATTATACAAAAAAAAAATGTTCAAATTCGTCAAACAAACACAAAACTAAAAATATATTTAAAAATTTGATTTGTATTGTTGGAAATTTTTTGCCTCTTGTATTGCTTTATTTGATACGCTCTAGATACCATTATCAAGCAAATAATTGAGTATTAATCAAAAGTTAACACACATACTCCAACACAAATTCACATACACATATTCTCACACACACACATGCATAACCACTTAGTTACACGTTGTGTATTTAGTATTAAAACACGCTTGGCAAAGTTAAAGTTTAAACTGTACAAATAAATAAACCAAAAAAAAAAGAAACAAAAAATATAAAAATATATCTGAAAACCCCATTCGGCGTAAATCACAGAAAAAAAGTATCCAATGTATTTAGTACAAGTACAACAACAACAAAATATAATTACAACAACAACTAAATTCTATAATCACCAATTTCACCGTTTCAAACGTTTTTGGCATAGAATTCTACTTCAACGTAGTTTGCATAGACTCGATTTACTCATATAGGTATGTTCTTCTATCCAACAAACACTTTTTCCCCCTCTATACTCTACTGTACTACTAATATACAACTTTTTCATTTTTTTGAAACTAAAACAGTTTCGAGTGTATTTTTGTTTAATTTGTTCTTTGATTTGAATGCCATTTTTGAGCTATAGTTTGTTTTCATTATTTCAACATTATATAAGCATATTCGGCTGCCATGTTAAAGCACGGCTGCCGCCCTAAGATGTTTTTTTCACGGTCTCTGTATGTTACACAGGGCGCATGTGTATCTTGCGTGTGGTTCTATGTAACATATACCAGGAACTGAAGATTACCTTCTAAATGGGCATTGTTGATAGAGACACGTAATTCAATTTACGTTTGCATAATATGGTTATGAAATAGTTCTTGTCTCTATTAAGAAACATAATTTTACCTCAATACGATTTTAATTTTGATTTGTTGCGATTTAATTCGAAGCCAACTCGTTTTTTGTTAAAACTCTTCATGCTTTTATTATACTAAACTTTTTGATTGTTGCATGCAAATTTTTATTTTTTAGTTATATTTTGAATTACATCGTTTCTTTCTATATTCTTCTATAATCACAATTGAACATTTACCTGTAGATTTTTCGTAGTTTTTAAATCTGTAAATAATCAAGCTCCATAACTGACACAGATTCGTAGCATTAGTTTTTAAATACCCGCGCCTCAATTTAAATCTACATTTAAATTTAATTGAAAGAAAAATTATTAAATTACATTGCAAATAAAATGGCTTTTCTCATGATTAGTAGAAATCAAAACATCAACTTTAATAAGTAAAGATAGAAGAAGTTAGCTAAAACTTAGCGCTAAATATAATTTTTCAACAAAAATGTAATTTTTGTACGAAATAAAACACTTAAAAGCACCTGATTAACACACAGGGCCGTCCGATTGTCTATGGCAGCGAATCTGTCATATTGGAGGAGGAGGGTGAATAACATATTTTTAAAACGGCAAAAGCAAAACCAAAACACGTCAAGCACAAACCCGAAACGATCACACTTAAATTCAATATTAAAACATATTTTTGTATAAAAATCAAATTGTAAGTTGAAAAGAATCACAATTATTTTAAAAAAGAATGCTTTTAGTTTCAAAGTAAGAAAGCTAGAAACGCCATTTTATTTCCAGTGTTAACTAATTTACAAAGCGCCTATTAAAACCACAATTATGTCATTTGTTAAGTAACTAACACATTTATTTTTAGCAATATTATTGATCGATTTAAGTCATTAAAATGTTACTAACATTGATCACGATTTGACTTTGCAGTAACCTTTACAGAGAGCTGTCAGTCAGGCAGCCAAATAATACAAGAGCCTAGACGTGAGCACACGCCGCGTATCTGGTATAGGACGCTGAAATGATTTTGGATTGAACGAGTGGGCGTGAAATAGCAGCAATCACATTGCGAACTTGGTTGGTTTAAGGCGATTTTGACAAGAGAAACTCTAATAATCTGCGGACAGACTGCGATTTAAATTGATTTATATATATATATATATAATAAAAAATGAGAAGTTCTGACAATGTTAATGATGATGGTTATGAGAATCGTGAATTGTAAGTCATGAAAAACAATGCATTTAATAACACAAACCAACAAATGAACAAAAATCTAATGAAAAAACACGATTATTAGCAACAGTGTTGTAAAATATTTAAAAGCAGAAAGCAAGTAAAGTAAAAAAGTTGAAAGTAACAAAAAACAACAACAAACAAGTAAAAAAATTAAAAAAACAAATATTTTATTAAGACCATTATTTACTTCGTAATATTATCTAATTAATCTAATTTACAAATAAGTATTTAAAACTAGCGAACAAAAAAAAAAAAAAAAAACAAAAAAAATAAAAGAATAAATGAGCATTGAAAGTTACAGTAAGCGAAACTTTATGCAAACATGATTGATGATACATGAAAACAAAATGAAGATTAATTAAAAAACTTATAATGTTAGTTCTTATGTATTTAATATCTAAGCAAAAACAGACCACTTAACTTTAATGAAAGATGCAAAACAAAAAAATAAGTAACAAAAATTTAAACAAAGGCAAACAATAACAACACGAATGAAAATATTTATTATTCGAAACTGAATTACGAAAATTTTGCGATTACACTCGAGTAGTTACTGACTATAAACTTTACTGTAAATAATTAAACAAATTTAAGTGAAAAACAACTTTTTTTGTAAAGAAAACACGAAAAAAAATAAAAACAGAAAAGTCTTCAACTGATTTAAAATATTAAAATTGTTTACATATAAATAAATAAATTGTTGCTAGCTGCAGTTTTATAATATTTGTTGATAAATTTTCAAATTAAAAGATTTAAACCAATTGTTTTTTTTTTTTTTGGTTTCAGAAACTTTAAAATGATTTTATATATTTTAGGAAATATACATTTTTTGTTTGTCAACGGAACGATAGAATGCTTTTACAAAAATTCTACAAAAACCCCAAAATGTTTGAATTTCTGTCAAAGCTTTGCTTGAATTGATTGATGTCCCAACAGATGCTTTCTTTACCACAGAAGACATGTGTAGAAAATATATTGCTTTTTGTTTATTCTTGGCGGATTTTATTACTTTTTTCTTTTTATACCCTTTACATACTGTACCAGGGTATATTGTGTTTGTTCAAAATAAATTCGTTTGAGATGCGAACAACTCTTCTCAACTGATGGTTCAATTATTTAAATTTAATTTCTTCTTAAGTGAACTTTTTGATTTGATTTTTCCATTTGGCTAAATTTTGTTAAATTATTTTAGTTATTGTAGTTGTATTAAGATTTCTTAGTTTCTTTCTCCTTCTTTGCCAACATCTATATTAATTTTTTTACTTAAAAATGTTTTTAACGAAAATTTTATTGTAATTATTTCAACCTATTATCATTAAAATTTTAGCATAGAATTATCACAAATTAAAACCAAACATAAAAATAATAATAGTTCGCATCAAAAAAGTACCTAACAAAAAAAATAAAAAAAAAAATAGTATGAGCTGTAAAAATGTTACCTGCTTGCAAAAAAAAAACATAAAACATTATACAAAAAATTTACAAAAATGAAAATTAATATAATCGAAAAAAAAACATTAAAAAGAAACAAACATTTTGCGAACCGTGAAACATTTTCAGTTGATGATTGCATGCAAACGATTGCTTGAGTAAATGTCAGAATTAGTGCATTTAAATGGGCGAACACAAAAGCTAAAAACATATCATGCAAATTATTAGAAAATATATCTGTTAACGCTACTCATACATACATACATATATACTGAACAAAACTGCAAGAATTCTTTTCATAAGATACTTTTTTCTCCTTCAAATAACAATAAAAAAAATATCTACGAGAAATTTATAGCTTAAAATTAAAAAAAAAAAAACGAATCTATATCCAATAACGGTTTTCTTCAGCAATAAAAACGCACAAATAAACTATAAAAACAAAAAATACTAATGTATGTTTGAAGTAGGTAAAGTAACTTTTGTATGTACGATCTAAATAAATAGTGACGATAAACTATTAAGAAAAAAAAGGTATATATACATATGTATTTAGCAGCGCAGCATAAGAGACATCTTGTTTAGTAGTCAAATGATTAGTGACGGTACAAAGACTAGAGCAACAAGAATAAAAATACGCAGAGGACAAACAAGAAGTCAACCAGAATCAACTTCAAAGGAACCGTGCACACATTTTGGGCGGCCAGAATAAAGATGTGTCCTTGTGCACATTAGCAGTTGAGGCATTTTTCTTGATTTTGTCAACCTTTTTCCGTCCGTTATGCATCAGCTTGCGTTTTGATCATTGTCCTGCATTAATAGGCGATTCATCCATCCATCAACCAATACAAATATGAATACAATACAAAACACACTATTAACAAAGCAGTAAATAACTAAATAGAAATCCGTTTGGAATGCACTAAAAATGACATTTTTCATGAAAATAGATTTTTTTTCTTGAACTTAGCTTCAAGAGATTCAGCTTAAAACGTACGAAGAGAAAAGAATCATTGAGGTTTCCAAGTGATTAAATATTAATTCAAAACTATAAAACTTTAAAGTTTTTATTTCTTTCATTTCTGTTTTCATAACAAAAAACAGTGTTTGTATTATGTGAAAAAAAAAATTTATAATAACAAATAGAAAATAAATAAATAAAAAAATAAAACAGTTTAAAGAATTTATAATTAAAAAGAGATGAAAGAAAAAAATAATTCTAACAAAAGGAATCAAGAAAGAGAATGAAAATAAAAAAAACTACATTTATTAAGTCCAAAAAAAAATTTATTAAGAACACATTTTTCTTATCAAGAGTTCTCAAATCTGAGAGCAAACATTAACAAAACAAAATAAAGAACAAACGGCTTGAAAAAAGTAACAAAAACAGTAAAAGCAAATACAAAAACATATGCTTCTTTCAGGTTTAGACAGAAAACCACTTTAAAAATTTTGACATGATAAAAAATGATTAAATGTTCTTCAACATTTATGATGACGGTTTTTGTGCAAACCTGTGCAAAGTTAAAATTGATAGCAACTTACACAAACAAACAAAAAAAAAAGAAAACAAAACACACACAAACATAAGAATGTTTCTATATACAATATCATTTATTGCAAGATTATTAATAAAATAAATAAATAATTAAAGATACAAAATTTAACAAAAAACAAACAGATAAATAATAATAAAAATACGATTGTATTTTAATGTCTCGACAACAATCGAACGTCGAGAAACGACAATAAACTGTGAAAAATATGTAAAAAGTAACAAACAAAAAATATATTATTAACAAGACAAAAACAAAAATATGATGAAGAAGATAATGAGAGAAAAAAGGAATCAATGATAAAAACACTTCAAATTGTGTAAACCTATTAAATGAAAAGATCTATAAACAAAAGATATTAAAAAGATATTATTGAATAAAAAAATCGTTTTCTAATAAAAAATAAGTGTGTTTTCTTTAAAGAATGTAGTGACGCGGTGTTTTCTTTTCAAATTTTACAATCAGCCCAATCATAACAATTTTCATCTTTGACTTGAAGGCCTGATGAACCAATTTATATTTAAGCTGCTGTAATAGTCGACAGCGTTTTTCCTCGCTGTCAATTACAACAAAACACGGAACATCAAGCTTGTGCTTATTTTGTGACTGTTGTAAGAATAACAAAGTTAACAACACATCGCTGAGACTATAAATTGCATTGATGTTCTTGGCAACATCGATGGTTTCCTATTGTCTCTGCCTTAATAATTTTTACCGATAAGCAAGAGATAAGTGGAGAATTTCTAAGGAAATACGTATGCGTTACAGTATTATTTTTAAACAATAATCAAGGTCTTGAGTGATCTATTTTATGTGATTGTTAATTAGCCCTGACTAAAGGCAATTTAAATTGCTTTTTTAATTTTTAAGCAAACAAACGGAGAAGGTTTTTTAAAAATTAGTTAAATTTCCTAAAACAAAAAGGTAAAAATAGATTAAGATAAAGTTAAAAATTACGAAACGGATAGTACGACATACAAATAGTATGAAAAAAATTTGGAAAGTATTTGTATTTTTCAAAAATTTTATTTTTGGTCCACTAACAAGTTGAATCGTGAGTCAAGACTTGACTCCAACAACGCAATGGCCCCCAAAAACAACAACAATGTTGCAAGGCGATGGATCAAAGCAGCGTTTCTCGAAGTTTTTCGTTGATAACGTATGATTCTCATACAATTTATCATGAAAGACAAAAGACAGTGCTTTACTATTGATTTATCGTTAAGCTAAGATCGCTAATGAAGGAGTTTGGCAACTCTCGAAACAGCTGTACGATCTGCCTGCTGCTAGTTTTTGAGCTATTTCTTGCAATATTATTGTTGTTAAAAATGGATTACATTTTGGATATTAAAACTTGTAACTAAAACTGACCTCGAGCCTGCTTTTCTTATCTGTTAAAAATATCCTCAAAAGCAACATTCAAAATTTGTTTGTTGGTTGTTCAAAAAGATTAAAACAAATGCAACAAGATCAAATAAGCGTTTAAATAAAGTAAAGTCAAAGACACTAAGTCCTAACTAAAATAAAACGAAATCTCAGTTTAGGGGTTCACATGAAGCGGTGGTATTTATTTTATTTACCATTGATAAACTTTTACAAATGATCCAATTACATATTTATGCATAATTATAATATTTATTTTGTGTTCAAAGTTTCATTAAATTTTTTATTTAATTATTATATTATAGGTTTTTTGTGTTTTATTTTTTGTTTTGTTTTTGTGATTCAAAAGTTCAAGCTTTAGGTATAATTTACAGTAAAATTTGTGTTTTGTATCTCTGCAAATACATTATATTGTTACCTTAATCAAATTTTTCATTTCTTTTATTATAGCTCTTAAAAATGTAATCGTGTCATACCAGATAATTCACTTATAAGGTTTTTAAATCGTATAGTTTATTTAAATAAATATTTCATTTTTGCAAGATTTTAAATTATTATACAAAAGTCAAATATTTAAAATTATAATACTTTAAGTTATAATTGCTAAAATTTACAATGAGTCCTCATGTTTGCAATAGTTCTATTTATCAATTAATTTATCGATACAAAAGGAACTAAACATGTATTTTCAAGAATTTGTATTTTTCTTTTACTTTAAAACAATTTTTTATTTTTTTTTTTCTTTGGATCATATTATTCTTAAAACAAAAACTCACTTCTGGTTTTCCATTTATTTGAAAAAGAGTTAATAAACAAACATTTCGCTCATACCTTGTGTATAACCAAAGAATTTAAAGTTCAAGTTCTGTTTATTTTGTATACTACTAATCAGTCTTTAACAAAAAAACAAATATTGATCGCATAATTTTCTACTGTCATGTGCGTTTGGATTACATCAAAAATGAACATATTACTGAGCTCAGTTTTAAATTTTCTTTTTTTTTTTTTCATTTATAGGGTCAAGTTTATGTTATGTGTAGGATATGTGCTGCAGGGTCCATCCATCAGGATTTAAAAAATATTATAGTACAGTTTCTAGTCATTATGATAAGTTATTTAATTTATATATTGTCGGTTTACCATTCAAGTTGTTCCTAACCATCTCAAAAAAACAAACAAAGCCAGAAGTTCACGGTATTAAACTTCGGATACATGAATACATTTATAGTTCGATAGTAGTAAATAGACGCAGAGTTTATTATTGTACGGCAAAAGCGTTTATAGACTTCAGTCGCGAGCGTAAGCAATCCTAAAATATATAAATATCTTGTATCTTTAGATAGTTTTTTGAATGGATCTTCTGAATAAATACATATATATGATAAATGTATTATTTCTTCTAGCTAGTTCAGAAAAAATGTTCACTATAGTTTTTCACAAAACCATTATTTTCACGGCATTAAATTCGTACGTGTGAGTCTAAGTGAGTAATTTTTATTAGGGCGTGTTTTAAGAGTTGGTAGTGGAGTCGAAGGTCTGAAAAGTGTCTTTGGTGGCAGTTTTATATATAATTTACTCTGAGTTCATTTAAACATTTAAATTAATAATGCCAATGTTTTAGTTTTTATGTTTATCCTTTTAATTTTATTTTAATAATTGCTTAAGTTTATCTTTGAATACGTTAAACATAAAATTTTTAAATATAAATGAAAAAATTATTTCAATAAATTGTCTTGTTTTGTTTGTCGATTGTATAAATGTATGCTTATATTTTGATATGATAGTTTGTCAGTTTAAGTAATTTTTTTTACAGAAAAACATTTGAATTTATTTTTATCTTACAGGCTTTATATAACAATTGGTTGCAATTGTTAACTTTAATATTAAATTTAATTACTTAATTATTTTTTTTCTTGGTGCGACTTATGACCATTATATTCCTTTACTGCTTTATGTTTTTTTCTTTTTTTGGCTTGGTGGCTTTCATTTGTCTTTAGTGGGATTTGCAGAATCTTTAAATATTTACTTTCATTCACATCGATACTTTGTGCTATTTATATTTTATAAAGTTTTATTTTTTATGATAAAAAGCTTATCTTTTATAATCACATCTTTTTATTTATTTATTTTTTTTTTATAGATTTGTTTTATATTTTGGTTTCTTTGTTAAATGCTGCTAATTGTTTATTAAATTATATTTTATTGAACTAAAATTATGCTTTGATAATAACTTATGCGACATAGTATTGATTCTATTAAACATCCCCATTTCCACAACAGTAAAAAATATTTAAAAGATTGAAGAATGAAATCAGTGTAAGTTGGCATTACGTCTTCCAGATTCCATCTGTATTAAGGTTAGGCACGCCTAATTTATATACCGCTCATACAATATATATGCCAGTTTAATATTCATTTCTTGTGAACGTTAAACTTGTTCATGTACTGTGAGGCTGAACATAAAATATGAGTAAAGTGTCAATAGCGCAAGCGAGACGCTCTTAACCTTGTGACTATTTGTGACTGTTGTGAGAATAGTTCAGTATGATTATTTATTATGCATATAAAATATTTTATTCATATTGTTGGTTTGCTTAATTATGCGGAAGTGATGCCATTTTGTTGCTAATTCATTGTTTTCTTGCTATTTACATTTAGTCATTTCTAGCAACAAATTCCAAGAAGAAACAATTTGATTTTATTGAAAATAATTATTCGTTACATAAAGTTTTGTGTGTGAAAAATAAATTAAACTATAATTTAATAAACGAAAACAATCAATCAGCAAGTCTTTTTTTTAATTTTCAAATAAGAAAAAAAATATATATATTTAAAACTAAAAAATCAAACTGAATTTTTGTGCCACGTTGGAACTCAAAACTTTAAATATTCTTCATCATTATGAATATGAATATCATTATCATTATAATAATATATATTTTTTCATATGTTTAAATAATTTTATTTGATATTTCATATGCATTTATGATATTTATATCTTAAAGACTACAGACTAAATAGTTTACTTGGTTGGTTGGTTGCATTGCGCTGAGCCACACCCCCCGTTTAGTGTAATTGCTGTGCTGTAGCGTAAAGTGCACAATCCTGATCAGATGCCATTGAATAGTTGGCCGAATCACGGTCCTCCGGTATGGCGGTGTTAACCAGGCTGTGCGAATGCAAAGGATCATGCACCAGTTTCGAGAAGGTATGATGACCAGCACCGAGACCCAAGTGACCGTAAGGCGATTCGGCTGCTTTGCTCACATGTGGCATGCGGCGCAAGAAATTTGGATTCGAGTAGCGTACCCCATTGGCCAACGTTGTGTGCGACAGTTGTTGTTGCAATTGCTGCTGCAGCTGTTGTTGCTGCAGTTGTTGTACAGCAGCAGCTTGTGCGCCAGCCATGGCCACGGAGGAGTTTGCATAAAGTATTGTTGGCGACTTGAAACTGGACAAACTCGATTGCTGTGACTGTTGCATTGACTGAGCCGATGACGTTACATAACCGACGCCACCGCCGATGGCATGTTGCTGGCTGTGACAACCCACCGGTAACGGCATCGTGCTGCAATGTGCAGTGTAATCGAATTTCTGCTCGGGCATCGTGCGCTGCAACGGCAATGTGGCGCTATTGCTGCCACCGACAGCGACACTGCCACCGTAACTGGCGCGCATTTGCAAGGGATCGGCATTGAAGCTGGACATGCGCATGTTGGTGCAACGACCGTACGGTTCTTCCTGTATTGGTGGCTGTGCTGGCTTCGGTGGTGGTTTGCATGCAACACGTGGCCGTATAACAACTTCAACATCACGTTCTTCGCCCGAGTGCACGCCACTGGATGACTCGGATGGTGCACGTTCCGGCGGTGAGGTGGTGCTCTCCGTGGTCGAAGTTGTATCGCTGCGCGGTGTTAATGCTTCATTTGGTACACCTGAATCGGCGCGACGCAGGCAACGGGGTGTGGAACTGGAAGCGATCTGGAAGTGAAACGAGCGTGTGAGTCAAAGGATTAGGTGTTGATGGATTTTTTGGTGTATATGGATTGGTGTAATCTAGGTGTGGTTGTGGGTGTTGCAATTTAGATGTGATTTCAGCCAAACCACTGCCGTTGAAAGTGTAAATTTTGTGCGTGCTCTTTGTTTTAGTGTATAATTTTGAAGTTGTACCAAATTAATTACGTGCGCTTGAAATTGAAATGAAATAATGATAAATTTCTGATGCGTCTGACGCGTCTAACCACAAAGCAAAGTCAACGTTATCGTCGTCAGACCAGGCTGTCAGCCGAGCTGAGCCAAGGCAGTGGCAAAGCTTGCAGCAATGATTTATGCTCGCTCATAACAGTAAACATAAATCTTATGCCTCACTGCACACTACACGCACCTACACATACACATAGCAGCCGTTGCGTACCGTGTCGAGCCATGAACCAGCGACATGACATGACACGACACGACTCAACTCAACTCAGCTTTACTTCGCTCACGCTCATGCTTTGTCAGCGCATGTAAATCAATTTGCACTGGTACTGGTGTGCTGTGCTGTGCTGCGATGTGATGCGCTGTGATGAGACGAGACTTTGGCTCAGCTCAGCTCAGACCACCCAACCCAACCCAGAACAGCAACTTCATATTTTTATATACTCACATGAGCCTCGTTGGCGTGTACGGTGACCGTGACCGGTGCTAGAGGACTGACTAGATGGTGTTGCTGCTGACGTTGTTGGCTTGCCTGTTGTTGTAGTTGGTGTTGTTGTTGCAGTTGTTGTTGCTGCTGCTGCTGCTGCTGCAGTGTTGGTGAATGAGGTTGATGTTCGGGCGATGTAGACAATTGCATGATCTCGGGCAATGCTTGCGGCGCACGGCCACAGACATTGATTGGTGGATGTGGGCCACGTAGTGGTGGTGGCGGCATAGCTTGACCTTTGACTGGCAATGGGGGCGGTGGTGGTGGTGGTTGCGGCAATGGTGGCTCGAGATCACGTGTCGATGCATACGTTACACTATCATCGCGCACACATGCCAGCAATTTACCTTCCTCGGATATGTTGTCATCGCTGATGCAACCGTTGCTGCCTGCACCGGTAAGATTAGCATAATCCCCGTGCACCGTAGAAATAAGTTGCGGAGGCGGTGGCGGCAACTCATCGTATTCAGTTAAATGTAGAATTTTTCCAGACGCACCACCAGCAGTTGTAGTATTTGTGTTGCCACTCAGTCGTGCAACGCCACCACCGCCACCGGCACCGATGCCAACCATGCCACTGACATTGCCCTTGATGTTGTTGCTGCTGTTGTTATTTGCCTTTACGCCCACCGTGATGCCCACTACAGTGGCAGCGGTTGCGGCCCTCAGTGTCGCGTACTCGCCGTCGTCAATTTCCCCCTCAGCACTGGTAAAACATACCGTGGTTCCACGGCTCGTATGGCTGTGTTTGTCGTACAAAAACAACAACAGCAACGAAAAATGTTTGCAATGCAAAAACAAGCGAAAGAGAAAGAACATAGAGAAGTTTTTCATTATTAAACGATTTTTGGTCACTCTTTGTGATAAAATGCGACGAATTTTTCGTCGTGTTTACTCAACAAGACAAGGCCAACGAGTGTTGCTTGGTTGGTTGTTTGCTACTTTGTTGTGTAGTGTTGGTTAGTTGGTTGTTGGCTTGGTTAGTTTGTATCTATTTTAGTTTTTTTTTTTTTGCTTTGCTATTTGGTGGCTTGTCAAACTACTGCACAAGTATTTTGAAACTTTGGTCTATGACTAGTGTGCAATTTGCTAATTAAAAAACAAAGACAACAAACAGAACGGAAATGGGCAATGTAAGCATTGCTAAAACAATAATATGAATACGACTACGGAAGCGAAGGAATATCTTTTTTATATTTTGATTTACGACTTTGCTACAATTGCATAGTGAGTAAAAATCTCCATCATTAAGTTGAGTTCATTGGAGACAAAATACAACTGATATAAATTTCATGTTTTGTTGTTACAAAAAACTTGAAGACGAACTTCGAATGCTTAACTGCCTATTGTGCACTGTGGCGTTGTGTAACATAAGAGTATATGTTATTTATTTTATTTCATAAGCCTTAACTTTGAGTTTACTTTTTCATAAACAGACTATTAAGCAATATTAAACATTATTAACGCTTCGAGCTATTTTGTTATAAGTTGGTTTATTTGATTATTTGAACCCTTGAAAGTCTTAAATTTTTAAAATTTGCCACTTATTAACTTCATAAAAGAATTTTTATTTTCAAAATCGCTTCTTTAACAAAGCAACTTTTCCTCCCAAACTGCTAATTTGTTTTGCACCACCAAATGTTTGCTACAACTACAACAACATTAAAATTTCTACAACACAAAAGTTAGTTTTGTTAGCATGTACAATTAATCTCTTCATCAATCAATTGGTCAATCAATCAACCAATAAATCAATCAACTATTTCCACGCATTGAATTCTTTGCATATTTTATATGTTAGTCAATATGTTATTTTCATACATACAATTTTTTGTTAGTTATTACTTAATTTTTTTTTATAGAAACAAAAATAATGTAAATCAAAAAATATAATAATCTTTCAAAAAACAGGCGACAAGCGGAACAAAATAGTTTCTCATCTTATTTATGTAAAAACAAGTTGTACAAATTCTTTTTTATATTTTTTTTTTTTTTTTTTTTTGCTGAACGTTTTGTTTTTTGATTACTTTTCAAAAGGCACATTGCAAATTGGGTTTTTCATTTGAAAAATTACAAACAAAAACAGCTAAAAACACATTTACTTTTTAATATATTTTGCAAACACAAAACGTGCGCAGTTTTTTATTCTTCTTTAACTTTGGTGATTTGTGTTAATGAATTTTCAAAATGATTTTACTTTCTTTGTGTTGGTGCAGTTAACAAACTTTTTTCGTGAAATGAAAAGTGAAAAAATAATAATAATAAAACAAAAAAAAAAAAAGTTTAAAATATAAAGTAAAATGAAATTAAATTGAAAATGCGCTTTAACGAATGCCAAATGGAAAACAGTTAGTCACGACAACATTTTATTATTTCGTGCAATTCATGATTGTGAAATGTTGTTGAACACAAAAAAAAATATACAGAACAAAATATTGTGAGGAACAAATAATGAAGGGCAAAACAAAAATGTGAGGCACGTGAATGTGTACGACGAACAACAACAAAACAAAATTTCGGTTTTATTGATTGCAGCAGAATGACGACTTGGACGAGAAACAAGCGATGACTCATTACAATGACGCAAACTTCATTTCACTCAACTTGAAGTAAATTTTTAAAGTCTTTAACATGTCAGAAAATAACAAAATTTAAAGCGCTTAGTCAAGACTTAAACAAATTTTCAACATAAGTATGATGATGATTGAAGAAAACTTTTCCGACTTCGACAAAATTATTCAAAAATTGTAAATTTTTTGATGATTTTTTTAATAATTTAAAAAATTTCAGAACGAATAATGAAAATGGGCTTTTGGAATCAAAAGTTTTTCGTACTTTGTCATCTTGTTAGCTTGTTCCGCGTCTTTGTTGTCTTCGTGCATGTTTTCATAGTTGATTTGCTAAAAAACGATTTTTTACCGCTTGCCATCAGTTTGTTCATGGTCACCAATTAGTAGGACATCATCAGACGTACTCGTAACTTCATTGAAAGTCACTTTTAATTTCGGCGAACTCGGTGTCAACTTCGGCCAATAGATGTCCTCCTGTGCGCTCACAATGCCGCCGCTGCCGTCACAGCCTGTGCCCGGTCCAACGCCGCCGCCGCCGACACCGCCCATCATGCCATTGTGCACCGATGAGCCTAGACAGGCGCTGCCATTAACAGATTTTTGTCCATCACAAGCTGTCGACGCAGTCGATGTGACCGAGGAGGTGTTGCCGCCCGTGCTCGATGTGCAGCTGCCGGCGCGTGTATTCGACGACATGAGCAACGGTTGTGTTGAAGCCTTGTTAATGATGCCGTATGTGTCCATCGGCGGCAATTTGAAGTGCCAACGACGCTTCAAAGTCAAACCAAGCCAGATTACAATCCAGAGCAGCAAATGAACGACGCTGATGAGTGCTGTGTGCAAGTGTGTGTGTGTGGTAAAAGAGTATTAGTAAGAGACGTTCGTTCATCAAGTGCAAAAACGACAAAGATAAAAAAACAAATCCTAAAAAGCGACAAGTGAAAAGTGTATTTAAGCATGAACTTTCTTGTTGGTTGGGTAATTGAAACGAACTTTTGTAATCGGACACGATTGCATTTGACTTGCAGTTGATTGCTCGTCAAACGTGCGACACGGTGGCAAATACGGCTGGAGTTGGGTGCTTGCCGCATGGTCAGGGGCTAACCAACTAGTATAGCAAACCACACAAATGTCATACGATATGTTATTTGCTTGTCATTTTATTCCCCTCCAATCGTCCGTTCGTTCCTTCGTTCCTTCGTGCATTTGTCTGTTTAATTAATGCACTCAACATGTCTAATTGGTTTAACCTTGCCACGTTTTCGAGTTTATTGCCATAAGCGAACGACCGTTGGTACGCGAAATTCGAAACTTAAACCGCATTTTCAACCGAACAAGTTTACCAATGTACAACTTAATCGCTTTGCCGTTTGCTGTTTGCTGAAGCAAACATACACTCATTCATTAAGCCACACTCACCTGATAAGAACGTCGGACAGTGCAGATTGTTTTTGTACGTTGCACTGAGGTCATTCAACAGCGGCGCCTTGACAACGGCCAATGCCAGCACGAAGCAGAGCGAAGCGCAATGCGCAAAATAAATCCAAGTCTCACTTGTCTTAAGCGTTATTAATGAGCGATCACGCATTTTAGCCGCCAGTCGTCCATGCCCGTACAAGTACATAATCAACGACGAGGCAATGATTAGCGCCGTCGACAGCAAGTAGAGCGCCAATGTAACAACGCCATTCAAAATTAAGCCAGGCGTTTGCACCGGCATCGCCTCGCTGTAGATTTGCAACTTGTACAGGCTCGAAATGCCTATGTAACTGAAGATTATATCCAAGCCGGCGAAAATCATTTGCAAGCTGAAAATGCTGCCGAACACCTTTGAGGCGGCCCAGAAAACGGCCGGGTAGCGTACGACCCAGACGAGCAGCGCGAAGAGTAGATTCACAAACTCAGCGCTTGGCGGTTGGGCGAAAACTTGCACATCGATGGGCTTGTCAATGCCGAAAAATACTTGCAGCATGCCCGCAAAGCCATCCAGTTGCACGAGCGGCGGTGGCGATGTTGCCACACCCACGCCGATGCCAATATTTTTGCGTTGCTCCGACGATGTCGTCATCTCCGTGGGCGACAACTCGTCGCTGTCCGCTTCGACAGCCTTGGCAATGAACTCACTGCTGGAGGCATTCGGCAAATCACCAATGAGATACTCCGGTTCAATTTCCACTTGCAACTCCTCATCGGCCATGCGCTTCACAAGTTTTTTGGTCTTTGTCTTGATTTCGAATATTTTTGAATTACTTGACACTGGCGTCGACGGTATGATTTCGGGCAACTTTTCGGGCTTCACAATGTGTATGTTGCTATCGCGCGTCGTTGTGCTGATGGTCGCCGGGGTCTTGGCACCGTAACCAATCGAGGCATCCAATTCATCCAAACGATTGTGTTCATTCAGCTTGCTTGATTGTTCGCGTTCCAAGCTGCCCATTTCAAGTGCGGTCTCATGTGAGGTCACATGATGGCGTCGATTGGCATTGCCACGCTGACGTTGTTGTTGCTGTTGTTGCTGTTGGTGCAGCTGCTTATTATGTTTGCGTAAAGCTTTACTATGCTGCTGCTGCTGCTGCTGATGATGGTGGTGATGTTGATGTTGCTGCTGATGGTGATGATGATGTTGTGGTGTGTTGTGTTGTTGCAGCTGTTTCTCCTGTGACTTGTTGCTGTTGTTATCCTCTAATGTGATCATTCGCATTGTTGTTCTACTTGTTATGCTCGGCATTTTTGTGGTTGTGGTTGTTGTTGTTGTTGTTGTGGCTTTTGTTGTGCTTGTTGTTGGTATTTTCTTAGTTGTCTTACGAGTTGTTGTAGTTGTCGATGTCGATGGCGATGTTGAAGTTGTCGCAGCTGCTGTTGCTGTTGTCGTCTCGCCTGAGGCGTCACTCACAGCACCAACGCCCAACTTGCCTCCGCTAATATCCAAGCCATTCAAGCTATTTGCCTTACCAAGTGTGCCCAACGCTTGCCAATTTTCAATATTGTATTTGTTTGGCAAGCGTTTTGTCATCGTTGTTGTTGTTGTTGCTGTAGCTGCTTCACTGGTTGTCCTTACCGCTTGAAACTCGCTCGATTCAAATTCCTTTAGAATACGTGCTTCCCTGCTGCCATCATCCTCATCAGCATCACCATTACCAGCATTCACATCGGCCTTGTTATCAAAATGCTCGCCCTCATACTCAACATCCGTCTCTTCGGCTTCAATAATACTATCTCGATTAATTAAATCGGGCACTTCAAAGAATCGTGTCTTGCCCACTGCACTTGAAGTCTTCGCCTGTTTCGGTCCACGTTTATCCTTTGAAATTTTTGTTGACGATGACAACAATGACGTTGACGATGATGATGAGTCGACGAATAAATTATTATTATTGTTGTTATTGGCCGGGTTACGCACTGCCGTGAACATCGTGTCATTGTAATACTCCTCATCATCGTCAGTGCCATCGTCTTCGACAACTTCAAGGCGTGCCCGTGTGCTTACATTCTGATATGGCGCATTCACGACCGATAGCACCATCAGGTTACGTCGATTGACTACGATAAAGTCGAGCTCCGTTTGCCAGATATTCTCTGTAAGTAAAGCAAGATGAAAAACGGAATTAAGTCTGTAAGTTCAACACAACCAATTGGGTTTTATAGGCTGCCTATTTGCTTATTGCCATGTTACGCCTGATTGATGGCAACAAAATCGAATTCCATCACAACGCAATGCATTGAATTGCTTTGAACTAAGCCAAAGACAAACTAATTGCCAAACAGGTGCGCTTAAATGGTGTGTGTGCGGTTCTGCCTTTTTATGTTCATAGACAAATATTACCTAACGGAAGGGTACTCTCTTTAGTCGTTGGCTCTTAATGAGCATAAAAGCAAACAAATCGCATGACGGCGTCGTTAATTAAATGAGGCGTTGATAGCAGCGGAAGTGGCTCATAAACGTGTATCGGCGAAACAAGGACTTAAACCTGCACCGGTGACATGTCTCTCTCTTTCTCGCTCTTTCATACTTATACTTCCTCTAACACTCCATCATCGATGCTATGCCATGCGCTGTACCACTTCGGCAGGCAGCGTAGTGCCACTTAAGCATGTAGTAAGGCAAACATTAAGCTAAAGGCTAACAAAAGCGCTTAAACGCTTCTCATTCAGTGCTCGTTCTAAGCTCATGTATTCGTGGTAATTAACTACGTATTTGTAGCATACACACAGGCGTGTTTGCTCCTTTTATTAGCATGGCTTACACTCAGTTCTTTGTTTTTTCATTTACTACTTGTGTTTATTATGTGAATTTGTTTTTTTTTTCCTTTTTTCCCTTTGTTTTTCTATATCAATGCTAAGTATTTATTACGGTCAAGTGTCCTTTCAGTTGTGGCCTGAATGGGCAAATTTTATTTATGTTAATTGTTAAGGATTTTCGAGGTTTGCACTTTAAGCTTTAAGTAAAACAACTTTGACAGCAAAAGTTCATAATAAATGACTTAGGGGTCGAACTGTTGCCGTAATGGCACAAAAATAATGCTTGGGTGTATTAAACATGTTTGAGGCAAGATTTTAATCAACTCATTTAAGTTAAGGTTAAATGAAGTTTTCACCTCAAGCAATAAATACAACTAAATAAGACAAATGAAGAAGTACTCAAGAATGAATAACTGAAAATCACTTCTGCAAAGTCTTTAATCGCATTTGCAAGCATCACTCATAATTCATCAAAACAATCATGATAATTAATTAGATTATTTCATTGCCATGCTGCTCTGAGCTGAGAATGAAACACAATGAAAGTCTTGTAACACAAGCAAACAAAAATCCAACAATAACATAACACACAAAACAATAGAAATTAAATCCGAACTGAAATTGAAACTGAAATTAAAAGGATGACTGCACCCGAAAACCGAAAAAGAATTAGCCAAGTTAACACTTTCATTAAAAAATTTATGAGCGACAAAGAAATTTAAAGTGCTTACAAAATTACGAGCGAGAGCAAATGAAGGCAACTGAATGCCAGAGTGAGCTACAAGACAACCAATAACAACAACAACAACAACATTAACAAAAGCAGTTATCATTTGGCGTGTTGGCAGTATTTGTGCATAATTCCCCGACTGACAACTGCTGAGGTTGTTGCAGAGAAAATGGCGGAAATGCGTACAAAGACAAAAGCGTACATACTCTGACAGTGATAAAGCGCCACGTTGGTAGCATGATAGCAAGGCGAAATGTTGTGCCGGCGTATCTGCGTATCTCGAACGAAGGCATATTAGCAAGGAGGCAGAGAGACGAGTAGTTGGTAATCAGCAGCGCGTTGACAATAGAGTATGGCAAGTGGCTCGTAAAAAGCGACAATGCCGAAAAAGAAAAAAAAAAAAAGGAAAGCTCACTGCAGATTAACCCAAACGATGAGCTAAACCAAATTGAAGCAGCAGCGGCAGCAGCAGCAGCAGCAGCAAGCGACGTCGCATTGTGAGGAAACAATTGTGGAAAAGAGAAAGCAAAGTGAAGGCAGCAAAACGACTTCAATGACGTTGTTGTTGGCGTTGTCGAACAAGCAAAATGCGAAAAGCCTCATGTATTCGAGACACACACACACACACAAACACACACACAAGCACACACGCATGCACAAAGCCAACCACGCTGAGCCCCTGGCAAAAATGCGATGACAGATAAGCAGAGTCTGTGCGCGGATAATGAAGAGAGAGAATTTAGGAGCACGGCAAGCGGAACGCGACGTCGGACAGACGCCTACAAAACTCGTTAAGTCTTTAGCATGAATAATGATAACTTTCATTATGAGTATAATAATTTCGTACCCTCGCGTTTGCTTCTATCTTGTATTGCTTACGTTAAATTCCTTTTATTTCATTTTTCCTCGGTTCGGTTAAGTTCAGCCAAGTAAAGTTCAGTGGTCGTCGACGTCGTCGTCGTCGTTGTCGTGACCAATACTCTTGTCTGATTTTTATTTCCGGTTTTGCTTTCATCTTGCTTCTGACCGTTCTTTGATGCTCTTTGGCTGTTCCCAACATAGAAAACTTCGTCAACTTTTTGCACGCTTGGCCCACGTCCATAACACATTATAATTTAAGTATAATGTTTAACAGTTTTTATGCATTCAACATGGCGTCTAACGAATTTTTATGCCACGGCTTGTTTTATTTATTTCTACTTTTTTTCTGTTTCTTCGTACTTCAGCGCACAATTTCTTATTTTCCTTTTTTGTTGCTACCATTCGTGCTTTATCTTTTAGCGCCCACTTCCCGTTGGTTCTGTTAGCCGGATTAATTATTTATGAGTAGCCGCCAGTGGTCAGTGGCGGTTGACGTCGCATGTTTCTTCGTCTCTTTTTGACTTACTTTTTTTATTTCATGCGCAACGTGGCGTATAAGTGATTTTAATTTTTGCTTTATTATAGCAAATATTTTCTTCAGATTTCTTTACGCTTCTACTGCTTAAGAAGCAAATTTGCTGTTTCATTTTAATATTTCGTTCTTCTTAATGAATTGTTGGCCTTCGTTTACGGTTTATTTCCCATTAGCTTTAAATTGTGGCAAAAACCATTTTCTTTTACGAGCGTGAAATGAAAATTAAGCACAACTTTTATAAATGCATCAGACTTAATGAATATAACTGAGCTTAAAGTGTACTGAAAAATTTTAAATAAACGTTGAAAATGTTTTTGACGTTTCTTCAACTTGCATGTTGTTATCTGAGGGGCGGCGCGGTCTGCATAAGCTAATCTATAATGTACTCAAAGTGAATTCGCACAGATCGAAAACAGCTGCAAGGCAAATTAACTCAATGTAAAATGCGTTTAAGTCATAATCCGCCAACTAAATGCCTTACCAATGGCCCGCGCAATCAACTCGAAACGAGAAACTCAAGAAAAGTAAGCACAGAAAAGAAAATGTTTAATCAAAAAAGTCCACAAAATGAACAAAAAATGCGCGTCTCAACTTCACTCAACTGCGACTTAAGTCTTTAAAATTGCACACAAATCGCTTAAGCGCGCGTCTTAGCACGACAAGAACAACGATTCAACGTTTGCCAAGACGACTTCAACGGCAAACTGGCGCAAAAAAGGGAACGCAGAATGAAAAGCAAAAAACGAACCAAAAAGAAATTATTGAAAAATTGCAATAAGAAATTTCATGACTTTGGCGCCACTTGCAGCACAGTGAGCAACATCAGTGTGGCGAACTTAGAACAAGGCAATTCACTTAACCGATGACCAACTTTGGACAAGTAGCGCATACTTGAGGCGTCGTCAACGTTGCTGCCATATCAAATTTTTTATTTGCTTCCGTTTTTTGTCCAGCCGTCTGTCATTTTGTCCGCTCTTACTTTGTGCGATGCTAACTTGCGTTTAATTTCAACGAGAAAGAACATGAGTACGAGCACGACAAGCAAAACAAGCTGCAAAAGCAACGGCGCCAACGGCAGTGAAGAAGCCAACAAGTTGTCAAGCAGCAATTGCAGCAAAAAAAAATGGGATCACAGTTAAATAAAGAAATTGCAGTTAGAGGAAAAAATAAGTGTAGAACAGTGCATTCAGGGGGCTAATAGAGGTAAAGGGATGGGCAGCTGTGAACAGATTTCACTCCGGGGAATGTTGACGGTATTCGATTCATGTGCAATCGACAGACGATTAAATTACAAAAAGAAAAACAGCAACAAAAGTGAAGCAGAGAGGAAGCAAGGAAAAAGTGAAATAGAAAAACTAAACGGAAGCATAAAAATAACTCAGAGAGAATGAGAAAGAGCTTGGACCACTTTGGTCCAGTTTGACATAAATGAACATTGAATGCGGGTTGCCGTGCTTCAAGCAAGCAGCGAACAAATAGAAAACTAAAGTTTAGTTAACTTTGTCAGCTCGAGAGGGACGTTGGCACGACGGCACGATGGCACAGGAAGGCGTGTCAGTTTGACGAGATTGAGTGAACATCAGGGCGTCATCAATATTGAAAGCATATGGTGAACAGTTGTATGGCGAGTGAGGGCAACGCCCTGTTGAAGGCACGAGCAAACTTGTCTTAAATAAGCAGACAAAAAGAGAATATCAATATTAATATTAAGCAAATGAATCGTGTAGTCAATGATAGCAAATGCAGACGCAGACGAAACGCTCATTTACCCAAACGTCATTTTTAATTGAAAAACAGCTACAGAAAAGCACAACACACACACAGATAAACACAAAGACTCCATACACTGTTATGGTCTTCAATCATGCTCGTACTCAGCATTGTTGTCATAATCATCATCTTCAGCGACTTCATCATCATCAGCACAATAGCGGCATCAGCAACCATTTACAGTATACGTCAGCGACAGCAACAGGAAGTTGCGGAAGTGCATGAAGCGTCGACTGCCATGTTTTAACTGTACCTTCGTTAAGCGCGCGTTCGAGCACGCCATTCTTTGCTCATTTTTTACTGCTTTCATTTTGGCATATTTTTTCAATTATCACCATTTTTATGTTGTCTACCACAGTTAATTTGGCTTGAGTTTGCGCTTTTCCCGATTGGTTTTTTTTGTTTTTTTTTTTGTTGTTTGTCGAGTAAAATGTTTTTTCAAACGCTTTGTGCTTCGCCATTTTTACTGTAATTTTGGCGTATTTAGTATGTCTTTCCCCACTTTTTTTTCAACATTTTATTTGGTTCACTGTGTTACAAAAGCGTTGTTAAAACATGAATAAGTGACTGAATTCGTTCGTTCGTTCGGCCTGTCAGTCCGTCAGTCTGTCGTCTGCATGAAAGGATGAGTAGAAATGAGTTTAAATAAAAGCAAATGAAATTGCATTTCCCTCTTTCTCTTCCTTTTTGTCACTTCTGCTTTACCCTTCTTTGAACGCATTTCATTTGCTTCTGATACGTTGTTTGTCTACTGTTAATAACGTGGCTTATATTCTCACATAAAGGCGTCGGCAGCTGCTGTTGCAACTTCTGTGGGACCACAAACAAACAAGCAAACAGACAGACAGACAGACAAACAGGCAGATATCCACACCAACACATTGATAAATATACTAACGGGTATGTTTGTATTTCAGTCCGCCTGTTCGCATGTGTACACTCATACATTGTGTTTGTGTGCGTGTGTTTTTGTGTGTGTATTTCAACGGATTGTTTTTCTAACAAATTTCCCAAGTGATTCGCTTTGCGCTTTGGTTTCATGTTAGTCAAGTTTTAGACCAGTTTAGTTGAATTTAGTTGAATTTTGCTGCGGTTTTTCGCTACAAAAGCTTCGCCTAAGTTTATGACTTTGTCCGTATTCATATTAAGTTGAGACTTTATGGGCTTTCATACTTTCTATTAAATTGCATTTATACAGTATTTTAAATGCGTAAAAACCAATTAAGTATTTAAAATTAAAACTTATTTCACATTAAGTGTTTTCCCGTTAAATGAAAAAATTAAATGACTAATGAAATAATATTGCATAATTTTAATTTAGTTCATGTCAATTAGGTATAAGTGACAATTATAAAAATAATATACGAAGCGATATTGTCGCATATTCGAAAGCATTGTCGTTTGTACGCAATTATTTAAAAAAAATTAATGCACAATAAATGTTTTTCGCAAACTAAAAACCGACAATTTTTATTTAATTAAAATTGACATAAAAGCATGCAGACAGACGACATGCTCAGACTGGCTGGCAACTGTTGTGCGATAAATGCCAATGAACACTGATTGAACTGTGGCAAATGTGGCAGACACACACACACACACAGGCACACAAGCGCACACACAGATTTGCTCATTTCTGATGACGATAAAAAGCAGACATCAATTGGCTGTCAATGCAGATTGACAACGCAAACAAAAAAAAAAAAAAAAAGAAGCAAACACGCATCAGAAATGTTAAAACAAAATGGCCGCTGGCAACGCATTGGCATGTGTGCGCCGTTAAACTAACGACTTTCGCTGCTAAACCGTCATTTGCAAATACTGTTGCATACAACGAGGAACAAAGTAGCTAAGTAAAAAAATCAATTTCTTAAACACAACTTCACAAATACATAAGTACATACATACGAACATATCTGCTTATAAACATAATTGATTCAATTTCAAGCTATCGAAAACCAATAAATTCTGTTGCATACTGCCAGGCGATGTTATAAATAAGAACTCAACAGCACTTAGATATGTTTAATCTTTTGTTTTGGAAGCTCATAACTCAAGCCACTTTGCTTGTTTAGCAATTCAAAAAAATCGGTTGCATATTTATTGGCTTAGAAACATATTTTATTTTGTGAATATTTCAAATTGCAATATGTTTTTATGAATCCAATTGAATGCAAATCGAAATATCTGCTCGTCTAATTGTGAGGAATAAAGTCGAAATAAAATAAAATAAACAACAATTACTCATGAATGTTTTTTAGTTCCAGTCGAAAATTATTGATCTTATTTGTCTTGCATATTGGCTACAAAACACAATTATTGTGAACATTCATAAATGTGGTTGCATATTTTAAGAATGACAGCAATTTGAACAAATCTAATAAAAAAGGAGTTTTCATTTTAATATTTTCAACAAGAATTGTTATGCCAAAAGATTAAATGATTGAATTCATAACAGAGTACAAATATTCAGAAACATTAAATATTTGCTAGTGTTAAACAAAATATAAAAAAAAAAAATCAATGTAAAATACGCTTTTTAAATAAGAAGACGCTTAAAATTACAAAAAGCCAAAATGTAAACGTAACTTTTGTTGACAAAAGTCAACAAGCAAATGAAAAATTTATTGCGCACCGACTGAAAGTGCACAAGACGCACAAAGCTGTTAAATTCACCCTTGTCCACACACATACTTGCGTATATGAAGTCATTAAATGGTCGCTCCCATACAATATTCACAATTTAATTACCTTTCGGCAGCAGTCCATTCTCAATAATGCGTGCTTCCAACAAGAGACGCGGCAATAGCAAACACAACGCAATCAGGATATGCACGAAGGCTGCCGTCGGTCCGCCGTGTGTCCAAAGTGCACGCAATGTGCCGCCGCGTGATTCCTCCTCCAGACCATCGTGTGGCGAAATCGAACAGCGACGTGCCTTGGCGCCGGTTGCCAATTTAATGCCATCGTTAGCCAAGTTGCCAACCTGCGAGAAAGAAAAAAAGTAGTGAAAATCGAAAGAAAATTAAATTTTAAATTTAAAGTCAAATGTAAAGAGCCGAAAATGCACGCACATGTGTAAAGCGGAAGTGTTGCTTCACTGCATGTCTATGCAAATATTTTGATTGCTTGCGAAATAAATAAGTAAACTTTTTTTTGACAGCGAACTTCATGTTAAGCCAAACAGCGCAGCACAAAACTGCAAAAAAAGAGCCCAAATGAAAACTTCTTTCTTTGTAAGCAAAGTTGTGCGCATAAAGGCACGAAAGCTTCGAAATTAGTTTTGGGCTTCTGGGCGCGTGCACGCTCAACTGCTCTTCATATGCGTTGGCAATAAGTTTGTAGCAAAAAAATAAATAAAAGTAAAAAAAATAGTAAGAAATAAACTAAAAATATTTATGTCGGGATGAGTGTAAAGCAAGCTTATGAAACATGCTGAGCCGGTTTAATATACACTAATGTATGTGCCTCTGTGTGTGTGTGTGTGTATTTGGCTGTGTATTAAATCTTGCGATTATCTGCCGGTGACCCATTTTTTTATCTTAAGATTTTCGTAGTTTCCACTCAAGTAAATCCTTGAGGACTGCCGTTCAAAGAAATTGCACAGCAAGTTATCAAAATAATGTTCACAAAAAAATTAAGTTGTGCACAAACTCAGTCAACAAAGAAGAAAATTTAAATTGCATACAATGCAAATATTTGAGATTTACATGTTTATTTTATGCAAATTTTTCGACAGTAAATCACGAAAATAGATCGTTTTTTTCTTCTTTTAAGCTCAGCCGCGTTTCAGTTGAAAAATTACTCAGCGCACGCTTCCAAACAATTAATAAAGTCGAACTCACGGTGTTTTCGAATGTTTGGCATTTTGTTTACTTGTATTTTTATGCAATTATTTATATTTTATTTTAAAGCTCTTTTTGCTCGATTGCATTTTGTTATTGTTATACTTTTATTTTTATTTTTATCATCATAAATACAGTGCTCTCAGTGCGCACATATAAATCTGATAAATCTCCATAGAAAACCATAAATCAGTTTGAAATTGCGTATAAAAAATGCATGTGACAAATGGCGAAAGGAACAAAGGAAAACGAACAGAAAAAAAACATCAGCTTGAAAAAATATTATACAGAAATATATAATAAAAAGCCACAAAACAAATACACACGCACACACACATGCATATATGCATACAAGTGTGCTTGTATTTTTGTTCTTCATATTGTTAAACGTCATTTATTTAAATCATGTCTGTCTCATGTGCGTGCGTGAGAGTTTCTGTTAAATTAGTTTGCGTGAAATCTGCGGCAGTCGCAATCAATGCAGCCTTTTGAAAAAGGCATCGTGCAACGTAGAGCGATCAAACAACGCTGAGCGCATGTGAGTGAGATTAAACGAGTCAAAGTTATTAAGCGCACTGCACATGAAGATAAATTTCAACAAGCGTACACATGTGACACGATGTGTGATGTGTGCACAGTGCACTTCAAGGCACCCGATTGGAAATTCACGTTGAAGAAAATGGAACCGCAAACGGAAACAGACATGATCAAAAATGGTTTTAGTTGAAATAAACGCTTTGTGTCATGTTTGTCTTTATAAATTTTATTAACACTCTATAAAACACTTCAATGCTTTAATGCTGTTGTTTCTCATAATAAAATTTTGCGATAAAGTGAAATTTTAATTGGACAGCTGTATGTATATTGCATTGATATTAAAACTTCCGTCACTTGAATATCAAAACATAGTGAGTGATGTTGAATGAATGAATGATTCGCAAAATAATGATGAGAAGGAGCTACCGAAAAATTATTTGGTGTGATATTGTATGATAATTTCTTAGTGACCTATTCAACAGATCAGCAAGACCAGAAAAAAATCAAGGCCAATTTTTGACTAACAGATCACACCATCCTATAAATATACAAGGTCAATTCCTCAATGATCTATAAAATAGTTCAGACAAGCCTATAAAAATACAAGGCCAACACAGAATGTTCCAATGTATCTCAAAATAAATATTGTTTCAAAATGGTTGCTCGCTGTGGGTAAAGCTTTTTGAAAGTTGATTTCAAAACAAATAAGAATTCCACATTGTCTATTTTGATTGTCAGTGCCGGTGCAACGAGCAATTTAAACGTATTTTTGTGTGTGTGCGTGCAATTGCGACTGTGGCACACCAAAAACGCAACATTAGAAGCTGTCATGTGTTTGCCAACATGGCGCACATCCGTTTCCGGCATTTCGTTGCGCATTGTTTTCGGTATATGTGCAATGCGGTTTCTCATGTCTCTAAAATGATTTTCAATTCTATTTCGTTTAATTTCAATGTTTGTTTATTTGTATTTCGTTTGGTGATTTTTTGTTTTTGTTTACTTTATTTATACACTTTTCTTTTGACATTCGTGTTTCTCTCTCTCAAAAAAAAAAAAAAAATAACAAGAACAAAATAAAATATTTTGCCGCATTTTTATTTATTTATTTCTTTGCCATAGCGAATGGTTTTCCATAAGCCAACAATACTGTTTGCATTTGCATTTGTTATCAGCATTACACACAATTGCACAGACAGCGGTCGAAATTTGTTTAGCACATCAGTGAGAGCACCATAAAGAAAAGGAAATTGAAAAAAAAATACCAAGGTAGACAAAATAAAGAGTCAAAACAAAAACTAATCATAAACTATTGAACTGAGTGCTGCAAATGCTGATAGCAGACAAACTACCAACACCAGCCATCATCAATGGCAGTTGAGTCAGTCTGACTATCGGTCCGTCACTCAGTCAGACAAATAGTTTTTTGTTGCACAGCACAATCGTTCGAGCAAAGCCAAAGTCGCCGTCAACGTCAGCGCTATGTTATGCGCTGCTGTTGTTGTAGTTGTTATTGTTGTTGCCGCTTTTGTGGCGAGCACATCAAACGTTCATTAAGCTTTCCACTAAGGGAATGATGAACGTTCAACGTTCGCTCGTATGCACATGCATAATAACGAGTGCTCATCATTGCCATTCATCTGACTGACTATATGTCTGTCTTTCTGTCTCTGTCTCTCAGTCTGACTTTCTCCCAAACTGCCTCTTTGGCTTAGCATAGCCCCTGTGCATGTTCGTTCTTCAGTGAAGTTATTCTGCTTGTTTGCCTGCGCTTTGACTGATATGCTGCACTAACAACAACACCAACAACGTCAATAAAACCATGTTGCTTGCTATGCCGTTGCCTTATAGTTGGCATATTGCAAGGCAAACTGACTGACTCACGGACTAACCGAATGGCTGACTGACTGACTGTTCATACACGACGCAACCCAACCCAACCGAACCAGGCTAGACCGCATGGCGTTTGTTTATTCATTTAAGTGTTTTTTGCTAAATGATGTTTAGGCATCTGTGTATGTGTGTGTGAGTACATGTACGTGGCTGTTTGACTTTTGTACGTGTATTCGTGTCTAAAGCGCAGACTTAATCAAATTATTTGTGCGCCATCGTTATACTGACTGCTCGGATACATGCTCTGGCTCATAATGACTGAATTTTAGTTGACTCTATCAAATTAGCGCATGTGGTAAGTTGTTGCAAAAAACTTCCTTTATTGTCTTATGTTTAAATTGCATAGATTGGCAAAAAAAAAAATACTGATTGTTTCGACGACCGTTAATTAATTTGATTTTATGTAATAAGCGAAAATAATAAGTAATTTTATGCAATTAATTATAAAATTAATGTTCATGTATTATAATAATGTGTGTATTTAACAACATATTAATTTAATTTCCATCGGTGTAAAGTGACAGTTCATTGACACTCTGAAGAGAAGAAGAATATTGTATCTGTCAAAAAAAAAAGCCATTATGGTTTGATGCCGTTTTCCCATCTTAAGCCTATGAAGGAAGAGTGGAAGAACTTTTCCGATGCTAAAGAAGACCGAGCTTAGCTCAGTTGGACCTGAACAACTTTTATTAGTTCTTCTAATATTCCACACAGAAGGACGTCACTACGTTTTAAAAGCTTCAACGCTTTATTTCAATATTATTCCACTAATTTACCATACAAGTCTAACCCCCCTATTCTAAAACATCTATTAGACATTGTTAGAAAAATTATACTGTTTTTTTTTCACTAGAAAATAGTTGCTAATAGCCCATTGATCATGTCAAACTTTTGCTTCTTTGCATTGCAATTTTCATCAATGCCAGTAATCGTAATTCCTTATGTTACGTTTGAAGTTCATAACAAAAGGAACTATAATTCCTAGGAACGATGGCACTGAAATGTAAAGCGGCTGAAATAAGCTATTAACTTAGTTTTCTGTTAACGAAGCTATTGAACGCATTCTTATTATCTTATTTTTTCAATAGAGTTGGCAGAATAGGGCCTTGCAGCACAAAAACAAGTGTTCTAACTTCTATTTATAAATTTAATTGTTTCAACAATTAACGAAATATATTTCTTCCTGATTTAGCACGGGTAAGCGCTTTGACCTTTGCAAACAAGTAATTAACGGTAATGGGATCGGGGCTAAGATTTCGAACTGTATTTTATCAAACTTGATTACTTTTGTTTGTATTACTATTTATATCCAACACTAAAATGTTTCTAAAATGTCAACTAAGCTGAACGAAAATAGAAATTTTCGCTCATACAACCTATAAACCTTATTTTAGAACCTTTTATATTGTTAATTCATACTGACTCAACCACAATAAAGAAGACCTGCCACAATAAACTGCCACAAACGCAACAGAATTGAAGCGTGCATGGCATGCTAGAACAGAACAAGCCAGGCCAATTATCAGTAAAAGCCAGACCTTAGGCTAGGACATGCAAGCCATGAGGAGACAACACACAAAAATAGCTTATAAAAGCGGCAGGACAATAGCATTGTGGCAACTTCTAACGAAAAATTTTTGTTTGTGCCTGTGTCTGTGTGTGCGTGTGCGTGGCGCATTAAAAATGGACAATAAATAAAAGTCGAAAGAACAAAATAAAAATAGGAAGCGAAAAAAAAACAATACCGAGAACATCCTTAGTATATGGAAAAGCCATAATTGCATTTATTATCCTGATAAAAGCATGCAAGCGCACTTAGAATGAAACACCTACACAAATACACACATGCACATGTACATAGATGCGAACAAGGACGAAATGGCATAAAGCAACAGCCACAAAATAACCATAAGCTCAGAATGTGTCCCATTATGATGCTGGCTGGATAGCTGGCTGGCATTGCTTTTGCTACTGTACTATCAATGATGGCAGCCATTTTGTGGCAAACACACGGATGCACAAACACACAGACGTAATGCCTGTTGACGACCAGTGCTTCAGCTTTGTTTTTTTGCCTTTTGTATTTGAGTGCCATATTTGCAAACAAAGGACAACGAAAATGGCGCTGATGTTGCTTTTGTTTGCAAATAAATTTAATAAAGAGTATAATGCCACTAAAAATAATTCACTCACTCGCTCACTGACGACTAACCAAGGCACAAAACAAAATATTAAAAAAAATATAACCCAGGCAAGCGGAATTTAATTATTACGATAGCAACACTGTTAATGCATGCAAGAGCGAGAAAACGAATGCAAAAGAGCAGCAGCTAGACGGGCCAGTGCATTGCACTGTGCTTCATATTCATAGGCGTGAAACTATTACAGAAAAGAACTGAAAGTAAAAAAAAATTACATATTTTATTGAAAGCACGGCGCACTTATAATGAAGCTGTTTGCGTCAAGCCATTAATAATCGCGTCCAACAAAAAATGATAAAAAAGAAAAAACACTCAAACACAAAAAAACTCAAATCCATGAAAAAATGAAGTAGTTTACTTATATAATATAATAAAATAAATTTTCTTTTAAAATTTACTCACTTTAAACACGGCCGATGTAAAGAAAAGCGGCAACAGAATGAACACGACGCCCGAAAGCACAATTTGCAAATTCAGCTCGGCCACGGGCTCGATTTTCCATGGTATGAGTGAGCAGCCTGCAGCGAGACAGCAGAGTGACAGTGATAGCGTGAACAAATGAAAGAGAGAGACAGATTATGATTTAATTAAAATGTTGATTATCATTTTGATATCATTTATTGTATTTTACGTGCGGCTGTAATCAAATTACTTCATTTTGTTGCGGAAGGACACGAAAGGTTGGCAAAATTTGTACATTTTCGTTTGTTTTATCAAGCCAAAAATAGTTTCGAGTCTGGTAAATTTGTTGGTTGATTATAGTTAAGATTATGACACTTTGTTGTTTGTTGTTGAAATAAAGCGGTTTACCATTTTGATGTCATGCGACTTTTTTTACCATTAACTGTTTTTGTTTTGAGTAATTTGTACTAATTGAATGAGGCACTCTTTATGGAAATAAAAATATTGTTTATTAATGATAATTTACTCAAATACACTAAAGATAAAACTGTTTATGATAAGTTAATGTATTTGCAAATGAATACTGACTAATGAAACTTAACACGTTAGGCACACGCGATGATACATAAGTCTGGTTTTATGTATCATCGCGTATAGTTAGTCTAGGTACAATAATATGAGAACTATTCCAAAAGCCTAAAAATTTATACATATTTCCAACTTACGTTCAATTACTTTGGTGAGTTTAAGAAAATTTTATTAGCAATGATTAATCTTTTTCTTCATAGATCCATGTGCAACATAACGCAGTCTAATGTTAAAATTTCGTTCTGATATCGGTATTTTGCGAATATTGGACTGCTGGATGTTGCGTGTGGCGCATCTTACGAAAAGGATTATTAAAAGTAAATTTAAAGGCTTTCAGTGCCGAGGATCATACATTTTTGACACTCACTTAATGATTACAACATGATTTATTGTTTTCCAAATATAACGTCTTATGCCACATTATCATCAACAACTAAATCAAAAGCAATTTGTAAAGCTAAACTTGGAGTACTTACCCAAGAACCTGTAAGCGCCATGCATAGCCAAATAGCCCTGAAAGAGCGTAAGCAGCACGCCATACCAAATCGACCACAGCGAGTTCAAATGTAGGTAATTGTTCGAGTCATGAAAGCTGCTCGACGAATGCAAATTGCTATAGCGTGTCTGATTACGCTTCGATTTTATGTATTTGGCCTGCAACTGCTGTTGCTGCTGACTGAGGCTGTTGCCGCCACCGACGCTGCCACCATTGTGTGCATTCGTAATGATGGAATTCGAGATGCTCGAATTTAAGCTCGACGCACAATTTTTACCCATTGCAAAATATATTTCTTTCTTCAACTCTTTTGCTTTGTAATTTATGTATTGATTTTGCGGTTTTGTTTTTTTATTTGCGCAATGAAAAATAACAAATGCTGCAATCTCCTCTTGGTCTTACGCCCAGAGCGTGCAAGTCTTATGCTTGCTTGAGTGTCAATTCACTGACTTTTTCTTTTTCCCTCCTATAATAGAATAGAATTTTTTTGTTGTCTCAATTGTTGTTTACTTATGCTTCCTCTGCGTTTGTTTTTCTGTTTGCTTTCAATTACAACAAAATGTTGATTTTATTTATCATCGTATTCGATTTCGCTTGTGTATCGATTTTCTGCTCGTTGTTGCTGTTGATGAATTTTATTTGTTTTATCATTGCTCATCATTGTTTCTGTTGTTGTCGCTTTTATTACGTTATTTTTGATATTTGTACCCAGTATTGTTTCGTACGCTGGTTTCTCAGTGTTGATATGCCTCATTATTGCATTCGTTTGCTTCATAGTCACAGTCATAGTCGTAGTCATGGACATTGGCGTTGACAGCATCATCATCATTGTCGTCGTCACCATCACCACCATAAACGTTGGCAACTTCTCTGATGTCGCTCAATGTCGCTCAATGTTGATTTACACAAATTAATTGTACTGTAAATAAAGTTAGAAAATTTATAGAATTTAATTAGTTGATTAGTTTGTATTTTCGTTTCTAATTGAATTTTATGCCAATGGTGATTTATGAGTCTTATGATTCAATTATTTGTGTGTTATACTTGTACTTATGAAATTGAAGAGAGTTATTTTAGTATACAAAATATACTTATATATGTATATATATAAATAGTCTAAAAAGAAATAGTTAAACACCATCTTCTCACCTTAGATGATACACATAAACATTTTTTGTGATTTTTTTGTTTAAAAGCTAAGTTTAAATCATAATACTTATATGTATATAAAATATAATACGATAGCACTATGCTTTTGAGCATTGCACAATGACATACAACACTTATATATTGTATGTTTCCTTTTCCTCCTTGTGCGGTGCTTCTTTTTGCCTGGAGCTTGGTTCTGTTTATTACGGAGATTGAATTAGATAAACGATCGATAGAGCACTCAATAAATTAATGGGAGAAATTAACTTTAATAGTACTTTTTCGACTCTAGCTTTGTATTGCTACTATAGCTAATCATTGAACTTTATTTAATTTATATCATATATAAATCGGGCACATCATGATGATTAATTGGCTCAAAGCTGCCACCATTTTAAGCATATTATTTATACGTCTGAAAAACATTCATAATTTGAAAGCAATTTGCAAATTTCACACCATTGACAAATGCGTGTGAAACGCACTCACGCCGCTTAATACTAATTATAGCTCTTTGAAATCCAACGCAAACAATATGTTATCATTTTATTGGCTTATAGAATGTTTTGCACCTGCAAGCACACACGTACACAAAGGCGGACAGGCACAAACATTGACTCGTGTGCGTGTTAAAACGCATCAGCATGTCAACATTCACGCGCGCATTTTTACTTTAGTGATGATTTTGTTGTTGTTTATTTTTGTTATTTAACACCTCCTCTTCTGTGTTGCTGTAACGTTTATGTAAATGCATGTCAACGTTTTTGTTTAAAAGGATTTGTAACCTTTTTTTAAATGTTTTCGACTAATGCCATGTATTTTTTGTAATCATCATAGCATTGTCGCCACTGCGGTTAATACATGCTGCATGCAACATGTCATCACAACACATTCTGTTGCATGTATGCAAGCATTTCTAAAAGTTTCGTGTTGGTTTTTTCTACTTAATGCTTTGTTCACTGTTGATGTTATTGTTGGTTTATAATTATGCATGTTGCCAACAGCAACAACAACTATGCCAGTATTTACAACCGCATGCCACACAACGAGCGCATTTTAGTGTGAACTATTAGATACAATAGCAACACATGCCAGCAACAATAACAAGAACAACAACAACAACGACAGCACCGATAACAAGAGTGCCACATAACGATGCTGATGCTGACGTCGATGTTGATGTTGATGATGTCTTTTGTTACGTATAAAAGTGATTTAATTATGCGGAAATCATGTGCAATTTGTGCGTATTTGCATGCATTTGTGTTTCTGTTCGTGTGTGCGTGCGTGTGTGTGTGTTTGTGTGAAATAGTTATCTTTGTTTCTAAAATGGGCTTTAATTCAGAATCATTGATTGACTGATTGATTAATTGATTGCTCACTTGCTTTTAGGCTCTTTTGATCAATGTTTGAATTTATGTTCGTGGCTTCTTGCTTTATGTTGTTATAATTAAAATTAATTGCGTTTAATTGAAAGCGTTAATGTAATCAGCTTAGAGCAAATGAGTTTTTGCTTTGACGTAGAATGAAAATGAGAAGCGAGAAAACGGGGAAAGAATAAAAGATGCACATATATAAGTACTTATATATTATTGTCTGTGTGACTCACAACACAATGTAGTAATTATTATGTTGCATGCAATTATATGTTTGTTATATAATGTAAGCAGCTTGTTATCAAGACCAGCTTAGCTAAGCTCACACCGTCAAAGAGGTCGTCGTGCGTCGTTTGCCATTGGCAGATTAATTGAAGTAAAAACAAAGATTCAACATAGTTTTACACAAATACGATGCTTTGGCGTTTGCACTTCTTTGAGGGATTTGATTGTAGGACTATGTTACATAATTTAAATCAGTTAGTATTGATTAGAACAAAGATTTGAACTCTGCGTCATATATGCGGTTTGCTCGTTTGATAGAGAGGGCCACAGAGCACATACGGCAATCTAGCTGTGGAATTTAAGTCTTTAAATTTTATGTGAATTGTTAGCTTAAAGTGATGTATGGCACATTAAGTAAAAGAGTCATTAACATTTCTATCAAGTCATAACATAAATTAAGTGATAATGCTTAAAAAAAAAGGTTTCCAAGTTTTGTCTCTTGTTGTCTCAGCACACAAAACGCATTAAACCCAAAAATAAAAGAAATAATGCAACAAAACTTTTCACTTAAATTTACATTAACAGCAGCTCAAAGCTTAGAGAGAGTGGAAAAAAAGGACAAATCAAAACTAAGCTAACTAAATAAAAATAAAAAGAAAAAGAAATGCGAAAAAGTTTTAATTTTCTAAAAAGATAAGAAAAATCCCAGGGCGATAAACGCTGCAAAAGTAGCGATGAGTGCTGATCGAGATAGAAAATAAGGAAATCAAAAAAGTAAAAGAGAGAAAAGTCAAATGCAAACGCACAGCAAGAATAGCAAGAACAGCAACAAAGGCGAATAAAACTCAAAGTCAAAAAGAGACGAAGTAAGGAAAAAGCGCATTTTAATTTTCCGCTATAATCCACAAAGGGAAGTGTTGCCAACGCAACATTAAAGCGCCAAAAGGACACGCAACGAAACGCAACGAGCGCAACCCGACAACAACAACAACAACGACGATATAAGCGAGTGTACGCGAGGACATTGAGAACGTTGAGGACGACGACATTAAAATGGCAACTGACAACGCTTAAGCAGCGGCAAAGAAGTAGAAGCGCCATGGCAAGAAAGGCAAGAAAAGCTCAGTAAAGGCGACAAATTGCCAAAGGGTGTAAAGGACATGAGCGCGCGGTACGTTCATGTAAGCCACTCGACTAAGCGTAATGTCAGAGGGGAAAGACACATAAAAAAAAAATAATATAATAAAAAAACACAACCCAGTAAATGTAAACATCTGCATTTATGACTTTTGCGGCAAGCTAATCTGATGTCGAGCCGACAGTCAGGCAGTCAAGCAGCCAAGCATGACGGCAAAACAAGCCTCCAGTGGGTATTAGGACTAGTACAGCGCAAGGACATGATAAGACGCTATCATACACACACACTAAACGACACGATACGACATTTCCTTGATGTGTGCCAACGCAGACGACAGTCACATTGCAGACATACGAACGGACAGACGGTCGGACGGATGAAACAACAAACCAAACAAACGAACAAACAAACAAACACGTAACTCTGTAATTAACATAAAATTAATATCAACATGAAGAGTCGCAGCAACTGGATAAAATAGCTTATAATGTCGACATCGGCAGCTGCGGCAGCAAGTCCTGAATCCTGTCAACTGCTGCCGTTGTTGTTGTTTGGCGTCTTTCGTGTTGCCTCAAATTGCATTCCCTGGTGTCGTTTTGTCTGCCTTGTATATTAACTATTATTGAAACTTGGCTACCAACGGGATTTTCAACTAAGCGCACACACAAAAACTCTTAATGGAAGTTCAGATTGTCAAGTTTTAAAGCTGTAAAGTTTATTTTGTGCTGCAAACTGTCAACCAACAGGTTTCAATAAGTATGCTTGTGAGTGCCTTCAACACACAATAGATAGTAAACTTTTATAGCTTTTAAGACCTGAGACTTTGCATAAGAGAAGCTGTTAATTTTGGCTTTGCAACAACACTGCAAGTGACAAATTTCGCTGGCCATGGAAGCCAAATGACAAGAGCGGGCACAACAATTGCAACAAACTATTTCTATTTGCAACACTTTGTGTGTAATTCATTCGAGACCATGAGATATTTTGTTTACAAATGTATCGTTTAGTGCAAAAACAAATTAAGACACATTTTACATTGGAAGAAAGGAATTAAGAAAATAGAATAAACTGTGACATTCGCAAATAAACGACTTTTCAAGAAGATTATTTGGGTTGAGTATTGTATTGGAACTTAGAAGAGTTAGAGTATTGGCTAACCTTTAAATTGTTCTTCTAATCTGTTCTTGATTTAAGTTATTTCAACAACAAATAGATTTTGACTTTATTAAATGTTAATAACACCGTAACTTCAAGTAAGTAATAACTTACCCATGCCTACATTGAGTCAGCAAGGTTGGGATTATTTACGTTTTTTTGGAGAGCACTTTTGAAATTTGCATTCAAACTTGACCAATATATATTTATGTACATATTCTAGCTGCTACCAACCCGCTTCGCTTGGCCAACGAATAGGAGTTTTAAGAACGACGTTCTTATTGAGCATCTACATTACATTACATTCAGTAGTCACTACGCTAAATTTCAATGTAATCTGTCAATCAGTTGAGTCAGTCAGCGTATTTCACTTATAAACTTGAATATAAACGTGTATGTGGATACAATTTCTATTCATCAACAATTTCACTTTATGATTTTCCATCAGTTTATGAATTGCAAAAAACATGCTTTGTGTTGTTTTTGCATTCAACGATTTAACTGTACTTTTTTATACTTTTATGCTTATTCACAAAAAATGTTATTAACTTCTTCAGAGTTTCTTTTTCTGCTTCGGTTCAATAACATTCCAAAAGCACAAAATCTCTGCCCGGCACCCAAAATGGCAGCCATCCACCCTCACGCTGCTTGCCAAATTTGTATTCAATAAAACGCACGGCGCATTTGTCACGCACGTTTCGAAGATTGCTGCTCACATCTTGTGTGCCGAGTTTGTTTGCGTCAAACTGATTTTCAAAATTCTAGACCATAAAATGCCAAATGCATTTTTTAACGTACAAGATACAAAAAACAAAGAGAACAAAAACTGAAAAACCGAAGATAAGAGAAGAGACCGAAAGTTAGTCAACCGTTCAGGAATGCTCAGATACAAGTTTGTACACAAATATTTGAGCAACTAAAAGTGCATGCCAAATAACAACAAAAGCACAAGTGGGAAGTGGCACGAGTTGCAAAGCAGAGGAAACCGTGTGCTCTCCACAGTGACAAATGCAAAAGTGCCTTTTTATTAAAAAAAGTAAAAAGAAAATAAATAAAATAAATGAATAAACAAATAACAATAAAAACAAGAACTAAGAAGGAGAAGGAGAAGCAGTACAAGTCGGAATAGTGTATTTTATGCAATGCAAACAAGTGCACGCAGCATGAAGTTGCACTAACCGTGACTGCAACAGCGCGTGTCAAAAGAACGACGACACGGGCGACAGGCGACTGCAACAGACGGCGACTGCGACTGGGACTGTAACTGCGACCGAATAATGACAACTGTGAGTGCATAAATATATTGTATAAATAAAATAAAATATTACACAAACAAGTATGCAAAATGGCAATCTTCATTTGCCAAGTGGCAGGAGACCTCAACGTTGGCAAATGCTACAACAACGAGTGTTATGCCACCATCCGCTTGAGCTTTAGCTTCACTGTTAGCAACAACACAGCCACCGTCATCGTCGTCGTAGTAGTTATCATCGTCCTGGCTGCCATTTTCAGATGTGTCTCGCTTGTGACTCACTTTGCTATTTTTACGCTTTCGAGGTTCATTAAACTCAAAAAAGCGTTGTTTCTGTGTATTTAACAGTGTACGTGTGTATGTGTGTGCGTCTGTGCATTGGGGTTGTTTGGTTTCCCCAAATTAAAGAAGAAAGTATTCGTAAAATTAAAATGACTCATACATAAAAGCAGCAACGCTCCGCGCAGCCTCAAGATGTGCCCCTCTCGTTGCGTTTGTTCTTTGTTGGCATGTGTTTAATTGTGCCAATGAGCACTTCTTCAAGTTGCACTGAGGGTTGGCCGTACAAAATGCGCAATCAAACTCAATTTCATATTGTTTCAGTTTATATGCTTATGAGTAGAATTACAATTAACAGCTTCAGGCAAAGTGTTGCCACTGGTTGAGTCACTTGGCAAGTCAAGCAATACTTGAGATAAAAATTTTGTATAAACATTTTCGGTTTTTATGTCTTTTTGTTATTTTTTATATTTGTTTATTGTTAATTGAAGATTGTCGATAAGCCACGAAGCATAATTATTATTTTTATGAATATTTTATGACCAATACATGAACATATTCCCAAATTGTTATTGAAAAAGTAGAATTTTTTATGTTTTATAATTATTATTTACTTAGTTATTTTATATCCAATACATGAATATTCCAAAATTTTTATTGGAAAAGTAGAAAATTTTCTAAATTTTATATTACAATTTAAATAAAAAAAAAAATGTATTAAATTTTCCTTCTATGTTACAGTGTGTCTTATATAACATACGGCACTCTTATAAAAAAAACCCGAAGGCGGTTGCTCAACAACCTTGTAAAATATATGTATGTACCTTAGGATCTAAGCCGGAGACACGATATTTCTTCTAGTTTGTTTCTTTTTCTTTTGGTGTCTTCCAACATGTTTCTCTTCTTTACCTCTCCCTTCTGTTCTTTCTTTCTTTATTTATTTCTTAATTTAATTTTTTTTTGTGTCTGCCAAAAATAACATTATTTTGAAACGGTTGTTTTTCAAATCTCTTAATTTTTCATTTTACATTCGCATGTTTCTCTTTAGCTCTTCAGTTGTTTGGCTTACTTGCCAATTTTCTCCCAAGTTATCATTTTCATTTCTGCCTCGTTTTTGCTCATTGCCACTTGCTTATTCATGTATTTCTTCTATTTAACCATAAACATATTTCACTGTTGTCCCTTCGCATTTGATTTATTTTCAAAGCAATTTAAAAAAGCCAAAGACGCACATTTTTTTTGTTTTAAACAAAAACAGAAAAGAAAAAAAATTAAGAGAACAAAACATAAAATGCAAAAGTTTGTTTTCCGAGCTTTGCTTTTATTTTCTATTTTATTATATTTATTTTTTGTTGGTTTTTTCTTTTTTCCTTTTTCTTTTTCTTGCCGCTTTCTTCAACGCGCCATGCCTTTTGAAGTTTGTTTTCAGCCAAGTTTTGCTTAAGCAAACAAACAACAATAAAAAATTGTAAAAAGCAACGAAGAAAATAAGAAAAAACACAAACAGAAAGCGTTGAGAAAAAAGAAGGTCGCATGTTTGGGCAAATCTTTCAAGCAAATGTCGACGCAAATGCGGAAATGCCAAAACAAAATGCCGCTTAATGTAGCGTGTCGAGCATGCCGAGCGACTTCGGTCCTTCAAGTCACCACAGCAGCGACAGCCAACACACCTGCGCATACAGCTCAGCTGAGCCGAGCCGAGCAAAGTTGGCAAAGGAATTTAATGTGCATGTCAAGTTGGCATATTCTAGACTTAATTTTTTCCATTTTTCTCCTTTAAAGCTCACCTTATTGATTTTCTTAAATCATGTACAAGGCAAGTGAGCAGACGGGGCGCGGGGCGGCTGTTGGGCAACCCATTCACGCCCATTGCACATGGTGTGATTGCAACCCCTGCGGTGCTGCTGCCACTGTCAGTGCCACTGTGACGGGGCATTCCCCAAAACCGTTTCGAAGCAATAAATTCCGGCATTTTAACTAAAGGCTTCAATGTTTTTATGTCGATATGTCGTGTTTTTCGTTACGATTCGTTGCTGACGCCGGAATGCATGCAAAGGCACGCACACACACACACACAGACGTCTGGGATTGCGTCTGTGCCTGCATTTGACGCAAAGCAACCCCTTCTAATAACTAATACACGCACACACTTGTTTGATACGTTGTTGTGTGGGTATGCTTTTTGAAAAAGGGTGTCTAACACAATTTAAGCTATGAAAATTGGCGTATTTCAAACGCTTTGCTCGCATTCCATTATGAAGTTGTTTCGTCAACATGCGTTCGTTCATTTTGAAAGCGCCACCAACGAACTTTAACCGACCAAGCGACCCCACATATTATACAACTGTCTGCGCCCCTTTGCAGCTCTTGTTAAGTGCCATGGCATTTACTATGCGTGTGTGTTTGTGTGTATGTGTGTGTGTGTGTTTGTTTTCCTGTTCATGTTGCTTGTTAGCCACTTTTTTGGCGCGTTTAGTTTCGCTTCAGATTTATGACACTTTTATGCAAACTTGGCAACAACAACAAAAACGCCTAATTTATGTGCTGCCATGCCGCTGTCAATATGCACACAAACAAAGCTGTAATAGCCTCTGCACAAACGAAACAATTCAATTTTAATAGAGGGCCATTTTCGTATGCAGATATGTTAATCAGTGGCCGACATTTCGCTCGTATGTTTCTTTGATGACTTCTTCTTTGAGAGCTGTTGTGATTTATGCAAACAATAGTAAAATTTGACATGACGCCGGCAGTTTCAGCGTAAGTCTTTGTCTTCGTTTTCAAATGCAAAACAGTTTCCTGCCTATTTTAACAAATTATTTCAATTGTTGCGGCCGCAATGCACAAAATTGATCACACATGTTGAACGTTTTGCACAAAAATGTTTGTTGTATCAAAGTGGCCACAAAAACTGCACTCACACACATACACGCACAAAAACATGCATTTACATCACTTAAATGCAACAAAAAGATTGGCTCAATCAGCGCATGTTGATGAACTGCGAATGCGTCAGTAAGCGATCATTGGTCATCGCAGTCGTTTGACGTCAATCAGGCAAAAAGTGTAAGCAACAACAAACAACAACAACATACACAAATAAACAAACAAACAATCATTATGGCCAACTACAACGCACACACACACACACATAAACACATGTAAAATGGCGCAATTCGCGTCATGTTGGATTTCGGAACGCGTCTGTTCATTTTCAATCAAGTTGACGTTAGTGTGTGTTGTTGCAACAACAGCAACAAGAGCAACAAGAATACCATACTACTACAACTGCCGCACAACAAACTGACTCACAAACACACGCACACAGAAACGGCCAAGTGCAGTTACTTGCAATTACATGCGCCGCGTGCCTCGTCCTTTGGCTGTCAACAACATGCCAACGATTTCGTTTCGAATCATCATGAGCAATTGAATGTTTGAGCATCATTTCACGAGATTTTTTGTGCTTCTTTCTTTGTTGTTTTTTTTTTTATTGACTGCTTTTCAATACTTTTTGCCAAGATGGCATTGGCGACCGCTTTTCTTTTTCGTTTCATTTACTCTTCAGTCAATGCTAAGCCGCAATATTCAACTGCCTTTTTAATTTGCTATCATTTTGTTTTTTGTCCTATTTTTGTGCTTGTTTAAGCCGTCGTTTACTTTCTTATTCCGCAAGCGCTTTGTTTTTTTCAACTTTTGTTGTTGCAAAAAAAGCAAAAAATTGTTGGCATGTGGTTACGAGATATTCCTCTCCGCCTGTGTGGCTTCTGTGCCTGTGCTAGAGACGTGCTTTGTTGTCTACTTGGTATTCTGTTGTGCCAATAACATCGTTTGGAGGCATATCAAAAATTGCTGGCTCAACTCGTGCACACAACTGACCGTTCGTTCCAATGAAAAAAGTAAAAAATTACAAAAAAAAAACAAACATAAAGAAAAACGAAAAGTAATTTCTAGAACGCAAGAGCACAGCTGAAGTTGTACGTGTACGATTTCGAGTTGCAATATCGTGCTTAATTATTGCTATCTCGCTCTCTTATGCACATCGCTCTCTGTCTGTTTTTCGCCCTTTGCACACACGTTTAATTAAAAATGTAATTTTCGCCAATGTTGCAAAAATTGTAGCAAAAGAACACGGAAATAAACTCAAAGCAAGGTTTTCAAAAATAAGCAAAACAAAAAAGAACCAAAGATGCTTCGAACATGCTTTGAAGTAAATAAAGTGTGTCAAATTAGTCATGTTTATTATATAAGTCGTCTCATAACGGAGTAGAGAAGTCAAATGTAGTCATGGTCAAATATGTTTTACTCAAATTAGTTCTTCTTCATGCTCAAATCTTCATAACACAATTCATACTCAACGACATAAAAAACAAGCACAACGAGCACAAAAGAACAGAAGAAGAACGTTTTTAATATATTAAGATTTTTAGCATTTAGCAAGTCAAACTGCTCAAATGTGCCACGAAGCAAATACGAAAGCAAAACCAAAACCTGTTGAAATATTTCTTTACTTCATGGTTGAGCGCTTTTATGTAAGTCATCGTCCTTGACGAAGAACATTATGAAAACGTCAAGTTGCAATCAATCAAACTTGAAAATGCGCTAACAGAATGGACACAGAAACAGACGATGTTATACAATAGAGAAAAAAATCACGTATACGCAACGTTGCCTACAGCAAATTATGCTGAAGTTGCACGAGCGGAAAGACGCAACATTAAAATGATTGCAACTTCTTTTTTATTACTTTTGTCGCAATTATTTATTTATCAATATTTTACCAATCAATACAACTTAATTTCGTATGCAATGCTTGAAATAATAAAATAATAATACATACAATAAAGCAGAGAACAGTAAAAAATACAATAAACACAAGAAGGATGATGAAAAAGCAGCAAGTGAAATAAAATGAGTAAATTAAATAATATCAATGAAGCGTTAAATTGAATTGTTCGAAATAAAAACGGATAGGAAATAACAACAACAAATAAAACAACAGCAACAACAATAACAACAACAAATGTTTTGCCAAAGAGGAAAACGTATTATTTTGTAATTTTCCAATTTAATGCGCGCGCGTCGACGACTGAGCGAACAAAAGCATGAATAGGCAAGGCGTACAACCAAGCGAGATTTATTATCACTTGTGAACTTTCTCACTCACTCACACACACACACACACACACACGAGCACACACGCACAAGGGTTGTTGTCGTATTGTCGCTTGGCGTTTGCGTTGGCGTTAAATCGCATACGTAATCAAGTAATAAATTGCATTATTGCCAGCAAGGATTTCCTTTACTCTTTTTTATTTATTTATTTATTTTTTATTTTTGTTTGTTGTCTCTTTTCTTGTTTTTTGTCTTTTCGTTGGTCTCGGCTACCATTATGACTTGCTGTAACAGTCATTTTGGGCATTTGTGCACGCAGCACGTGTTGGAAAACATTTCGTCGCACATGTAACAACTGTGCCAACAACAAACATCACATCCCACACACACACACACACACACACACTTGTTGTAAGCGCCACAAACAACTAGAATCAAACACTGCCGCAAAGAATCAGCAGCAACGCAATCATGTTTTCAATAAGAAAGGATTACGTTTTAAGAAAAACTATGCACACACACACAAACACACACACAAGTATGCACACGCAAACATACAAAGTCAAAGACATCGTTATGTGTTTACTTTGCGCAATGATAGTTTAGAAATACACAAACACATGTATCTACCCACACACTTGTCCTTGATCGTCGCCACGCCATTGCTCGCCAATCTTCATTGCGCTTGTGTGTTCGTTAAGGAGAACGCCGGTCTAAAATATCCTGTGACATTAAGTGTTATGTGTTCAACTGCAGCCCAGCTGTGATTCGACAAAAAGTTGCGCAAAATACTTTGCCATTTACTTGAGTATTTTACTAACCAATTTTTGTGTTTGGTCATTCAACGCCATCGCTTTTAAAGATTCTTTTAAAGTTTTCGCTTTATCGTTTTTATTGTGGTCGTTGTTGTTGCTGTTGTGTTTGTTGCCAAAAGTTACATTCACTTTACTCGTTGCGGTTGTAAATTTTCTTATCAAAGCTGATAAAGTGCAAAATTCGCTTAAAATGTTTATACAAAATGCTACAAACAGCGTTCTTTATATATGCAAAAGTACCAAAAGTGCGTCAAGTGTTATATTTTACTTGCTGTGAATGAATATTTTTTGTGCCAAAAGTTTTGAGTCTTTTTTTTCGGTATTTAAAGCAAACTTTTCATGAAAGTTTTCGCTTTTGAAAGCGTTGAACGTTTCAGTTAACTTGATTCCGTGTAAAACACTTGCAATTGAAAAGAAAATTGCATGAAATCGTCTTCACTTTATGGTCAAATAAATCGAACAAGGCAAATTTGCAGCAATTCAAGTGGAAAGATAAAGCTATAAAAAGTATTAAGAGTATAAAAATGGTTAAGCGAAGACTTAACAAACGATTTGGTTTCACATTTAAAGCAGAAATGAATAAATTTTTTAGTTTATCAAAAAAATGTGCATGTAACGTACACCTTACGCCCGGATTTTTGCCCGGAACAACACGAAATCCCTTGGACAGAGAATTTGGAGATTACGTTGGCTTCTAACCAGCAGGAATGAGTGCCTCTTGAGCAACAAAGTGCACACAGACAAAGCGGTAGTTGCCACTACTTGGAGGTTCAGCCTTACAGTAAATTCAGAGCTCAAGAAAGTCAGAGTACTGCATGCGAAGACTTTGCGTATGCTGATTGGTGCCCAATGATTCTTGAGAAGGACTTAAATAAGCGACGGGGAGTGGGTATTGAAGTACCGCGACGGCTGAGTAGATCGTACACTGTCGATTTAGATGCTTTTAAGTTCCTTATCTTAATGTTCAGTCCTCACTAACTAATAAGAGTTGTTTTAGTTTAAATTGTTTATTTATAATAACAGCAAAATTAGTTTATCAAAGAAACGCACAAAAGCATGCAACACTTTTTTGTACTACTGCATATTCTTATGACCCAGAGTAGTGTTGAGTTTTTGTTGATTTTTTTGTCACCGCAAACAACAACAACATAAAATTGTTTCTTCCGTTTTTGTCACCCGTCGACCTCAACACTTTAGTTTTCAACAAGCCACACTGTTTTATTTATGAAATGTCAAAAAGCGGAAAAGAGTAATTAAGTTGCATTCAGCAAACAAAACCAAAAAATAATTCAAAAAAACACAAAAATGAAGTCAAAACGGAAAATGTAAGCAACCGCACAACGCACAAAAATGACGACACAACTAACAACAACAAAAATAGAAAAAAAATAAATCACATTTCCTACGAAAAAAAATGAAAGAAAAAAAAAATAGAGGGAAACTTTGCATGACACGCCAAAGTGAAATTTGGTTCACGAACATGATGAGCAAAAACCAAAAAAAAATAAAGGAAAAATTGAATAAAGTCAAGTTAAATTGTGGCTTAAAATGCATTATTCATTTGGGCGTCAGGTGGCAACAACCAAACAGGTTAAAAAGCAGGCGCATGTAAGCGCGTTAGTAAGTGAGAGAGAGAGAGAGAGAGAGAGAGAGAGGAAGAGACAAAGAATGAAAAAAAAGGGCAAGAGCTGTCAGAACTGTACTAACTTAGGCAGTCAGTCAGTCACTCAGTCACTCAGACAGTTAGTCAGCTCGTCTTGAGGGAGCAAAGTTTGTTTTTTTGTTTTGTCGTTGTTGTTGTACTTGCTGTTGGCTTAAATGAAATGTTGTACAAATGTTGACAGCCCAGAACCAAAGTCGAAAGCCGCCCATTAGGCGAACGGTAAGCATTGCTCACAGCCTGCAACTATATTTGTGTCTATGTTAGTGTTAGTGTGTATGTGTGTGAGTATGCTGTCACTTAGTCACGCTTGACAGTTGGTGGCACGACGCTTGACAGAAAGTTTAATTGAAATTCCTAAACAAAAAAAAGCGGAAGCCGCAATAGAAGTTTTGCTCAAATTCAAAAAGAATATAAAATAAAATGATTTGCAATCGCCATGGCAACGCGCAGAAAAATCAAAATGAAAGTTGTTAAATTAGTTTTACATAATTTTTATGTTTGCAACTTCTTCAATATGGCAAATGAAAAAGTAGTTGCAAAAAATATGTTGCATAATTTCTTGCGTTGCTTTTTATTATATGCAAGCGCAAAAAAAAAAAGAAAATGAGAAAAATATTTAAACTTTTACGAAAGAAAACGCATAACTTGAAGTCCAAGTAAAGCACTTCAAGTTGAAATTTCTCATTTGGCTTTCAATTAGTTAAGCACTCAAATTGTTTTTCTTTTCGGTTCTTCTGCTTCTGCTTCTTCTTCGCCTTCTTCTATTTTCATTAAAAAAAACAAATTAAATTTCCACTTACCTGCAACAGTGCGCGCCTATTTGCAAATCAAAGGCGGCACTTGAAGCAATACTCAAGTGTCGTGCCTCCCCCAATTCCCCACACGCCAACCCCCAATGCCCCTGACGCGCTTATAATTACCGCCCAAATGAATGCTTACAACGAAAAATTAACAAAAGAAAAAAATTTCAAAACGAAAATAAAGTTAATGAGTAAAGTTAACATAATCGAATTACTAAACGCTTTACTTCATTTAAACATACGCTGGCTTAGGCAACGCAGACTCGGCAAGTCTTCAAGGCTCAAATATATTATTCACTTGGCTTGTGTTAATATTTCAGAGTTTACATGCCGTTTTTCTTGTTTATTGCTTATGTTGCTCTGGTTGTTGTTGGATACTGTTGAGCGCACTTTGTTGAAAATTAAGTAAAATTTCCACTTGTAAAATTATGAAAAATATATGAGCTTAAGCAATTGATGCGTAAGCAAAGCTGCTTAAAGTGTGCTGAAGAAGTTAAGTGTTGCCATAACGAGAATGCAAGCGTCCAAAAGAGAAATGGCAAAGCGGCGGAGAGTTTGCTCAAGTGTTTATCACAGTGCAGCAAGCGGTTGGAAGTGCGGCAGCGGGGGTGGGGGCGTGGCTTAAGCGTATATATTACACAGTGAGTGTTTTGTTTGAAAGCACTTACATCAAAAGTGTTTAGAAAGTATGTAAGAGAAGTAGCAGAAAAACTTGCAAAATGTTTACGTTGTAAATGTTGTTAAACGGAAAAGTCAAGAAAAAAACGAGCACCTAAAAGCAGGCAATATTTTTTTGTAATTTATGATTTCCGATTTAAAAAAGCAAGAATATGTTGTGCGCAAAAAAACAATAATTTTTGAAAAGAATTATTAATAATTTATAAAATATTTAAAATATGCAAAATATGTTTTGTCAACGCTTTTCATATTTGTCATTTATCAACAAGAATTTGCAATAAATTTCAATGTTATAATAGCATATATTTTATATTGAAAGGCAAAACATTTGACTTGAAAAACAAACAAACACATTAAAATGCAAATGAAATAAATGCCCAATGAAAATGTTTTCAATTATCAACACAAAAGATGTTTATGAAAAAACACTACGCATGTGACATGATATTGTTGCAGCAAGCAAACGTGTGTGCATATCAATGACTAGTGTTATTACACTGTACTAAGCCAAGTAAGAATCCTGCATTATTTATGACACTTGGCCAATTTGAATAGCAACACTTGGCTGCAGAGTCAGGGCGATGTCATGTCGTGCATTAATAAATAATAATTCAAATGCCATAAAAGCGAAGGGAATAAATTGTTAGTATTAGTGAAGAATTGAAAAATGAAATGAAAAAAAAACACACATAAAAGACAAGACAGAAGTAATTTAAATGCGGTTTTTGCTTTACTGAGAATGGCATTTTAGATGTGTGTGTGGATTTCATTTGAGGTTTTATTTCAATTATTTATTTGAAATTGAGATACAAAAATATGCAAAGTTAACAACAATGAATACAAAATACCACAAAGTCGTTAAATTTGTGTATGCAAAGGAAGCGGGACGTGCAGGAAATTAAAGGAAACAAAGCAATGAAAACGATGAGCATGAAGAGGTCGGAGTCTTAGGTTAAATCAATCAAATTCAAATTGTGAAGGACAAAGTCAAACAAATGATAACACTTTGGCCGCAAGGTGCAACCACAAGTCAAATTCATGTTGAATTCAAGTTGAAGGCAAATAGACAAGTCAAACTTGTAAAACTGCAACAAACACACGCACACACACACACACACACACACAGACAAAGACACACGAAGACAATGGTAAAAAAGGATATGCTACGTTGACTGACAGCACTTTTCAAATTCAACGCACGACAAAGCACAACTTCAGCAGAAATGGCTTAAAAACATGACAATATAGACAGACTGACAGCGCTGGCAAACGGTAGAAAAGAGATGACATTTAACAAAAAAAGGAATATCATAAAAACATTGAATAATACGAAAAAATCAGAGCAAATAAAGCATTAAAAGAGGAGTGAAATTGAAGTAATATTAAATGCGCACACACAAATACACACATACACATTTCAAGCTGCAATACCCCAAAGAAAAAGCATATGCTGGCATAGATACAGTTACATTAAATTGCCAGCCAATATGGCAACGCTGCAGATGACAGCAACTGTCAAGGATTATGACACAATTCGATGTAGCAAGTGATGAAGAACGAAACCAATAGCGGAGAAAACAAGAACAAGAGTAAAGAAAAAAAATGGCAAGCAAGTATATGTAAAACTTGAAGTGGCTTTCAATGAACTGGAAAATTTTTGCAATAGTTTGCATACAACGAGTGAGATAGTAATAAAACGGACGAGTGTGGAAATAAGATAGCACATAGAACAGACAAACTGTTATGGTTGTCAGGCTCACCAGCAGGCATCGTAAAACCGACGCAAACCCAAGCCAATCCAATGCAATCCAATTGTAACCACACCAAGCCGAGCTAAGCCAACTGCACCAACATTTGTGCATATTTGCATAAAACTTGAAAAGGAAAACAGAGAAGTAGAAGAACAAAAAAAAGTGCAGCTGCTAAAACTCAAACAGTGTGGAAAAAATGTAGTTAAAAATGTCAGGTTAGACGGTGGCAGAGACAGAGAAAAAGACAGCGGCGACAAAGTAGGATAACAAGTGCCATTGCAGTCGAAAGTAAGACAAAATTGAAATACGCAAACATGCTTCGGCATCGCCTTTTGTCATATTTGTTTGCCAATGCATGTATGTATGTATGCGTGGTATGTGCATGAGTGTGTTAGTGTGAACGGATTGTCGGCTTAGCTTATGCCTGAGGTTATGAGGTTAGCTTAGCACAACTTCTTTTGCCGTCATCTTTGTTTTACCATATGCATCGTTGGCCCAACTTCTGTCACACACGCACAGTCAACTTTTGCGTTATGTACGAACAAAATGCCATTTTCACACGTATTTTAAAGTTATATGTATGTATGAGAAAACGCGTTGTTGTTTCACATAATAAAAAATTCTACGAAATTCTTTGGCTGTTCATGTCATTTATTGGTTTTCTAACACTGCTAACAGCATGCAAACAGAAAAACGAAAACAAAAACAAAACTAAAACACAGAAAGTGGAAACGATACACACATGTTCTCATATATATGTGTGTGTGTAAGGAGTGAGCATGTGCGCAAAAACTTATCAACTATGATGATTATTAAATATTGAAAATAATTTTTTGCGCAAAGTTCTTCATTTGACTTTGTCAGACGTAATTGTGTATGTGTGTGTGTGTGTGTGTGTGTGTGTGTGACACGCCAAAGAAAGTTTGATTGCAGTTTATGAATATGAATGAATTTTTGTTTTTTTCTTTTTATTCCTTGCGCGAATTTGCGTGAAATGAGAAAAATTGACAAGAGAAAAAAACACTCATTTAGTTAATAAAAGCAATGACGACGTAGATATGAAAGTTTGGGCATGTTAATATTTCATTAATGTGATAATAAGGACCCTGTTAGTATTTTCTTAACACACAAACAAAAGCTAAAAAAAGATCATCTCTGGAGCAATTCACAACTCTCTGATTGATGGATGACCCTTCAAATACTTTTGTTTCCCATAATCTATGCCCTTAGTACGTTGCAATGTTTTATACTATACTTATGGTATGTTGTATTAAAAGTTGATTTATCTTGAGCAATTTCCTGTTTCCAATTTCGTGTATTTTCCATTCTGTTGAAATATCCCTTTGATGAATTTAATTTTAAATCTTTTAAATTTATTTTTGAAGTTCGCAGCTTGTTTGCAAAACATTGACAAATTGACAAATTCCTTTTTAATTCATACATTTCACAAAACAAGAAAACAAAAACAAATGAAATATGGCAAAAAGTCATGTACGTATCACAATTGAATTGCCTATTCAAGTGCACGTGTGGCAATGTCGCAGTAAAAGTTGTACACAAATTGAGTTAAACATGTTGGCAAATGCCTTGAGAAATTGTATTACACGCGAATTTTGCGGAGACAACAACAAAACCATGACACATGTAAAAATTTGTCATTATGTGAGAAACAAAGGAAGAAAAAAGGAAAAATCTTAAAGTATGAAATAAAACACAAAGCAACTTAGGCCTTTTGGCATGAGCATATCTTTACTGTGCCGTGGGTGGCCAGAAATGTCAAACATTTGACTGGTGACATTTGAATTTTTGTGCACAATATTCTTTTTTTTCAGCTTTTTTTATTTTTGCAAGCTAGAGCAGCAGGGACAAAAAAATATAACTGACGTGACATGCATAAATAATTGAGTTTGAATATGAGTACAGAAGTGTTCAATGTATTGAATGAGAGGAGCACAGCGGGGCAAACATGAGCTGAAACAAGGCAAAATGGTAGCTAACGAAGGCCTGGCTAAGAGCAAAGTAAAACAACAACATAAAAAAGGCAAAAAAAAAACGAAAAACAATATGAAAAGCAAAAAATAGAAAGCAAATACTGGAAACGGAAATGAAATATGGCAGAATAACAAAATGTTGTTTGCTGTGGCGAACGCCGCACTTTTTCACTTCGCATTTCTGCATAGGGCATGAAATATTTATTTCCGAAGCATAAAGCTGCAAAAAGAAAAAGTATTGTACATATACATTCTATATCCTTTTCGCATTGACTAAAGCCGTATACAGTATAAGCAATTTTATAAAAGAACACAAGCATAGGATTTGCACGGAAACCCAACTCAAAGCTCAACTTTCGCTCGACACGCACTTCAAGTGCGATCTGCGAAGTGCGAAGGTCACGTCGACAGGCGAAAATCTCCTACCGTAAAAGTATTAAGTCAATGAGTATGATAGGGCAAAGGCGCGCAAATCTGAGCCGAAAAAAGGCAACGAACAAAACCAAACCATAAAAAGAATTGCAAATATAATGCCCAATTAATCATCATCATCGTTGTCGTCGACGCCGTCATCATCATGCTGCCCAAGAAGGTCGTTACGAGAAGCTTTCCAGCGCCTTTTCATTATGTTCTTCTTATTCGAATTCTTTGCACTGCTTTGCTATTGTATAATAATCATTTGTGTATTTAGCCAATTTATACCAACCAAAATGCTTGGAAAGCAAAATATTATTGACTATTATTGTGCCCATTCAACCTGAACTGCTGAATATTTTCATTGATTACTTGTTATACAGAAAATTATTTGTAGCAAAGGAAATTCTATGGCACAAACACACAGACAAAAACACACATAAATGTGGTAAAAAAGGGAAATCATGGTTAAAATGTTTGCTAAGCTGTTTTGCTTTGTAAAAATTGAGTAAATAAGCGAGTAAATAATAACTTGCAAAATAAATAGAAATCATAAAATTTCGCCAAATTAAAAAACGACTCTGTGCATGAAACAAGCGAGAAGGAGCTTTGGCGAAAACAGCAGGAAGCTTTTACTTTATCAAAAAGAATTTAATTACTAATGTAAGTTTTTATTTTTCAATATTATAAGCAACCAATCAGTGGCAGATATTTGTGATTAATATTGAGTATGACTTCTATAGCCAAGTATCGTTTTTCATTAATGTTCTTTAAATAGAAATTAAAACAGTTCCCTTTTAAGAATAAATACCACAAGAGTCCATTATATTTTTATCTGAGTGCACTCACTTTTCTCAGTTGACTTCACAGCGCTTTCACTAAATTTATTAACAGTTTCTATTTGGTAGTTGTCCGACAACAACTTCTTTTGTTAAAAAAATATGTGTAATAATTTATTAGTCCTTTTACATACATATATACACTATGAAAACATACTTGTTGTACTTTCGCAGCGCAAATGGCTGACACAAAATTGTCAATTTGTCAAAAAGCCATTTAGACATTAATAATTCACTAAGCGATTGTGTTGTCTCTTTCGCATTTTTGTTTTGTTAATCTTTGCTCTTATTTTTGTTTGTTTGCTTGGTTTATTTTGACCATTTATCTATACATATACAGAAATATATAAATATGTATGTACACATTTATAACTTTTAGCAGAAACATTAGGTACGTAGGTACTTGCATTTTATGGGATTTATAAAAGCAAGAAGTCGAAGATCAATAAACATTAAAAAAAAATTCATAAAATACTTTACAATATCAACTTGTATTGTAAATAAGAAGCCATCTTGGAATGCATCGAAGCAACTAATAAGGTCTGTTCTCATCTGTGGCACGCTTAACACATATGAAAGAAGAACTGACGTAAGTACTACGTACGTGTTATGTAACATAAGCACATAGCATTTATAAGTCATGAATATTCAAAATAGCTAGAAGTTTGTCATTATACTCTTATCTGTCTGTCTGTCTGGCATCTAAAATTTTAAAGAGATTCTAGTTTTCTAATCAACTAATTCATTTTTTACCTTCAATAAAAATTTACAAAATTTTAATTGTTTCATTTTGTTTCTCAAGTTAGAAGGCTGAACCCTTCTGGCTGCAGTCAACTAGTGTAGGAGAAATTTATTTTTGTATTCTCTTTCATTATACGAATTCAATCAGAAATTTAAATCATAAAATTTTAAATTCCATATTAATTTAATTTAGAAATAAATTTGCCCAACCGAACGGATGCGAGCATAAATTAAAATTTACTTTTATTCATGATTTATAATTAATTATTCTCTAAAGGTTTCTGATTTACGTTCATAATTTATTAAGCTAAACGAAATCAAAGCAAACTGCAAAGTGCAAATAAAAAAGTTGCAATTTTAGCTCTCGGTTATTTAAGTTTTGAAAGCAAACGAACACTAACAGTGCAAATGCAATGGTGGAAGCGAACAGAGATTTAAAAAATAAAAAGTTTTCCTTCTGTGCTGACACGATTTTTTATTTAATCAAAAGGCAAATGCAATAACTTTTCATAAAAGCGAAACTTTTTTTTTGCACATATTTCATTTGATTGCAGTGCAATGCATAAGTGAAACATGCACAATCGTTGACATATTTCGCTTGTCATGTTAAATAAAAAATAGAAAAGTTCAGTCGAAATAGTTTTAAACACATGCCGCACACACTGAAAGTTATGCATTTCAATGTGTGAACCAGTTGGCGTTGCGCCTGACTTAAATTACAACTTTTTATTTGTTATGTGTCGGTTTTGTTTTGTTTTTGTTTTTGAGTTAAATTAAAGATGAGACTCAAAATACTCGTTGTCGTCACTCGTTTATCAACAGAGACTCCGAACTCGGCCAAGCAACGGCAACAGAAGAAGTGCAAGGGCAAATGGAAATGAAAATGGAACTTCAAGTTGTTGGCGAACTCGAACTCGAACAGAAGCAGAAACAAATAAGCGCAGCTGTAGTCCCCCTTCTTGTTGGTTGAGAGCTTCGATTGCATTGGGTCGAGGGGGGTTTGGTTTGGTACACTTTTGCTATGCTTCGCTTAAGTGGCGCCGCAATTGTTTTGTCGGCAAGTTTAATGAACTTTTGCCACGCTTCTTCTTTTTTTTTTATTTTTTTTTTGTAATTTTAATGAACACTCAATGAACAGACGTGGGGTGGGCGACAACACACCATGGTTGTGTTAAATAATGAGCATCATGACAAGACCGGCATTATTGATTGCTTGATGCTAAGTGAGTAATTGTTGAACTACTCATTTATTTTTTCTTTTTTTAATAAGTTTTCTAATTCGCTTAAAGTAATTTTAGTGATTATGAAGTTGGGAAAATCCTTTTGGGCAACATTATTTGTACTTAAAACAAGATAAATAAATTAAGTATTAAGAAATGTTTCGCTTAAATAAAGCATTAAAAAAAACCAAACTGAACTGTCGCATGTAGCATTAACATTTGAACAACATAAGAAAACGTTTGAAAACAACAAACAGAAAGCAATATAATAATACAGTGTACTGTTGACAATGGCTATCGTTTTATCTTCTATGTTGTGTACATCTTCCTTATTTATTTATTTTTTTTATTTTTTTACTTTGAGATAGAAAAAGCATTCCTGCACTTTTGACAATCAACAAAACGTCCTTATTGCAACATTCCAAAAAACCACGCAGCTTACAACAAACCAAATTTTCCGGCTAATTGAAATTTCTCACCAAGAGATGCACTTCCAACTCTTTACGACACCTTTAGCTTGGCAGCTTTTAGTGAAACTGACACAGCAGAAATTCATTAAAATTTGAAATGAAAAACCGCACGAAAAAATGCTTTCATTGCTGCCATGAGTTTTAAGAACTCTAATTGAATGTCTTATAGTATGGTTAAGTAATAAAAAGCACTTGAATGCCATTTACAGATGCCCAAACAGGAAACGGAAAATTTCACACACACACACACACTTATACAGATAAAGCTAACACAAACACATGTGACAGATGCCAAAAATGTTTAACATTTAAGCTTTTCCATCTGTCTTTCTTCGTTTATTTGTTTCTATTTTTGTGTGTGTGTCGGTATGTGTATGTGTTACTCATGTTCTTATTGGCTCGTCAGTGTTTCCAACAAATACATAAACATTTTGCAATGTATTTTATAGCTGCGCACTTAAAAACCATTACAACTTTTCTATTGTATATATGTATATACAAAAACAAAAGTGAAAAAGGAAAATGTATATGTGTTTATTTCTTTATGTATTTTGTTACTTTTGCCCATTAGAATCATGCTCAACTATGTCAGTCTACATCATTTGTCGTAAAACAATGACTCAAGTGGAAGATCTTAAAACAAAAGAACAGAGCAAAACTTTAGTGGCAGAAATTTCTGTTTGTATTGTACTATGCCGGAGTTGTTGTTGTTGTTATTGTTGCTGCCGCCTACAATTTGAATGCGTTTTGGTCTGTAAAACAAGTAAACTTAAAGTGAAATATATATGCTCTGCATATAAAATCCAATAAAAAATACGAAAATTCGAGATCTTGTCGACGTCTCCGTCTCCGTCGTCGTCAGCATTGTTGAATTCATGCTTTTTCCTTTTCCTTCCTCTACTTGAGTATATTTTTTTTTTTTTTTATAGTCGACTTTTGTGCGCAATCTTTTAAAGTGTTGTTCAAGTGTTTACTGCCTTTTTTACACCAGTACCTTACGCCTCATGCCGCAGCCAAACCAACACACTTTTGCCAGGTTTCTAACAGATTCTTTCACTTCGCTTTAACTACGACCCACAATTCTTTGAGCATTTCCATGTTTTTAGGCACAATAGTTTTGTGCTATTTTCCAAGAACGAACATTTTAGACAAAAGCATTTCGTTTTTTTCACTTTACTCTTGTTTTTCCATTTGCACATTTCACTTTTTTTTTATTATTATTTTTGTATTTCCTTCTGTCTTTGCCTAAGCACACATGACAAAATTGAATGAAATCCTGTAAAAACTTTACAAGCTCGTCGACTGCCTGCCTGCATATTTAATGCCTTTTTGTTCTTCAACCTTCTGTCTGTTGCAGCCTGTCAGCCTAAAATAGTTCTCAAAGCTTTCTTTTACTATTTTACTCTTTCAATTTATTTAATTTAGTTTGTTTGCCTTGTTTTCTGTATACTATTTTTCAATCTTTTGACATGTTCGAATACATTTCAATTAGTCAAAAATTCGATGATTTGTTTTATACTTGAACTCGACTTTAATTAAGTTAAGAAGAAGTGGCACAAGTTGTCAATGAAAATTTTCAATTGGTTTATTTTGTGCGCTGCTGACAGTACTGAAATTTAATTAAAATGTGTTTAGCAGCAGGAAATTATTGCTGAAGGCGTCTTTAGTTGCTCAACAATTTATACAAGCTTCACACATTGGCTTATGCTAAGCAAAAATAATAAGACATTCAACAGAAACAAGATGACATTGCCTTCAATTTCCTTTCATTTTGAATTAATGAATTCAAACGAAAATATAAAACGAAAACTTGTCATTTTGACTACAACAACAATCAATCAATCAGCCAACCAACCAATCAAAATAAAGACAATGAGTTCGGCACAACTTAATTTATTTCGCGTAAGTAGAGAAAGAGCACACAATTCGATGACATATTAAAGCTCATAATTTCTGGCAGAACAGCAGACACAACTGTATAGCGACATTAAGACAAAGTGCGGTTTGCCGCTAACTACACAAAAGCCTCATGAAGAATGGTCTATCACACGTGGGCTGCTCAAGCGTGAGCATGGTCTCGCCTCTGGCGCATGCAATGGCCGCTTTTCACGTGGCCAACAACGCAGCATCACAAATTTGTATCCGCCAAATAGTATACAACGTGCGCTGTTGCCGCATAATGAGGAATCACCGAGGGCCGATAAGGTGAATGTTTGTCGTTACGATCGCAGTGGCACGAATCTCATGCTAGCCTTCTTGGAAGCCTCAACGACCGCCAAAAAAGGCATACAATTGTTGAATGCCATGGACGGCACTTATCGCATGGTGAAGTGCATCGAACCAGACTTTGTCAAATGGGGCATTACCGATGTGGACATCAGCCCAACGGGCCAGTTGATTGCCTATGCTACGTTTTCAAAATCGAGTACGTAATGAACTGATTTGACTAATATTAATTATTCAACGCTCTCGCTAGTCTACATAAAGCCCATCGACGGACCTTGTAAATGGGAACGTATCCCTTTGCCAATTAAACGAAGTCATCAACTCGTGTTGCCACTACGCTTCACGTCCTGCGGCCGCAAATTGGCGGGCAGCTACTGTAATGTTTCATTTTTCTTGGCCGATATCGAGACACAGGCCATTGAGGAAGTGCCATATGCTTCTAACTTCATGGAGAATCATGTCTATGCAATGGCATTTCTCAACGAAATGCAACCGGATGTTGTCGTTTGTGGGCACAGCTATCACGGCTCGGTCGACATATTCGACTTGCGCCTACCGACAAAATGGGTTTTGAGTTTTCTATGTCACTTGGATGGCGTGACATACATCGACTCAAGAAATGATGGTTATCACTTTTTGACGAATTCAAAAGATAATTCAGCAAAAATTTGGGATCTGCGACGTCTAACATTTGGTAAAGGTTTGTTTTTCCTAAAATCTCTTTTTGTTTTCCATTATTTATTTCGGATTTATTTAAGAAATTCGCAACAATAGTGATCCCTATTTAATGGTCTATAAGGGTCACAAAGTGATTACGTTTCCACAGTCGGCGAAATTTTCACCGATGGAATCAACTGGTCAACGTTATATCTATGCGAGTTGTGCCACCGGCTCTATTTTGAGTAAGTTGGGAAATATTTTGTGCATGTTATGTGAAATTCGTTTCCATTCAGTCTACGATGTACTTACTGGCAGTATAAGAGAATGCATTCAGAGCCACCAGAACGTTGTAAATGAATTGGATTGGCATCCCATACGCACTGAAATTGTCTCCGCAACGGTAAGACTTATCCAAACTACATAACAGATTTCTCATAAATTATGAGTATCTTACAGTGGGATGGCTCCGTTCACCTAAACACTTTTGATAGACTTGCCGTAAAACAAAGACGATCATTCATTGATGAAGCGGAAGTAAGCATGGATTTTAATAGCAGCAAACGAAAGGAAAAGGTTCGAGGTCTTAGAATGAGCAAATGTATTTTCGAAATCAATAATTTCTTATAAATTTTTAGGACAAATCCTTCTGGTCAAATTTGAATAGTATTGGTTGAAAGCTCATGCCATGCCAAATTAAAGCAGTTTTCTGTTCTTTAGTTAAGTTTCGTTAATACTTTAAATATTAAACATTTATAATTTTATCAGCTTACCTTTGTGCATTGCAGATCAGCATTTGTATTTATTTTCATGCCTGAAATAAAAAATAAACATTGAGTTGATAAATAAATGTATTCATGACCTTAGGCTTGGTTGCACTTGTAGAAGATGTAAATGTTATAAATTGTTCTCAATAAACAAAAATAATTTTTTATATACCAAAAAAACTCTTCACTGTAAACCAAAAATCCTCTTGAAGTCTTCTTTAAGTCTTTTTTAAGCTGCTTCATTACGAAATGCTACGAGTATTATAGTATTATCAAATCAGCTATAAATTAGCCACAAATATTTAGCTAAGTTTGCCATAAATTTAAGCGAACTTAACGCGCCGCAAGATATGCTAAACATACGCACCACAGGCAATTTGTGCTCTAAGCCAAGCCAAACGAAATCAAAACACAAATGGAACGCCGCCAATCAAATAGCCAAGCGATATGGCATTACGATTATTGACTTTATCGAGTGTCAAAGAAATAAAAAAAAAGAGAAAATGGCGTCATAATCAGCAATGGCAACAGCCGCATACAAAACGGAAGCGGAAACAAAATTGCGGACGCACATTTGTCATACTCATTGCAGCATTTTGAGGCAAACAGCAAAGCATTAGAAACACTTGCCTTGCTTTTTAAATGGCGACATAAATATTTTCAGCATGAATGAAGAATTTATGGACATTGAATTGCTATAAAAGCAATATAAAATACATAAAAATGGCGAGGCGCATAGAGGCGGCAAAAAGCGGCAATAGTCGAAATCAAAAGCGTAACGAAACAATAACAAATAACGAATGGTATATGTCAATTTATACACGAAGTCGATGATGATGATGATGAAGACAATGATGGCGCGTGAAAGTCGATTGCAGATGAAATGCTGACGCTGATGAGGGCACATGAGTGCGCCAAACAGCACAAGGGACGCCACACCGCGATTTGGGGATCTCAAATGATGCGCAGCGAAGAAAAAGGCCCACGGAGGCCTCTGAGGGTTGGCCACGCAGTGGAAGCCCAAAATTTGCGTAAGCAAAACAAAAAATGGAAAAGAAAAACTGACGGCAACAACTCGAAAATCAGATTAAACTGCTGACAGTCGGCGAATGTGCATAGTGAAGACAAGCGTAGCTATTTTAACTTTTATAAAATGGCGGTTAACGTTGACGGTGACGGTGACGGTGACGATGACGTCTATTGACAGTTTATGTTGCCTTTGTAGATATTTTACCATTTTACCGCCATGCTGTCGTCAATGTTGATGACGCTTTGTAAAGCAAAGCAAATGCAAAGTAAACAAATTGAAAGTACTTCATGTTTTTCTCATAAGTACATTGAAGTGATGGCGGTTCCTGCCTGCTGTGTCTGCCGTGTGCTCTGTACCGTGCCGGAGTGTAGTATGTTGTAGTAACGTGGCAAGTTGTTTGGCATGATGGCGTGGGTAGGCACGTAGTGTCAACTTGCGCGTTAACGCATACGGAAGCGTTGGTTTTGTTAATGGAGGTGATACTAGCGCTTGTGTTAGGTTGTTGCACCGACACGAGTGCCATCGGCAAAAAGTACTCCGAGAAAATAGGTTAAGTGCGCCAAGTCAGTATACCCTTCAGTTACAATATTCTTTAAATTTTCGTTAAAAACCGTTGACACGTTTTAGTTCGTTCGGCAAACATCATCAATATTGTGTTAGAAAATAAGCTCTCATTCGCCATGTATGCCTTTGCTTTAAGTTTATAAATTTCCGCCTTTACAGACATCAACAATAACTTTGTGCGTAGTTGGCTAAGCATGCCGACAACACCAACAAACCTACATTGACCATGCCGAAAACCGCATCAACCAATAAGAAACAGGCGCGTGATGTTGTTTTTTTGTCAAACTCATTTAAATATTTCAACGAGCAACTTGTATGTCACAGAACGAACGAAGGAACGAGCGACGGAACGAGAAAGCGGAAGTGGCCTAGCGCCATTTCGACGAGTGAGCAAAAGTAATTTAAAGTGAATTTTTGGGGGTCTGAGCGCTGTCGCCATAATTGTTTATGACGACAAAAGTTCAATGATAGCAATTTGGCAATTTAAGCAGAAGTTTTACGTTTATGCGTAGTCATGTCAAGTGTGCATTTCGTTTTTGGGTTTTGTGTTTTGTGTGTTTACTTTTGGCTTTTTTGTTTTTGTTTTTGTTTCCATTTTCGTTTTTGGGGTCAATGCAAAATTTTCTCAATTTAATTTATGTTTATGGCTAAACTTTTGAAATCTATTAAGCAAACAACATAAACAGAAAACAAACAAGCAAACTGTGTGCCGCACAAAATAAACTAAACTACAATTTTGTGTGATCCCCCGGACTAAGCTTGACGAAAATTTTATTAAGTCTAATTGGTGTAGCGGCAGACCATGAGACATTCAAGTTTGTCTATGCAACGCCCACGTCTGCCAACTATCCAACCATCTTTGAAGAATGTACGCTGTAACCAAAGCACGCACATTTTGATTAATTTTAAGACAATAAAAGCTGTGGACAGGTGCCTGGTGTCGTGGGTTGGCATGGCTGTTTGTTCCTTCGTTCGTTTGGTTGTCCTTAGTCGACATAAATCGCATGTAAATGTTTATGCAGCATACTTTTGCGCGCAACACCGGAAGTCGGTCGTAGGCAAACGAAGCACGTCGTCGTCGTCGTCATCGTCTTCTTTGACCGTGTGCGTCGTCTTCGCTTGAGGTTTTTCCTTTGCCTAATAACTTAAGGCATGCTTCAACTAACAGCAGCTTAATCAAAGTTTTCTACCCAACACCACAAAAACTTTCCTGTTCCTGTTTCATTTTCGGTTTCTGTTTCTGTTTCGAGTTGTCGATTTTACTTTGTAACATGAAAAATTTTCGCACGTACAGCGAAAAGTTAACTCGTTTCAAGTTAAATTTCGTACATGCACAAACACGCGTACCGCAAAGCTGAGTCAAATGTTCGCGTGTTTGGCTGACATTTGTCTAACAGAAACAACACAAACTTAGGCAAAAGTCCAGCGTACAAGAAACAGGAAGAAATTTAAGAATTAATGCGCTATTTCAGAATCTTCCTTTACCATTTGCCTTCGTTTAATTTTGACTAAACTAAAAGTAAGACAAAAACACAAAATAATTATTTTTCTTTGTAGTTTTTGACTTAAACGTTTAACTTTTAATTGGATTCGGAGGCAGCGTTACAAGTAAGCAGCAAAAGGCTTTGCTTGCCTAGACACTCTCTCTCTTCTCCTCCTCTCTCTTTCACACTCTTACCATCAACATCAATAACATGCTGCCGACAAATTTCTATGCTGCTTTTCATTACAGCAATCAACTTCACATTTAAGTGGCGCAACAGATTAACTAAAAAAATTATGCGTGTTAAATTTGCTTTTATTTTCGTATAATATTTTCGCATAAATTTCACTTTTCCCGCTTTTTTTAAACTGTTCGTTTCAATTAGACTTTTACCATTTTTTTCGGTTTAGCCTTTATTTTCCAACGCATATCAGTTGTTCATTGAATTGCAACAATGATTGCATATTAATGGTTTTTCACGAAACCTCAAATGGCTTTCATGCATGCTTCATTAACAGTTTTTTTCCCACTTTTTTTTTAAGTTATTCGCCCTAATTACGTACATTAATAAATATGAAAATTAATGGTTAATGTTCGATTTAGTGCAAATTAATTTATAGTTTTACGCTTGTTTAAAGAGGGGCGTATAAAATGCTTTGAAATCAATTTTCAACTTGTTAACAAATTCTTTGTTCAATGATGGTGAATGTGGGCGAAATGAAATTGAGTATTTCCTACAATTTCTCTTCAATAAACTGCAAAAATTAATGGCGTACATAAAACGCTTACCAGCACTGTTTTAAAATGGGGGCAGCATGTTTTAGTTCCCCATCATTAACATTAATAAAAATAAATGATCGCACAACGTTTCATGCTTAATGATGTTAAAAGACGTAATGTAATGCGAGGGATAAAGCATAAAATATATGCTGCAAAATCAATTTCCGTTTATGTTTTCAATTATGGTTTTTATACTAATAAAAAAAAAGGTTTGAGTGCGAAAAACAGAAAATAAAAGGAGTACAAAAATTTAATTTTGAGTTAATTTAAAAAGTCGTTTGTTTTTTTCTAGATTTTCCTTACATAGCACGAACACATCCAAACAGAGTTCGCATACACTTGGCGCTTTGCAACACTAATTATTAAATCACGTTTAATTACACAAGCGATTTAAATTTAACAACTTTTTGTTATCACACAAATTAATATAATTCCCACAAATTGTAAAGCATTTTTTTACAACCAAAAAATAAAGAAACGCGACAACAACAAACACTACGGAATTTTTGCGACAAACCCAACTCAATAAAGTTTTCTAGCCTTCTTTTATTTGTTCTTCTGTTCATTATTCTTCGAACTGCCACTGAGTACATTAAGCGAAAATCCTACGCTATCAACAATTTATCACTTAGCATTGAACTGAATTGTTTTTTTTTTTTATGCTCTTCTTTCTTCGTTTAACTGACAAGGACAAAGACGACAATACAAAGAAAGTCACAAAAAAAACCAAAAATGACGGGAAGCTAAGTATTGTAAAAAAAAGCACAGCAAAATGACAATCACTGTTTTGTTGCTTTTATATAAATTTATTTCCGGCATGCCTACCAAAGACAAAGCCAAGAACCAAGCAAAAAAATAGACGAATATAAAGAAAGTACAATTTGAACATCTTTTGTTCAAAGCGTAGCAAGTAAAACTTAATGTTGTCGTTGGGATGAAGAAGTGTGCAACATAAAGGACCCCGAAAGTTGAGGAATTCAAATATTGTCACGCTTATGTGTGAGTTGTGTTGGCAAACAAGCCAAAAAAAGAAACCAAATAAAAGGACGAGTTAAAAGTAGCCGCAGGACGAGCGAACATATTTTGTCGAAAGCCAAGAAAAGCTTCAACGAAAGTCACGGAAATGAAAATAAATATAAATTAAGAAATAACATTTAACTTTGCATGTTTGAACACAAGTTGATTTTGGCAAATACACATTTTTTTCTTACTACCAACGACACAAAAACAGTTTTGTACACGAAGGCTTGTGAAAGGGTTGGGTTTGGCATGGGCGTGCCTCATAACAGAATTGGACAGGAAAAGTCACAAAAGTTTGTCGGTTTGTTTGGCCACACATGATGCTGAATTTAAGTCATTTTTATTGCTGTTAAAACTTTACGCAACACAATTCATATCAATTTTATTTAGTCAAAGCTTATGAGTTCATGTAATTTTATGTTAAGCTTTGCTCAAACAACTCGACAACTTTGACAAACTTTCGACACTTTTGGGCTGTGAATGTGCGTAAAAAATTACGCAACACGCATTCATAATGATTTTAGAGGTATTTGAATTATGGAACTCATTCGGACTCATTTGATATAATATTTTCTCAAATTTACCCAAAAATTAAATATCTTTCAATGTTTAACTAAAATAACAAAATAAAAAAAAGTCAAGTAAATCTTAAATATTTCGTTTACTTCCTATTTTCATCGATTGCTACATTGTATCTTATAGTACAGTTTGTTGAATCAATTTTTATGAGTCATAAAATGACAGCGCCAACTATTCTTCAATTCATTTTTACGAGTGCACAAGAACAACAGCACTTATTATTCTGAAAAGTACACGATGATTTGCTTGCTTTGTGCATCCGTTTAGTTTTAACAGATGTGACCAAAATTTGCTGAATTTGACATCTTCTGGTCACATATATGTCCCCTTTGCCAGTTGTACGCACCCCTTTTTTTCTATTTCAAAGTCATAGATTTCTATAACTAAATTATCAACGCCCCTCCACCGCACTCATACGCAGTTTCTCTATAGATTTTTTTCGTTCTCAGTCAATCCACGTCACTCTTCAAATCGCCCTTTGTGTATTACGCAATAAAACAGCTGAAATATTGTATTTAATGGCATATCCTGTGTACGAGCGATACAAAACGCTTCAAATGTTGCACACCAGCAGTAAAAATGGAAAAGGCGACTCACCTTTCAGACATTCTCAGTCTCAGTCACAGTCTCAGTCGCAAGCACACTCAACAACACTCATTGCTGCCCGCACCCGTCAAAGGACACGTGCTGGCTATGCTTTTGTGTAGTGTTCTTTCTTTTCGTATCGTGTCGTGGGTAGTCATCGTGGCAGCAGAGTTGCTATAGTAACACCCTAATTTATTTTCGAAAATAACATGAAAATTGTACCAATAGCATTATTGCTTTTCTACTGTTATAGGACTTAAGCTGACCGGCCGACTCTGACATTGTCGTTGTTGTTTTTATTGTTGTTGTAAGGACACGCATTTGTAGCTTTAATTTATCGATATACGAATGCGTTTGTCAGCGTACATAAGCTTCTATGGGCAAAAGGTGTACAAATAAATGGACGAACACACACACACACACACACAAACACATACATTTAGATTAATAACTTTTGCCAGGAAGTAAGTAAACCTATAAAGGCACACATGTGGCAATTGGGTCACTTCGAATCGAGTTAAATTCTGTTGAGTTGAGGGTCAGGCGTACAACGCAAAAAAGGCAAACATTTCAACATATAATTTAGGCGTGAAAATTGCGAACTAATGGCTGCTAAGATGCCCGTGTTTTATTCACTGTCTATGTGTGTATAGGTGCACAATATCCGTAATTTGATTCGCTTTAAGTAAGCAAGACAAAACCCTGCAAATGGTCAAGCTTAATGTACCAAAGGTACAAGGTTAAAGCATATCAAATAAAAAGCTTAAAACATTTAACAAAAACAATTTGATTGTTGAGTTTTTTCAAAGTTTTTCACGCAAATCCTGGCGATTTTTCAACCATTTTTTGCTAAGCTTTTACTGTGACTGCAACAACGAAAAATTGCGCATTTGTATTCATTGCCAAATCCTATGCAACGTTTCAGTTTTTTGTGTTGCCATCAATACGAGTCATGCAAACAAAATGCCACGATTACGAACATAATGCCACATGCGCCAGACAACAAAGAAAAGTGCAAATTTATCATTTCGTAGAAGTTTTTGGCAACTATGCAAAACATAAAAACAAAAGCTCAGAAAACAAAGCAAAAGCAAAAGCCAAGACAAGACAAGCCAAGCGAAAGTGCTTTTCAAATTGGCTGGCAATGCAACGCTTAATTTCACGTCAAAATCCTTTTTGACATGCAGTAAGTGTTGCATGTTTTGCAATCAATTCGTTGCTGGCAACACGAGAGCGCGTGGCGGAGGCGGTGATAAACGTTGAATCCTTTTGTGTGCTGAAGAACTTGAATGCCAATGAAAAAGTTTAAATTGCAAAGAGCTGTAAAACTTGAGCGAAGTGCGTCAGGAAACCGCAACAACAGCAAAGATGCTCAGATATGAGTTTTTGTACACACATACATGTGCTTGTGTGTGAAGTGAATGCTTATGCTAATATATTCCTTCATTCACAATTCGCCAACGGCACTTGGCATGGTGTACGGTCATGGCAATTCGTATCAAGATTGTTATGGTTTTTGATTACAATTTTTAAGTTTTCTACTTGTCATAAAAGAAATAAAAATACTTAAAGAAACAAAATAAAAATGGGCGACAGCGACATTTTGATTACTCTTCAATTATTTAAAAATATATCAAATGAATAATTTTAATTTCATCAGTTTAATTCTTAAGTATAACAAAGTTTAAATTGCTTTAAGCAAAAAAATAAAGCACATAAACAAGCTGACAAAGAATGTCGCCCCACATGTGTCAAGCGCATTACAAAATGGCGACTTTTTGCAGCTTTTAAAAACCAACGTTCATGAATAGCACATCGCACCATACACACTCGAAAAGTGAAAACAAGCTGTGCTGCACATTTCCCCCTCAATAAAACCGCTCGCACATAAAACAGACTTCTACAGCTTGTCACAGCTTAGCCAAAAAAGGACCTCAAGCACTTTGCCACAACGCACAGGTAACCGCTTTTAGCCACCCTGTTGATCCAGTGAAGGCAAAGCCCCCTCCCCTCCTTTTGTCATGAAATTACTGTCAGAATTGTGCATTTTATGCGCAAAAAAAAAAGGTAAAGCAGAGAGGTATTTTTAATCCCGAAAAGAAAGCGTTATGCAATGACAACACTTACCCCAAAAATGTCTACAGCCCCCCAGACCGCATGAATTGTCATCCTCATCATCAACGTCATTTTCATCAACGTTACATCAGTTGAGTGTCACACATTACTGCGATTATACGCACACACATACACACTTACAACATGCTCATTCATTCATGCACTCACTTGCTCACTGACTCATTATCAAGGCAGCTTACAGATACTCAGTCAAAAGTACTTGGCGCACACTGTACAAGCGCAGTCTAAACGCCATCACCTTGCCCCTCACACAAGCATTTGCCAACACTTTAGGTGGCAGCTAACTCAGAAGCATACAAACCCCCCACATATTGTAGCCACACTCAGAATGCGTAGGACAGCGAACTGCGATAGCGAAAGTTGTGAAAGGGGAAAGGAGCGTTTCGAGGAAAATGTGGTAGTGAAATTAATGGGTCGGAAAGTGTTGAGATTAATCTTAGTGATGCTTAAGCGGCTGCAACGGGTTTCAGACTTACAGTATTTAAGGCAGTGCGATGATGAGCTGCAACTGCCACTGAATGAATGTGGGGGACGGGCTTGGTGTGAATGATGTAAGGCGTTGCACATGCGTATTCCTTTTGATGGGAACGCGTGAAACCAAGAAAAATCGTTGGGGTCTTAGGTTGCATGCAAGTCATTGTCTATATTTATACACCATATGTATGCATGTATGTGAGTAACTCGCGCACATGGTAATCTTTATGTGTGTTCATGTGTATGAGTATGTCAGCTACAATGTGTTGTATACTGAAGGAAAGTAATAAACTTCAACACACTTTTAGTATTATTAAAAAGGTACAAATGTGCTCATTTGCCACAATAAACATGAAGCGTTGAGCAGACAAAACAAATAATACAAAAGATTATTAGTTTTAGTATGAAATACTGAGGTGTAAGTGGATAACTAAGTATATCTCAGCACGGATGACAAAGGTTTTAGTACATATGAAGCTTATACACAGTTTTGATTTGCACCTCTTCTTAAACGCACACTACTTTCCCCTCACTTTCAAAAAATAACCTTTAACTAGGAGTAACTTAATCAGTTCAATTTAAGCAAACAACAAATTAGATTGAGATCATATCCAGGCTGCTTTGATTTCTGATGCTTTTTGCAGGGCACTATGTTGTCGAGTAAGCCCTCTTGTATGACTTTAACTTTTTCGCTTGTTTTTTGTTAAGTTTCTAATTTCTTTAAAAAAAATATCTCAACTCCTGCCATATGCTTTGCTCAACACATTTTTTTCCAAATTCTTTGCATCTGCTACAAAAAAACTAGTAAAGGCGGTATAGTTGAGTGTACTCAACCATATAATACCCTGCACATACCCTCACCTATTTAAATGGTGTTCCAAATATCACAAAAATCAGTCAAAAGTTAAGTATTTTCGAAAAATTCGAGTTTGTTGATCTCTGTGGGGGGAAGCTAGAAATAAAGGGGTGTTTTTCGGTATGCAGTTAAAAGGACGTATATTAACTGAACCTGCATACAAAATTTCAGACATGTATATTTCATAGTTGTGGAGATATACATATTTAAATCAAAATAAACTGGAATTTACCCATAATTTAAGTTTGCCGACCTCTAATGGGTAGTCCAAATACAAAATGGTATTTTCTGGTATGCAGTCTTATGAAGTTATAAATACTTTGCCTACTTACTAAATTTCAGGTCAGTGCCTTTATTAATTTCGGAGATATAGCCATTGACATAAAAACACTATTTGAGGGGTAATAAAGGGTAAGGGGGAAAAATTAAGTATGCAGTTTTAAAGATATACATTTCCTTAATCTGCATACAAAGTTTTAGGTTCGTATCTGTTATAGTTATGGAGATATACAAATTTTTGTAAAAAAAAGTGAAATTTACGAAAAATTTAAGTTTGATGGTCTTTGAGGGGTAGTCCAAAATTCAGAGGGGTATTTTCTGGTATGCAGTCTTAAGGGTATGTATTTACTGAGTGTACACACAAAATTTGAGGTTCGTACCTTTCATGGTTTTGAAGATATCGTAATTAACAATAAAACACTTTTTGAGGGGTAATTAAGGGGAGGGGGAAAATTGGGGTATGCAGTTTTATAGGTCTTTACATACTTAGTCGACATACCAACTTTCATAGTTCTAGCGTTTCTGGTGTTCAAGTTATAGCCTTTCCAAAAAGTGGGCGTAGCTGGTTGGGCGGGAAGGAGTGGGCGTGGCTCAAAACCGTTCAAACTTGATCTGCTGCCGAGCATCACGAGTCTATCCTCCAAATTTCAAGTCTCTATCTTTTATAGTTTCCGAGAACCATTGGTGAGGACGGACGGACGGACAGACGGACGGACATGGCTTAATCAATTTGTCTTGTCGTCCTGATCAAGAATATATATACTTTATAGGGTCCCCCTCCCCTCCTTCTCTGCGTTACATACATTTCGGCCAAACAAACACAATATACCCTGGTACAGTATGTACAGGGTATAAATATATGAACTCCAGGCCGGAAACCCTTTCATTTTCCATTTTTCTTTACTGTGATAAAAATCGCTGCCATCTTTAACGAGCGCTTAAACACATAAAGGTACAAGTTATTTAGATCTGGAGCAAAATCTTTCGTTAACATTCATACGCAAATGCCTTTATTTTTCAACGCCGCAAAGTATGCCACACACAGCAAAATATTCTTATCTGAGTCACATTTTTACGCCTCTACTCATGCCTTAACGACACCAACGCCCGCATAAGTTAAAATATTTTAAATGAATGTGTCCCCTTTTCATGCCCCACACGTAATGATGTGTGTATCTTGAGTACGAGACAATCTGGAAAATGAGCGCATACAGAATCGGCTATCGTACTTGGGATAAAGTAAAACATCGTGTTGTGCAGCTTTTCAATAGGCATAAAAAAGAAGACAAAATGAGGTCCTGCATGAAATGGTTGTGGAAACACCTGCTAAATGAGACTTTAATCTAAGCGAAGAAGAATTGCTTGGGCGTTGTTTATTTGCATTGAGATGAAAGGCCAAAGCAAAATGGTAGGCGCCTGAAAGCAAACAACCAGACCAAAGTTGCAGACAACAGCAAAAAAATTATGACAAAATGTCACCCAATAGTTTGGCGAGAGTAAGCATTCTATCTACTTGGTTTCAAGTTAAGGTTCTGTTTCCTCGACGTTTACTTCGTCATCATCGTAATGGGCATAACAAGAACATAAATTAGAGAGAAAATTTCTGGAAAATGAGTGCAACTCAACTGTCAAGCGTTGACTCATCGGTACGTAAGGAACGACGGCAGCAATGATGACTGACTTTTGCTAGCTGAACCACAACCGCAAATGTCGAGGCGAATGCCACAAAGTCACAACCCACAAAGTTGCAGCGCTGACACAGAAGTCGGGTGCGACTCTGACTCACTTGCGTTTGCACAGCAAGATCTTTTTGCGAAAATTTGCAAACAAACCAACTTAATGATGAGTGCTACCTAGCCTTGTTGTTAGTTAGTGTGAGAGCAACTGTGGCAACTCTGACAACTTGATTTCGACATTACAAATTGTTATTGACTTGACAACCGATGTCAACTCGTTGCCGCAAGCAGACTGACAGAAAAGGTAAGTGTCTGATATTTCCTGCACGTTTGTGCGTGCGTATTCCTTTTACCATTTTGTTGTTTTTTTTTTTGTATTTTCGGATCTATTTTAGTGAAGTAGTCGTGTCCGTACGCATATCATTGTCGTTGTTGTTGTTGGCCTCACACTTGAAGTGCCAACTGACCGGTTATTGCGTATTTCTTATCCATTTTTCAAAATTCACATCAGAAATGCTTCAACATTCCTCTGCCTCTGACATAGGCTCTGCACTCATGTCAGAAGTGTTCGTACATAAGTGAAAAATGATAAATATCATAGCACGCCTACGGCAAAAGGCATTCAAACATGCTGTCAAGCAAGGCAACCAAGCAAGCCGAAAGTAGGCAGACTTTAGTCACTCATCTCATCTCATTTATACGAGTACAAGTATATCCTGTCTGTAGAGCCATTAACTTCTCCTGCCTCAGCTTTCCCAGTCTTTTTCTCATTTACACTCGAGTCGCTCAAGTGACAGCAGTCACTCACTCAAACCTCTTCACTTAACTGCTGTGCATTGATTTATTTTACTTTGCCTTATTTTTCCTTTAGGTAGTATTTCATACTTTCTTTTCAATATAGGAAGTCTGTCGGTCGGTGTCCACGTATGCCATATAACTACACCAAAAGGTTTAAAAGGGTCGCAGCACGTCCCATTGGACTTAAGACCGAGAACAGTACACGTTTACTGAGCTTATTAAGGTACAAAGGAACAAAGTTCGGAAAGTAAATTATGTATTAAATTACAGTCTTTAACAAGTATATTTGATTCGAAGCACAATGAATGGGATATATTGTATGTTATTATAGTTTGGATTAATCTAAGAAATCCCTAAGTTATTTTGTTACCTAAAACAAATCAGGAAGCGTTGTGAGATTTCTAATTAAAGTTTGATGTTTTGAAAAACAATCAACGGCTCTAAAAACAAAGCTGCAAACAAATACAAGACAATGTCATTCAACAAACCAAACCAATTTCAACTCACACTTCAATTTAGAAATCACTAAAATCGAAAATTCCGAACTTTTCATAGAATTTGTATTCATGTTTTGAATGGAACAAACGCCGAGTCGCACAAAAAATGTTTTCTAGTTCTATTTATTTATTTTTTTAGAGCATTCAACCATTGGCAAAACAAGATGCAACGCAAAGAAATTACCAATCAACCCCAAAGACGAGAACGTATTGGGCAAAACGTGTTGTTCACCCACTTGAGAGACGCCTTCTTCCAGCTACCAGCTTCCTCCTCTATTTGCTATTATTCTTATCGATTTTCTTGTCAGAAATCGTTCATTCGTTCGTTTGTTTTGCAACTGCCAAAAAAAAGTTTTTTATCTGACTGACTCATAGATGGCAAGATAGATGTGCAGAAAGAGCGACAGACAGACAGACAGACAATCCGATGAAATTGTGAAACAGACAAAATCAAAGCTCAACGAGAGCTCGAATGGTACTCAATACCAAGTCATATTGATTCGCCTTATCGCATCCCGTCTCATCACACCACAATTTGTTCCGTTTCGTTTTGACTCAACTTCAGTTAAAGTTTAAGTGGCAGTGAACCTATTTGAAAATCCGCCTTTGAAACATTGCCTTGCGCCAGATACAAAAATCCAGAACGACTTTTAATGAACGAAAGTTTTATTATTTAACACCAGTCAAGTGTCGTTTCTGGTACCTGCACATACGAAGGCATTTATGAAAAATTGCTGATTATGTCAGTTCGCATAGCTGAGTAGATAATAGAGGTGGCGACTGTGTTGTTCAATTTCTGTTAGCTGACAGTTTTCTGATAGCTGTCATTTTATTTGCCTGCCATTTTATTTTTGGTAAAATATTTTCCAGCTTCTGCTGTGGTTGAATTGCACTTGTGCTTAAAAGATAAATCTGCCTGATCCGATTTGCAAAAATGTATCTTGTTAGCAGTTTATTGTCTGTGTATTGGTCTACTTTGAAATATCACAGCCATTTGTATAATACCATAATTGAGCTATTATTTTGCGTTAAGATAATCTCTATGCCAAAGAATAATGGCCATGAGATTGCCAGTGAAGTTGTTTCTTAACAAATTGAGGGCAAAACATTATGCAGAAAACGCCTTCGAAATGTAATGTCAAATTTGAGGTTGAAGTTGTTAACCGAAATAGGTCGAAATGCCCCCACCAGCAAACGAATGATATTTTTAGATGAAATAAAACGCTTTAAATTGTGTTTGTAATTGACAGACAAACAAGAACATATTTTATTTCATTTTATTTAATTAACTGAAGCTCACTGCATAGCAACTTATTAGTTACATAGAGAAGTATACAGACACCGCACTATTCATCCCTTTGCCATGGCTTACTCACACATTGCAGATAATTTAATTAGACACTCAGCATGTGTCACACAGCAGGCTGTCAATTAAAAGTCAATCGCATTTCAATATACTCAAAACAATACAAAACTTTGTCACGGCTCATAAAAATGCGCAAGTAATATCTCAAAGAAGAAAAAGACGCAGACATAAACAAGCACACAGGCACATACTAATACACAGACACAACACATAATGGAATTTAAATTATAATTACATTTACACCTTTGCACAAACATGCATTTTACTAATTTTATGCATACCAATGGCAACAAAAACAACAAAGGCAAAGATGTCGACAATGACAACAAAGTCAAAGTCATATTTCTACAGATATGCGACAAGTATCTGCAAAGAAAACTAAAGGCAAAACATATGTGCAGCGCATAAAATTAAATTAACGCTCGACTCGCGTAGATAAAGACACGCAAAAGTAAAGAAATGCAGACAACTGCCGACTGCGACTTAAGATATACGCGTAGAAGATACACACGTGCAGACAGAAGAAGTCACAGACTCGCCGCGAAGCGCAGATACATGAGCATGTCAAAGCAGCTATGCGAAAAAACAGTAGCAGGTAGCAAAATAATTTATGACAATTATTTTGACATTTTTGCTTATGATGATGATGATGAGGATGGCGTTGACGATAATGTTGTCTGCAGACTTTTGGATGCTGCTACCTGAGACAAAGAAAGAATAACCAAAGGAAAAGAAAAAAGTAACTGAAAATCAACCTGCACAGAATCTCACATGCAGTTGTGAGAAATGCCAGTAATGTGCGCATTATGCGATAGCAAATCTTGTGTATATTTCAAGCACTTAAGATTACTGCAAGGATACCGACAAAAGGACAGACATGAGCGCAGGCAAAATTCGTATTCAACACAACTAAAGCAGGAAACAACTGAACAAATAACGTTGAATAACGAGACAAAGGAAAAGCAAACCAAGTTAAATCGAATTAAGTAACTGAGCAGCCCTCAAAGTGTATTTTTGCGATCTTTTTTTTTTTTGTTTTTTGGTTCTCCTCAACTTTAGACAGCAGCAGGTGTGCAACTCACAAGGAAATCAGTAACGCAGGCATAATCATGCATACGATTTCACAAAAGATCGCCCCTCGTCATGATCAAAAGCCAGTTGTGCAGCTTTAACGAAAGACCGAAACATACAACATATAAAATTTGCACCTGCCATCACATATCGTACAGTTAAATCAAAGAAGATAGCTTGAGCAGAATAAATACAACAAAAAAATGAACAAAACGCCAAAAGCGCAACAAAGAAAGCCTCACCAAAATAAAGGCAGCTTGACCAGCTCCTCGGCTGGTAACTTGATCGTCACTTGTGAGCGACATATGCGTCTCCATGGGTATCCCTTCTTTTTCTTATTTTTTGTTTTTGCTTTGCTGACCAAAATTTCAGACTAACTGACAATTAAAGGCGCTGTTATTAATATTGTAGTCAAGCGAGTTTTTGTTGTTCGTTTTCAACAAACTTGTAGGACCCCAAAAATGAAGTTGAGCTTCTTCGACGCTTCACTGACATTGGCGCTGATTCGTAAATGCAGCTTTCCGCATTGGAGTTAATACTTTTTATTCTTCTTTTATTATTTTGTTATTATGCTAACCCAAATTTTTCGTTTGTATTTCGTGCAGTTTCAGCTTTTGTCTTTATAGCGCGAAAGGTGTTCGCGTTTTTTTGGTGCCCTTTTTTGGGTTTTTATCGCTGCGACGACTATAATTTAGCATTAGCTTGTATATTATTAAATGGATTTTTTTCTTGGTTGTTCGTTTTAATGGATTTTTGGCATGGCAAGTTTAGCGACAGCTGTTAGATTATTTTTTGGTGACTATAGCATTGGAAATTGTAAACAAGCAGACAAGGTTTTAATACTAAACTCGAATAAATACGTAGAATAAAAATGCTAACCTTTGAAATGTGGAAATTCTAATCTGAAAATAAATGAATGAAATGTCATTAAAAATAATTAGAAAAATCTGATATTAGATCAAATACGATAATTTGACAAGGAGCGCGTAAGTGAAGTGCCATTCAAACATATTCTAAAGGTTATTCTTCAACATGAATACATAGCCTTGAACGCATGTTATTAAATGTTGAAATTAAAATGAAACAAAGCCTAACAACTCAGCTGCTCATTATGTCAGACTAAGTACAAATGTTGGTCTGAATAATTAAAACAACAAAGCTTGTCAATTAGACAGAAAAAGACAATTTCAATTTATAATGAACCTTACTAAGAGCACGAGTACGAGTACGAGTACGAGTCTATGCATTCAACGCCAAATGCGGCAAAGTCAATAACTCATTACGTTGTAGTGCATTAGACAACACACTGACAACTGACAATGCAAGGGCTGCTAACACAACTGACTGACTTAATTAGGTCCGTATTAAAGCTTAACATTTGTCGGGAATTAATGTCATGTGGCAACGAAAGGTACACGATACATGACATGGCTGATGGCTAAGCTCTAAGCAGGGCAAACATTTACCGAACGCGTTTTAGTTACAGTTTCAAAATGGATTGGTATTAATGACATGAAACCAAACGAGTCGAATCGAATCGAATCGATTTGAATTGAAATGACACGAGTGTTTGAAACTAAGACTATTTGCTGACTAATGCATGAATAGACTTATCGATTGTAACAAATCCAAATACGTCATTATAGATAACAATGTCTAACTAAATGCTACTATCATTAAATGCCAATTGGCATAGAAAAAACAGTTAGCACAAAATAGAACAAACGAAGGAGCAATCGATCGATAGTTTATTATTAGTGCGGCATGACATACAAGAAACTCCGTCGAAATCGAAACTTGAAACCACCCTAACACCTCACACAACATTGAACTTCACCCTCAGCTCAAGTAACTTTGCTAACAACACAATCATGTGTTGCACATATGTTTATTTGGGTGTATGTGTGTGTGTATGCATGAATATATTTCCGCCGATGGTGTGTGTAAGCATGAGTGTTTGTCTAGGCTCAAGTTCAAGGCATCGTTTCGATGGCACTTTGCCAAAGGAAACACGACACGAAAACGAGTTGAGTCAAGTTGAGCTTCTAAGAAGGCAAAACGAGCTGAGCAATATAATGCGAATATATACTTGGCAGTAATATCAGATGTGCACATTTTCTTAGAATTTCGACGCAGAAAAAAACCCGTATAATCGTTAACAAAAAGTGCCGATTAATTCAAAACAAAATGGATAAAAATTGTAGGTGAGTGTATGAATGTGTGGGTTGCGAATTAAGCTGCCAATCAGGACGCACAAACTCAACGCCTCAACACATTTTCTTCTGAGTTATCGAGACGTAAATTATATACAGACATGCCATGCTTTGAAATATAAAAAAGAAAAATATAACCAAATTCCAAGTAAACTGTGTTGCATACCAACAGGCGGCGTGGCACGTTTTAAGTTCATCAACGCCAAACGGAAAAGGAAATCAAAAATCGATTAAGCCGCAATGTTGTTGTAATAAAAGAATATGCTGTGCATATTTTAAGCATGCTTTATTACAGCAGGCATTTTGATGAAGCCAACGGTCGTGCCGCATTAAGACATGAGCTTAGTTCGGCGTGGACGTGTGCTCAGAACACAAACTCAACTACTGAAGTTCTATTGACGTATAACTTTTTGGTTGTATGCTTTGAAGAGTGTTTGGGCATTTGTTTGTTCAAAACTTTTAATTATAACTTTTATTAATCATTTTTTGAAGAAAACTGCTGATTAATGTTTAATGATTGGTAATTATTTTTAATGCCGGTCATTATGCACACGAAATGGCAATTTCATATTCCCATTTGAATGCGGGAGGCGTAAACAATCTAATGTTGAAATGTTATTATCTAAAAAGGTTCTAAAAATTGTATAAATGTTGGAAATTAGCACGAAAACTGAAAAGCAAGACAAGTCGTTATTTTATACATCTTATTGCAAGTCAGATTTCGTATCTGTTCGAAACTAATTGTATTGAGAGTTGAAAAGTAACGCAAGCTGTTGTCAGCATAATTGATAATTATTTTTTATGCTTATTATTGTTATCTCAAGAAATTATACAAAAATATTTAATCAATAAATCTGGCATACTTTAAGGCAGTCATGCCATGCTATAATATATATCAACATTAAAGCTTTATGTATTTAAGCTGCATTGCCTGATAGCTATGACAGTCTTCATGTGTTCATCGTGGCTCATTCTTCAACTAGTATAAGTGGGCGTGAATCACTCAATTCACTTAGGCTTTTATTTTTCAACAGCTTCCATTACTGGCACGAACAACGCCCTATTTTCACACCATAATGACACTCCTGCTATTGCCTTGGTTTTTATTTACTTAACCAACCTGTTTGACCAGCTCCAACTGGTTGGCCTCTTCACACAATCATTTCCCACACTACGTGAAGATAATTTTTGAAAATCAACAAGAACAACAACAGCAACAATTCGCATAAAATTGAAAATTTAATTAATTATGCATAAGTACGTAAATAAATAAACATGAACGAAGGAACGAATGAGCGAATGGCATGCAAATGAGCAATGCATTTATGTATAATAATAACTGTTGAAAAATCACATTGCGTCTCATTACTGCAGACGCAACTTCATTTGCATTAATTCGAATGTTGCATTTCAACTTCTGCCACAGAATTATTAATGCAAAAGAGAGTCAACGTTGAGCATGAGCCAGCTACTTAACGTGTACTCGACAGCGTTGAAATGCGTATGGCTTATCCTGAGTTAAAGTTTAAGTAGCTCATCATCCAACGCGTAGACATGAAATACCTTCACAGATACAGTTGTATACAGGGATATGTGGAAATGTGCATACAAGCTGAGCAGCGAAACAGAATGCAAAGCAGCACGGAGCGGCACAGTAAAGCAATGCAAAAACAACAAAAAAAAAATAAATTAAAGAATGCACATTTACTTTTTTTTGTTTTATTAAAAGTTATTAAATTTTTGCAGTTGTTGGCATTTTCTTCTATCTTTCGCCTTCACCCTCAGCATTGCACAATTCATTGGTATTAATTCATTTACATAACTTTTGCGGTATTCTTCGACAGAGGCAGCAGGAAAAGAAGAAGAAGTAGCAGAAGAGGATTTCTGCTGACTGCTTTTACGCGTATTTTATGCAAATGAAAATGATTTCATTTTTGGTCGGCATTTTTATTTTCTGCGTAAATGCTTTCTTTAGCCTTGCCAAGGCACTTTAAGCCTACGTACCAAACAACGTGTATCTGTACACTGAGAGAAAAATTCCGGTGTGAAACCAACACAGATTGCACTTAAATCAACAACATATGACATTAAGTTGCAATTGGTCCAATTGTTCTCGGAATAAGTGAAATTCTTACTTCATTTCAAAATCAGGAAAGATCCCCACTGAAACCCAGAGTTTTAGTGTTTATTATAATATATAAAAAGTCACCAAACACCAAATTAAATTAATATTAATAACAAAAATTAAAATTGTCTAAATAAATAATGTTTATTAAGTTAACAATAATACAAAATAAAATTAATTAAATTGATAATAACAAGAATAGTTAGCTGAACTGCAGGATATTAATTCAAGTACAATGTAAACTCATTTAAAGACCAAATTGGCCGTCTCAGTATAAGACTTTTCTATTACAATTTAAGTTTCATCGGTTTTTTGATTCAAGTTCAATGTAAACATATTTCAAGAACAAAACGGTCTCGGATTGAGTTTTATTGGTGTCATAAAAAGATTCAATGTTGCTTAAAAACACATTTTTTTGCTTGACTTGACAACATTCGAGCTTGACGGACTTTCAACACACGATTGTGTCGACTTAAGTACAATGTGCTTGGACTTTTTTCTCTGTGCACGAGGCTACATATATACATGTGTATGTGTTTGTATGATAAATTCAGCGTATCGTCTTGTTTTTATTTACTTATTTTGTTTCAGTGTTTTTATTTTTTGAGTCTTCGCAATGTTTTCAATGTGTTTTGCGTGACTTCTGTGACTTTTATTTGGCAGTTGCTTTCAACATACTTTTTTGTACTTTTCATTTATACTTTCGACAAATACATATCATTGCGCCGCCGCCTTTTGCATACACTTTCTTGCCTGCTCGTGGCAACTCTGGTTGCTCTTCTACTGCTTCTACTTGTACTACTTTGCATGTATGACGAGTTAAGCTTTATAAATGCTTGTTGTTGCCACTGCCGCTTTCGCTTGATGACGATAATTTTGTTAAAGTTTTACAATTTGCATATGACAGTCTCATATACAATTTCCCTGCCAACGTATCTTTTGCCGACTTAGTCTCAGTCTATGAGACTCTTTGTTTGCGTTTTGCGTGCGTGCGTGTGTGTTTTGAGGTGTTTTACATACAATCATATTATGAAATGCCGCACAATTTATTTCATTTTGCTTTATTGTGACAAAAAGGTTAATGCCACGTGCTATGCAGGTTACTATTTGGGCATGTCATGCGGCCTTAGCTTCTGACAAATTGTTCAACATTTTTTTTCTCTCCCAGGCTTATGGCATATGAGCGTGCTTAGTAAAAATGGCACACAAGCAATGAAAAAGTAAAACTTAATTATAAATAACAAGGAAACAAGAAATATAATTCTTGTCATTCGATCAATTATCTCTGTTGGGAAGAGAACGCTCCGTTATATCAAAATACAATTTGCATGCATGAATTTCAAAAACTTAATTTGTGCCGAAACTCATTTTCAGCAATTAACAACAACAAGAACAGTCAATGCAGACGCCTCATTTGCACATTTTCCAAAATGTATGAATAAAAAAAAAATGAAGCAAAAACAACACGCAACATGATAAATGCCACAGACACAATTAAGTGTCAAGTTCTTGATGGGCGTCGCCGCCGTCATTGTTGCTGTTGTTCTTCTTGTTCTTGTTGCTGGTGTTGTTGCTGCTGTTAGTGTTGCATCAGAAGCAGCAATGAACATGCAACAACAACATAAATGAGTGTTTTATGCTGTTTTACAGTTTTTGCAGACACTTTTTTCGTTGTTTTTGTATTTTACACAGTTTATGTTTACCACTTCTCATCTCTCTTTGCCCCTCTCGTTCGCAAGCTCTTTCGCAGTTTTTTTACACACACACACACACACTTGCTGCATAGTGAGTGACTCGCATTTTGTTCATGTGAAACTTGCAACAACGTCATCATCGCTCTGTCAGTGTGACCATCAGTCCGTCCGTCCATCCATTCGTCCGTCTGTCCGTCTATCCATTTCCCTTGGTTGGCAGTTAGCATCGGTCTTTGTCTGATGTTAGCTCAAAACTCAGATTGGGATTCTGGTTTGACAATCATGACATTTGTCACAATCACACATGCACACACACGCACACACACATACATGCTTGTACACAGCCATTACACATACACAACCAAAGACTAAGCTTTAATAGCGAGCGCTGAAAAAATATAGTTGCTTCTATTTCCTTAGGGTTTGTTGTTGTTGCTGTTGTTGCCATGTAGCACAGCGGGGCGTATGTGTAACTTGCTGTTTAATGCTTCGTTCAACTCAGTGCACTTGTATGTGTGTGCGTGTGTGTGTGAGTTATGCTCTACAGTGGATTATGTGTTTGTTGTTCTCTCTTCTGTTTTATTTAGCTTGTTTTATTTTTTACTTGATTTTTTCCCCCTTCCAACATTTACAACTTTTACAACATTTTATTTGTTTTTTGTCTTTTTTCCACAGCCTTTTGGACGGAAGAGCGTGGAAGCGGCGACATGGGTTACAAAGAGTGCGACAATTGGGAGCGAAAGCCGCTTAAAACACTTGAGGCTCAAATATTATTGTTGCTGCCATTGTAATACATTTGCTGTCGCTGTCGCTGTTGCTGCTGCCGCCGTTGTTGTTGGCTGTGCACGTTGTTGTTGCTGTTGCTGTTGGTGTTGCTCTGCCTATGCCAGTATTGCCAACTAGTCTGCAGTTAAATTACAATTGTACGCTTTGTTGCACATTTGTTCTCCACTTTTTCTTCTTCTTTTTTCACCTTCCTCTTTCCACCAACCGACGTTGTTGTTGTTGTTGCTATTATTATAGCTGTTGTTCACCATTTGGGATTTGCTTTTGTGATTTGCACGCAGAACATATAACAAGCGAACAAACAAACACACACAAATGATAAAAAAAGGAGTTTTTTGTACGACAATTTTTATTTATTTTTTTCTTTTTTTCGCTCGTCAAGTCTTTAGTTTCTATGCCTCTGGGTGAGAATTGTTTAAATTGTATAAAATGCTAATCGCATTTTGCTTTTTCCCATTACAAGAGCGAAGCTGAGCTGAAATAAAAAAATAAAAAAAAATCGCTGCTTTGAAGTGTGCAAACATGAGTGAGAAGCTTTTTTGAAGTGCAATAACAACGTTTGTTTTGCCATTGTGTACGAGTAGTAGCAAATATTATGACATAAAATATGAATAACGACGGAGCGATTCAACAATGTGAATATAATGTTTATATAACTTGAGAAATATTCATGCTTTGGCCAAATGTTCATCTTCAAAACAACAAAATGACACACTTAAGTAGTATTATTTTGCAGAATATGCCAGTAAAGGTATTACAACACCAATAAGTATTTCTTCTTTTTTCAATTTCTAACGTTAAGTTTCTATTTTTATGACATGCTCAAAAATTCAACCTATGTCACAAAGAGGCACACAGGACATACGTCAGACTAGCGTTTAATGATAAATAGTAAGTTGTCAAAAACGCTTGTTTGCAATTTTTTATTAATGATGTGCCAATGAAAACTTCCACGGCCATTAGTAACTGCCTTTGCAGCTTGAAGGAGTCAATATCGAGATTATATAATATATCACATCGTTCAAAGTTCTTATCATTGCACTTACTAATAAAATCCAAGCACGTGCAACTCATTCTAAACTACTCGAGTGCACACGCAAACTAATCGCACTGACTGACGCTCTTTGCCACTCCTCTCCCCTCTCTTCATTGGCAGAAGCAGACATGAAGTGCCTCCAATGTCCTTTGCAGTTACTGATCATTTCATGCCAACAAAAAGTTTAAGTATGAAAATGCGACCACAATTTAAAGAACACTCCATAAAAGTGCACTTTTTGCAATGTCACACACACACACAAACACACACACACACACACACAAACACACACACACACAAACACACACACACACACACAACTACGCCCACTTGGCTCGTGTTGACTGCCGGCTAACTGTTATAAGCGAAAACCACTTTACTAAATAATAATAACAATTGTGCTCAACTAACTTCAAATGTTGTTGTTGTTGTTGTTGTTATTGTTGTCGTTGTTGGTTGCTTCGCATAACAGAGTTGCAAAAACATTCCCGCTGGCATCATTTGATGTTGCCACTTGGCTTCTTGGCCCTTTAGTTGTACATGCTTCGGCTATTGCTTGGGCTTGAGCGCGGGGCATGGGGCAAGGAGCATGGTACAAGCAGCAGCTGTGACAGGTGTGAGTTGCAATTTCTGAAGCGTAGCGTACTTGCTGACTTTTGCATCGCTTACTCTCTCTCACTCACTCACTCTCTCCCTCCCCTTTTTGCCCCAACAGTCTCATGGTTTGACGACATTGCGGCTAAACGTCGCATTTGCGGCACTTTTAACTATATTTACCCCCACCCTTTTCCTCGCCTATGCTCTTTTTTGCACTGCAATTTTCTAGTGACAAAATGCCTGCAACTCCTCCTGACTTTTGTTACCGTTATTTGTAACAAGCGCCATGCTCATGCACATTGTTCTTGCCATTGCTGTCGTTGTTGTCGTTGTTGTTGTTGTTGGCTTCATTCGCGGTTTTTACAATTTTATTTTTTTATTATATTTTTGCCAACTATTTTTTTTTCGTTTTCTAACACTAGTTTCCGGTTTAGCGGCTCTATTTTCATATGAATATACATAGTTATTTTATTTTTCTTTTTTGAATTTCATTTTCCACTGCTGCACTTCATTGTTGTTGCATTTTTCAAAGAATATTTCATTTATTTCATTTTGCACAAATTGTCTAAAACAATTCCTGTTACATTTTTGCAAAAACCCATTTTATGCAATTATTTTTTCTGTTTTGTATTTTCACATTCATTTTTGTTCAACAATTACGCGGGAAGGTTTAATGAAAATGAAGTCTCGCTGTAAATGCTACATTGTTCACCTCTCTTTCTGTCTCTCCCTCGCTCTGTCTCTTTGTCTCACTGACTTCACTTCAAGTATCTACATTGACTGCGCGGTCTATTCAGTCAGACTTTGTTGCTAATTTTTGTACTCCTTTGTATTCCTGTCCTGCATGCAATTATCCTGTTTATATTCTTCCTTTCACAAGCAACTACTTTTTTTTAAGTTTTTCTTCGCGCAATTTTCTTTTATTGACTCATTTTCATGGCATCTCCTTTTTTCAAAACTAACACTTTGCGTATAAAATTTTATTCTTAGTAATTACACTTGTTCTCTGTAATTGTTTCCATAATTGTTAGTTTAACGACAGAATTGTGCAGAGGTTAGTTTTTAGGTACCTACTTTTCTTTTTGAAATCATGCACTTTTCTTATCTTGTTAACGTTCTTAGTTCGGCCTTGATTTTTAAAGTTGATTTGATCCCGAACTTCTTAGAGTTAAATCGAAAGTTTGCCAAACAAATTAATATTTAAAAGAAAAAGACGCTTTACGCGAACCAAAATGTTGTGTTTAGGCAAATTATTGAAGCCCCATAGTTTTTACGAATTTCTTCTATTAGAAGCGACCTTGGAGTCTCTCAATTATGGTTTCTTCACATATTATGGTTTGGTTCATATAAGCTCACTACCTTATAATGATTGACTTAATTTATAACCCATTATATTATGTTAGTATGTACATTAGCTGCCAGCTCAGCCAGGCCCATTTCCCAAAGTCTTTTTCAGATTTTTTTCAGCAGAACATTCCGTTACGATTCCTGTTAGACAAAAAATGTTCTTCCAAATTCAAACCTTTGCCTCCAATCGTTTTAAAACATATTCTTGTAAATCTTGTGTTCCACTTTTTCTCATAAGAATTTAACTTCTATGCAAACTTTTTCTGTTCCATTTCAATCTCTAAAAAAGAACACACGCAAGTCCATCAAAGTCGTTGATTTTTCGTTGCTTATCAGAAGAACTTTAAAAAATACGACTTTTTATATCGAGCAAAACGACTCTAATTGACACTTCATTAGCTCATTGCAAATCATAAAAAAATGTACAGTTGACTCAATGCTCGAAAAGCGCAAAGTCATAAACGAGACTGGCAACTGATTTAAAGTATAAAAGGGAAGAAAAAGGAGAAACCAAACGAAACGAAACGAAACGAAAACGTAGCTTTTTTATGAGCAGTCATTAAAAGCGACGCAAGTCCATAACGGGCAAATGAATAAGTTAAAACAAAGTTATAAAGATACTAAAAAGATAATGCAATATCAATAACATTTGCCAGCGAAGATGCAAGCACACATTTGTGAAGTTATTGCGACCAGAAAATAAACAACATAAAATAAAGCCTTTAAAAAACGATGGAGCGCCAAGGAGGGAGAGGCGGCAACAAAGTAGCAAAAGTTTATGCGAAAAGGAAAAGAAAAAATACAAGAAAAAAAGCATAAAATACAATCAACTCGAAGAGCAAAGCAAAAACTGAAGACAGAATCGTTTTATGAGCATCATTTACGCATTTTTTAGCGTATTCCTCAAGAGCTGAAGCAAAAGCAGGAAGGTGCACTAAGGCAGGCGAAAATGTTGCGGCGCGTAAAATGTATACAAATAAAATACCGAAAATTAACGACAAATTGCGCATCATTAAAAGATGCGAGCAAGAATTCCCTAAGTAAGTTGCAAAATTGCCAAAGCGTGAGAAGTGAAGTTGAGGCAAGAAGCATGAAGCACGGCAAGACAACACAATATGCGATAAGGTGAGGTGCGGTGAGGTGTGGTGTGGTGAGGTGAGACTAGGCGCCATGGCATAAGAGACCAACTAAGCGTGAGCATGAAGCGGGTAGGGAAGGAAGTGCAAGTAAGACTTGAACAATCGACGTTGAAAATAACAAAAGCCAATAATGTATTTGTATGAGTGCAAGCGAATAATAACAACAACAACAGCAACAACAGCAACAATGACAACAATGAACAAAAACAAAAACACAAACAAAAAAGAAATGACATAAATGGCAAAAAGTGGCAGCAGGAAGAGCAACTCTAAATGAAGATCGTGCGCGCGTCCAAAATGAAAGCCCTTGGCGCTTCTCACAGCCGCATGGTTAGCGGGGTGGGGCCGAGACGAACAGCGGTAGTGACTAAGCGCACAGAAGTAAAACACACACCTGGGTGTAGTCATTTATTTGATTACATGCCACCAAGCAAAAAACAACACACACAACAAGGAAACAGGAGCTGAAGCCGAAGCTGAAGCCGAAGCTGAAACAGGACAAGCCACTGTACCGGCAACCTGCAGAAGTACGTGCAACAAAAACAATAACAACAACAATAGCAAAAACGGCAAACAGGAAAAAAGAAAAGTTGAACGTCAAAAGTTGCCAAAGGGAGTCACATGCCGAGCTATTAAATGACTGTTAGGCACAGAGGCGTACAGCACAGAAGGGTGCACACGCTGCAAACTAAGCAGCGAACATATTGTATCTTCTATTACAGTTTTATTGACTTACTCAAACAACAAGAACAAGAACACAAAAAATGCAATGCTTAATGACACAAATAAAGTTATGGCTTCTGAGAGTTTCGCTTCGTACTTCGACCACACGACGGCTCTGTGCAATGTAACCTTAGCACATCATTCGCAAAGCTACGTTAGATAGTGTGCAATAAGCTTTGAAACTGTGAATGTGTGCATGTAAGCGTGTATGAGAATAAAGAAGTATCTGTGTGTGAATGAAAATCCGACACGAGCAAAGTAAGCAAGAAAAACCAAAAGAATAATAGCGCAGTGACAAAAAGTCTATAAAACACAAGTCGAATGTAAAGTAAAAAAAATACAACATTTTCAAATGAATCAGTAAAGAAAAACGTTGTCGGTTGTTGGCCAAAGAGGGGCTTGCGGTGGCAGCATTGCATGTACTTTGTGTGTAGTTGTTTTGTAGTTTTGTGTTATTAGAAAATAATATTTGTTCGTTTGTAAACAGTTTGACATGTGACACGCTGATTTAATAACAATAACAACAACAATAACAACAGCAACGATAACAACAACGACAACGACACAAATAAGCAATCAAACGGGAATGAAAAACGACAAAAGGGAAAAGGGAAAACAAAAGGAAAATAATGTAATGTAAAGAAAGGAAAATGTTGTCCTATTAACAAAGCACAAAGCAGACATTTTACAGTGTGTGTGAGTAAACAAACTAAGGCAGTGGGAGGCGGGCGGCATCGAAAAAGAAGAAGAAGCAGCCAAGACTGGCAACTTAATTATCAGACAAAAGGTAATGCTGGCATGTGCATGTGTGTGTGTGTGTGTGTGTCTGTGTGTCTGTGTGTCGATGTTTGTCGTTGGCACACCGCCAAGGCTGCCAAAAACAGACCATAAATTCATTTTTGGGTTTGGGTGGCGCCTCGACCGCAAAATGTGTCATGTAATATGCCACACGTTCCATAATTTCGTTGTTATTACCACCACGCCGCACCGCAGCACACCCTACCCCAGCCCCAAGGCACAACAGCGCAACCCGAACCGACTTGGTTCAGCGTGTCTTGGCGACAGCTGTCAGCACAGCCGACGACAACGACGATAACGTTCAAATCCCGACAGCGACCGCGACTGCTCCACCAGATGCAGAAGACTCTTCAGCGCGCCGTCGAACGAAATTTCCCACCACACATCAGACAGACTTGCATTACTTTTTTGTTTTGTTGTTTTTTTTTTTACATTTTCCGGCAACAACTTTGATTTTCTGTAATTTTATCTCATGTTTTTCTTTTTTTTTTTGATATTTTTTTTTGTGTTTTCTTACATTTTTGCATAATTTTTTAATTACATTTTAAGACTTCTTCGGTCGCAGTGATTGTCGCCGTCTGGCGTGTGGCAATAAATTCTCTTGGCATTAACATTTTGGGGACACTGGCAATCATTCTCCAAATAAGAAACACACAGTTTATGGTGCGCAACTTGAATTCATTACGGGAGAGGAAAGAAGAAAGAAGAGCAAAGGTCAAAGCATGATATATTTTTATGAAAATGTCATTAAAATATAATTAGACTAACACAAGAGAACAATCACAGACAATATTGACAGATTGGCTTAGTGAACAATTATAGATGGGCACGTGCACATGACCAATTTGGGTATAATTTCAAAATGCTTAAATTACTTTCTTGAAGACAAAGTAAGGAAAATTAAAGTAAAAATTAAAGTAACATATTGATAAAAAGATTCTTGGTTGAAAAGATATATGCATGGCCAATGTTCTGTAAATGAACGCCTTGGATTTGTAAAATATGAAATAGTGTTGCAATTTTTTGTCATTAAAAGTTATATGTAATCTTGATATAAGCGCTCAGCTCATGACCATTTCGCACGCTCCTGACCACTAACCTACTCGGGCGGTTCTCTATATTAGCACAGCACATTTTCGAATTAAAGTTCATTACTAAGTTTGCAGCAAACTTTTGTTATTAAAATTTAAAATCTTTTCTTCTGAGTACTTTTAAAAAAAGAAGAAAAAAAACTTTTTATAACTCTTCACTTTGTTTCGTACTTTTTTCTTACGACAAGTATACCTTTATCTTGGCCTTTGATGTTGTAGTTGTTATTGTTGTTGCTGCTGTTGGTTTTTCTTTTCGTTTCTTTTGGACACTTCACACCTTTGTTTGTTTGCCTTGTCTACTCTTTATCAAAACATAATGTGAATGCGAATAAGTTGCCCGCACCGAAGTAAGTTTTGCCTTCTAGTTTCATGTTGGCTTTGTGTATGTAATTGTTTTTGATAATTGTTGTTGTTGTACATTATTTAAAACATAATGCCACACAATAAACCTGAGGTGCAAAATTCTGCCCAAGGCCCTGCAACAACAACGACAATGACAGCATCATCAACACCAACGACTTAATTTGTGCCCGCCGCCTCTCTCAGCTGCACAACTTTCAACATGTTTGAGGGTCGACTCAGACGAGGCGTGTTGGGTACGGAGTAGAGAGCAAATAGTGAAAAAGGTCCTTGTTGCGTTTACTCTGCGCTATTCCGTTCACGTTTATGTCAACGCCTTCTTCTGTCGCTGTCAGGATTTCTGCTTTTAGGTTTGTAATCTCACTTCCGCTCACCGTGCTCGGCCACAACTCTAGCGCCGGGAACGCCGTGTGCACGTGCCTTTGCAGCCGCGCCTTCAACGCTTTGGTCCTTTTTGTGTGCTGTCTTCTGTGCGCAAAAAAGGATTTACTTCCTTTGCTTTACTCCTTTTTAATTCACTACTAATTGTAGTGGGCACTTTAGTTTATTTTCATTTTAGCATCTCTATTTGAAACCTCTTGTCTTTTTCCAAAAGATTGCAAAGAAAATAATCTATTAAAGTGCAATGGCGAAGTTTCTACAAACCGTGACTTGCAAAAAGTTTCAATTTATGTACATTTTTTTGTTAGGCAATAAATTTTTTAATGAATTTTTAACTTCTTCTTTGCTGAAGAAGCAACCAACATGATCAATTTTAATAATTTCACCATTTTAAATCAATTTTTATAGTTGAACATTAAAAAATCACCGTGAAGATTTTTCAGCGTTGCTTCTTGGAAACATGGCCGAAGCTTTCTCAATACTCTTGAAGTATTTTTTGTTCACACATGGCATTATCGAAGTACACATCATCATTGCTTAATGCCAACGACTTCCTCACAGCAATTTTACACTTTATCGCCGCACGCGAAGAAAGCCATAGAGTACAATATTATTTCTACAATATATTTTTGCAATAAATTACTTTGCGAAAAAAAGAAGAGAAAAGAAACAACGAAACATTTATAATTTAAACTTTTTACACTTCATCGCAACTGTGCATACTAAAAGACAAGCGTCAAACGGCGGAAAGCGTCAGGCGCAGCCATGAGCCAACAACAACAACAACAACGACAACAACGACAACAACGTAAATGTTGTCACGTGTTTATCGTTTGCCTTTGCTCGTAAATTCAACGCGACTTGCAAAGAAAACTCATTATCCTAAGTATGGAAAATGGGCATGTGAGCGGCGCTGAGCACAAACAACAACAACGACAACAACAACAACAAAGAGAAGACAGACAGGCAGAAAGACAGACAGACAGACGTCGGCGCAGTTGACTTCCTTGACTAAATTTTATAAGTACGCACTTGAACTAATGCTTGAGATACATACATACCTATATGTATCTATGTGCATGTGCCTATGTATCTAAGCATCAAAGTATCTACACATAAATGTCACACGTCGTTTGCCAAATGGCAAAGGCACTTCAATAAAGACGCACACACACACACACACACGCATGCATAAGTCAAATATAGTGTAGCGCACATGCCCAAAGAGGCGTTCGTCGGGCATGTCTGTTAATCAAATGCGTGTCGTGTCTTTGTATATTTTGCCAAAAATAGCCAAGACATCGACATGTGCAAGCACGCTTGCGTTCATTTGTTCGTGTTTCCACAGAAAGATACATGCACTGCAACTGCACTGCACTGCACTCATGTCTCTTACAGCACTTTTGCGCTTAATTATGTATATTTATTTTGGTATTACTTGTCTTGTAAACCGGAAGTACAGCATTCGATTTAGAACATGTATTCTTCAATGAATCTCATATCTTTCTAATTCGTTTTTTCTATTTGCTTCTGCTACATTTCGTATGCACAAGTTTCACATGCTTGATTTGGCCATAAGCGCATTTGCTCTGTCATTTATTAGCTTATTATGTATGTATGTATCTAGATAGAACTTACGTATGCTCATCCATAGCAGATTATATGTGGCAAATTGCATTAGTGGCCCGTCTAGACTGCGTCGGCCGTCGACTGCCAAAGGTTATGTATTATAATAAGTAACTGTATCCCTTCGGTGCGTCGGCAGATAAGCGACAAGCTCATCACTCCAAGTATCTTCAATGTGGCACGTTGAGTGCAAGGCATCACATATGCAAATGAGCTGAATATGCCCTTTTGTGCGCCTTGGGCCTGTGTGCTCACTAATCAATGAACTAATTCGGATTGTCGGTTTGCCGTTTACGGTTCGCTCTTGTTGTAAGACGATTTCGTCATGTTTGATTGAACTTAAGTGATTTGAATATTCAGCAAGGCAAGCGAGAAGTCAAGCAGTTTCAATAAGACCCAAATCTGTGATTCATCTTGAGTCTTAACAACAAGAACAAAAACCATCAAAAAATAAACAAAATGAAAATGCATAAATAAAACTTAAGAGTTTTCAAGAGTTTCCCAGTATTGAATTGTTAAATCACACCTACGAAGCGCAATTTCCGATTTTCGCAGCAATAAAAAAGAAATATCTTCGAACATGCACATGAAAAGGCATCGCACGACTACAGTGAAAGCGCACTTAAATGAACAGTATCAACATGACTGATAATTAAGCAATGAACGCCTATGTTGCCTTGAGCCGCACAGCACATAAAATAGTTTAACTTTGAAACTCAAATGACAAGCGTGTCGTATGTGCTGTGTTACTCAATGCAACTTAGGCGTATATCATGATCAGTCGTATGTGCTGTGTAGTTCAACGTAACTTAGGAGCATAGATTAATTAGTCGTATGTGCTGTGTGATTTATATTAACTTAGATGTATGTGCTATCTGGCTCAATGTAACTTAGGCGTCTATAATGTTCGGAAGTGGCATGTAAGTAAATACCAAAGCATATGCGAACTGTGCGTTAAGCGAGTGTTTACTGTATGCTTTTAGACAAACAGACCGAAGAAAAATCAAGTCATAAAAATCTCAAAAACTTTTCCTAATGTTCTAAACAAAAGATAAAAAACTGCACACACATGCACACAAAAATGAAAAAGAATAAAACATTTTCTTTTTTTTTTTGTCTGAGATTCTTGGCTGCAACATGTTTTAACAATGTGGAGCGTTGAGCGGGGGTTGGCGGGCAGTTTGTGCAATTATGTCTGTGCTTGTGAAAGTATCTACAAGATGCGCACAGCTGTAGACGGTGGCAAGGCGTCGAAGTCAGTCAGTCAGTCTGTCTGTCCGTCAGTTAGTTAGTCGCCGTCAACGTTGATTTGTGAGTTGTGAGGAAATCTGCACATTTGCCGCTAATTATAGCAATTGAACAGCAGCGATGACAGCGGCGGCAGCGGCGGCAGCGGCGGCAGCGGCGGCAGCGGCGGCAGCGGCGGCATGATTTCGCATTTGAGATATTTTGATTTTTATATATTTACTCTTTTTTTGTTTTCAGAATTTTTTTGCTTCTTATTTTACCTTTTGGCTCGCTTGGGTGGCAGCACGTTGATATTTGCACGAATTGAGAAAAGCAAAAAAGAACGAAAAACAGAAAAATGTTGTGTAAAATTAGTTGCTTTGGCTGACTTTGTGCCGACCGTGCCCCTTGGTCCCAAGTAGTCATAATGGACTGCATCAATTTCATATTTCGTTGCGGTAAATTTTCGTTGCTTTTTTTATTTTTTCTTCTTTTATTAATATATTTTTTTTGCTACTTTCTTTTCATTCGAGTGCGCTGCAGTCAGCCAAATCCATGCCCGCTCAGCCCTCTGTCTGTCCGGCAATCCGTCGGTCCGTCTGTCCGTCTGTATGTCCGTCTATTTATCTGTTTTATAACTTCCGCACGACAGCTTTCAAATCCGAATTTTCGTATTCTTGTTATCCTTTACTGTATCCTTTGCCAGTGGTGAGCAACATTTTTAACAATCTACCAGCACACCAGCGCCCCTTTCGCCGCTCCGTCCGACCCCCTCAGCCATACACCTCTCACCGCAATGACAATGCGCATGATGTACTTTTATCATTGCCGTTTTTGCCTTTCCGCATTTTTTTTACGGTTTTACCAAAATTTCTTTCCTTTCTTGTGATTTTCTTTTTTTTTTTTCATTTGTATCACATTCGTTTTTTAGCAAACTTTGGTTATTCATAAATTTTAGAATTTTTCGACATAAAATTCTCGACTCTATATTGCTGTTGTTGTTGTTGTTGTTGTTGTCGTCACTGTTGCCTCCTTTGGGCCAAAGTCCGCCATTTTGCAGAAGGCTTTTGGCCAACTTGGTTGCGGATTTTGAGCGCGTTTATTCATGAATAATTTTTAATGTTCGCTGCTGTTGGGGCGTGCCAAATAACTGCAACAGCAGCAGCATGGCTATGAACGTGGACAGCTGAAGAGGCTCTTTTATGGCCAAGATTGCGTGGAAAGTTTTTAAAGCCTTCGACAATGTACAATACGAGCATAACGGGAAATGTTTCATTTGGGATTTCATGACAAATCAAAAAGTTTGCAAATAAACAAAAAATATCTTTTAAAATGTTTGAAAATTATTTTGTCTCAATACAGTACTGTACTAAATAAGTGTTGTAAAGTACTCACCGTTCAAACAATTTCAGAGCTCTGAAAGTTTTTTTTTCCAATAAATTTCTGTTATGATTTTTTGCTTTTACAAGTTTTAATACACGCAAATTTTTGTACAGTTATTTCAGTATTTTTCAAACTTTTCAACACTTTTTTCACTACACTTGCAACGCTTTGATCAACACTTGCTGCTCTTGTTTACATGTACTTGTTTCTCTCGGTTGGTTAGGATATGTTTTATTATTTTTTTGATAAATCGACTTTCAACTTCGTAAAAAAGTTGCGATATGAAAATTCGTTGCCACAAATCAATGCACGCACACACTCACACACGCAAATATGAAATGCTTTGCAACACTGTTTAATATTTTATATACTTTATGTGCGATCCTTTGCCAAATCGACGGCTCAACACAATAACAACAACTTTTGCACGTTTATGTGTGTGTTGGCAAAAAATATGAGTTTATGACAAAGAATCCCTTGTCCTCGTCCTTGCTCCTGTCGGATGTATCCTTGCCGCTGTGCGATATGTTGGCTTCTAATGCGAGTCGCATAAAGTTTGCAATTTAATGTCGTTGTATCTGTAAATAAGAGAGAGTGAGTGAGAAAGCGTGAGTACGGTAAATGGGATTTTTAGTAAAAGTTAGGAGAAATTCGAATTTCAAAAACTTTAAGCATTTTAATGCAATTGAAATTTGGCGAATGATGACAATTCGTTTATAGTTGTAGTTTGACAAAATTCTTCCGCATCAAATCTCAGTAATGGACGGCGCGGGGCAGATCAGCGACAGCGACAACGACAACTACAAAATGGCGCCCAAAATTGTGCGCTGCGCACAAGGACAAGTCTTTAGCGTAGTCAAAGGCCGCAATGAGCGCGAGGGCGAGGGCGAGGACGAGTACAAGCACAAGGACAATGTACGAGATGACAATGAAGCCGAGCATTTTTGCTACCTCTTTTTGTCTATTTTGCAGTAAGGACACGGCACAAGTGTTGCACTTGCTTGTGTTGTGCTGTGTTCGTACATGTGTGCGTGTGTGTGTGTGTGCGGCATAGTACGGGCAACTCATGCAGCAAAAGTTGCACACGGTTCAAGTACTTTAACAGCGTCTAGACGGAAAGCAGCAAAGGCTGACACAACGACGCCGGCTGTGCGCCAAAAAAAAACAACACAAGCGAGGAGAAGAGGAGGCGGAAAAACAGTGTGCGAAAAATAAACAAAAATGGCAACACGGCGAAAATTTATGTTGTCGCAGTGTGAAAAAAAGGCACAAAAACAGACTGAAATATATGTAAAAGGACAAAGGACAAGGTGAAGTGTTGGTTTTTCATTATAAAGGATGTGAAAAAAAGAAATGAATGATGATAAGAAATTGTTGCAAAAAATACAGCAAAATAAGTTGAAGGTTAACAGCAAATGACATAAAGTGTCTTGTACTTGACGAAGGTGGAAGAAGCAGAAGAAGAGCGTTGCCACTAAAGAAAACCACCACCCTGCCACCCACCCTGGCGCACAAGTCAATGTACATCTCTGTGTGTGTGCTTGTGTGTGTGTGTCTGTGAGAGTCTATTTCATGGTGACTTACGCAGCTTTCAACCACTGCGCACTTACAGCACAAATATCCTATGCGTATATCCTGACAAATAACGATAGTCCTTCAGCAAGAAAACCTAAACTTCAAATGCCAAAAGAAAAATGTCAAAAAGTACAAAAACAAAATCAATAATACAAATTGCAGAACAACAATGACAACAAAGCAACAACAATTACGCAGCAAGAAACTTTGTCTGCAATCATGACATTTCATATTAAACTCATTTAAGGATCATCGAATATATTGGATTAAACAACGGAAGAACTTTCATATAAAACAACAAAGATTACAAAACTCAAAGTTTGAAAAGTTTTTTGGCAACATTTCAAATGCAAAAACAAAAAGCAAGAAATATTACAACTTTTTATTTATGACAGAGGAAATTTGCGTTTGCAAAACGCGAAACAAGAAAGAAATTTCAATATTAGAAAAGTGTTGCATATTTATGGGAGAAATAACAGAACAAAAACACCAAAAACAACGAAGGAATGACAATTCGTCACAGCGTGAAGGAGAAGGAACCAAGCGTAAAATGCGTGCGTGCGAGTGAGTGAGCAACGAGTCTGCTGAGTAAAATTGTTGAACAAAAGGACTAAAATTATAAATCACGACGCACTTTATGAGCAAAAGCAGACACATTTATAACAATAGCAACAACAACAATAACAACAGCAAACACACAAACACACAAACAGCGACAGTGACATCGAAAATAAATGCAAAAGCAACATGCACGACAGTCAAATGCAAACGCACACACACAGACAACAAAAAGGGATAAAGAGCAAAAGAGCCAGAGAGACAGGGAAAGAGTGAGATAGAGCTATCGAAAGCCTTTAATGGCATTTGCATATTTGCGGCTTTGGAGAAGAAGAAGAACAACAACGAAAGCGCCAAATGCCGGCAACGAAAACCAAAAACACGCACACGTTCACACACACATAGAAACATGGAGCAACGCCGACACAAACACACCCCCCAACTCAGACACACACACACACACCCACAGAGGCATACAGAGCCGGAAATCATAGACAACGCGGGGGTTGCTGCATAAGAGTAACTTTCTTGTGTACGTGTGTATGAGTGCATATGTGTGTGTGTTTTTGTTTTGCCGGCGTCGAAACGAGAAAGACGAACAACAACAGCAACAACACCAACGACAACCACGAAGACATCTCCAATTGGAATTTATAGAAAACAATAGAAATGTAATTTACTTTTTTTTTTTGTTGTTCAATTTGTCGCACAATAAACAACAATAACTAAAAACTCGCATAATTAAGCACAATTAAATGGAAATAGCAACAAAAACAACAACAATTTGCAATCAACTTACCGGCAAATTTTAATTGGCGGCGACGACAATGTTCTCAATGCCGGGCACTGAACACTCACACTCACACACACAAACAATTGTTTTATTTATTTTTCTATTTCTACTTCATTATTAAAATTTGTTCACATTTTCTTTTACATATATTTGATAATTTTTCTGCACATTTTAAACATTCATTACATCAAAAATGTATTTTAATTTGCACGCCATTTTTATTCATTTTATAAATGTTCTCGTCATTTCAGCAACGAATTCTAACTGTTCTTCTGTTTTGGCCAAAAAGAACGCACACGCGCGCAACACGACCTCTCAACTCAACCGCGGAAAAAAAACTGTTAGAAGTTAGTAGTATTTATCATACTACTATACAGATTAGTAGTATAAATAAAAAGCACCTGCTACGGGTGAAACACAAGTGAGCCAAAAGCGGCGTCTTTGACGCAAAAGTGTCTGCAAAGAAGGGAAGAAGAAGCAACAAAAAACGGAGGAACGGGAAAATCGCCCAGTGAATGCAGCGCGACATGCTTCAAATCAATTTTGCTCTCGTTTAACTTTTCAATTTCATGTTTTCCAAATTCTGTTAAGTCTCTGTTCGCGTTGAAATCAAGCGATGCGTACTTTCACAATTGAAACGACTTATGCACAGTGTATTTTAAGCTAACATACGACAGGCCAGCCGATCACCCTTTCTCAATTTTTAAGTAAATTATTTAGCAGAAAAACTGCAGTCTGTTATTTGACTGTTGTTTAAAATTACACATTTTATTCTCTCAATAGTGCATTGATTTGCTTGACACATAAGGTAATGTAATAATTTTGTCTTTTCCGAATTTGGTACATATGAAACATACGAAGAATTAATGTAGCTGAGATGTATGTCTACTGTTCAATACATTAAACATAAGCCACATATGCCAAAAATTAAATTATTTGACGATTTACATTACAAATAAATTTAAGCCGTTTTTAAAATAAAAATATGAAACCATTGCTGGTACGAAGTTCAAACAAATTGTTTCACTGAGGTTGTTACTTTTTAATGATTTTACTCACGAAAAACGTTTTAGAAACAAATCTTTGAAGTTAATTCTTAGAATTACTTTCAAAAC